>CM040242.1:100569002-101134293 GCA_022545495.1 Chrysanthemum lavandulifolium | reverse complement strand
CGACTTTTACTCTAAACCGAGCTTATCTCTCCCACGTGGTTCCCACTTTCGTGACAACACACTGCTCGCTTTATCACTATTTGAAGTATAACTTCTGCAACATCAATTCTTCTTGATGAGAATCTCTTGTTGAAGCTTGGTGAGAATCGATGGTTTGTGCTTGGCGAATCGTTAGATTACCTAAATTCCCGACAGAATACTTGTTCTTTTGAGCAAGATTATGAAAATATTGAAAGATTTGATTACTTTTACTCAAAAGTAAGAAGCTTTCGCTCCTTTTATAAGGATTGTGGCACTCAAGCGTACCACAGGGTCCTTTCTAGCTAAGTTCGGGTTGTACACTGCTGTATATGCACAAACCATAGTGAATATAAATTAACAAATCAAACAATAAAAATCACAATCAAGAATGTTAAGAGTACCCAATGGTTTACAAATGACCAACAACTTTATGTGGACGTTGGTATGTCAAAATTGAGAAGCTTGGTCTTCCTCCCATACAGCTTTCCAACCTTCAGCTCTAATAACTACCTTTATGTGGACGTTGTATAGTTAAAGAGATCTATTTTCATCAATCCTAGTAATAAACCGATGAACTTCCTTGCAATCCCGTAATTCCATCTCTTCTGCTAAAACATACCCATCTCAATGTCCTTCAAACGATATGCCAATCCATCTTGAACCATCTTGATTGTGGCATCACGTAAACTTGTGAATTTCATCAAACTCCATAAAACACGTGGGATGATTTTCACTTGATGAAGCGATCCCAAACTTTGGTTTATGGAAGATTTTGTACTGAGGTTCTTGGTTGAGCTCGTTGAAGTGTAGAAGTGGTGCGGTGAGATTGAGTTGTTTCTGGTAAGATTCGACTACGAGTTGTAAATCTTCACATTTCTGAATAATTTTCTTCGGATGAAAGCGAGAAGTTCGATGATGTACTTGATCCGAATTTACATCGAGGCGGCGCATCCTTCCTTGTACCTTTAGGAGATACATATCTTCAATGTCGTTGGAGTGAAAGATGCGGAAAGTCGACGGAGAAATCATACTCTTTTTTACCTTGTCGTTTGACAACTATCTTGGACAAGAAGGTAGTCCCACTTTGTAGCCAAGTTAACCGACATGATAGCAATTATTCTCGGGTCATGCATCACGTCCTTGTTCGACTTTCCAACTCTGCGGCTCCTATAGTAGAGCCTTATCCTTTCGGGCCAATGATGTATTCCAAACTTGGCATCGATGTCGATTTCACAACCTTGTTGATTTAACAAGTGTGGCATCTTCTTCAACGGCTATGTTGTTGGAGAGCGAGGCAAATGCGATGTTGAACATCGAGAGATGTAGCATACTTTTTATTGACATTTGCTTCGTGTTGAAGAAATTCCAAATCGTTGTTGAAGAATAAGCGAAATGGAATCTTTAGTTCTGCTTTTTCAATCATCGGTAATGGTTTGGTCCAATCTGTAGTATGGTTCATTGTCCTTTCTTGTGTAGTCGATGTTGGACTCCGGGTTGAGCCAATCTATATTGTTGGACATTACACGGCAATGTTGTCCAAGTGATATTCTAACTCAATTACCTGCGAGATCTTTCTTTAAGTAGAGTTAATGCATCATTACGGATCGCGCGGAGTTCCCGTTTAGTCATCTTCTTGATCTTGAATTCATCTTTAAGTTTGAACACTCTCCGAGTTCGACCATCTACGGTTCTTGACCTTCTTCTAGGTGGTTGCGCCTCAACCATGTTTCTAAACCATTCAAACTCCTATATTTTATCGTCATCTAACGAGGAGATGACTAAAGTTTCTTCTTCTTTGGTCTTAAGGATGAATCGGGTCTTTGTGATGGTTGGGGCCTTGGTTGATGTTGGGGCTCGGGTATATCATGATCCTCACCACCGGTGTAAGTGAAGTGATCACGGTTTTCTGCGAGGTGGTATGGATTCTGTATCCCTAGGTTGCTCAGTTGGTGGTGGTTGCGTTGCTTGTTGGGAGGGGGTGGTGGTTGTCTTAGCAGGTGGCGGTGGCATGGATGATGACGACTCACCGGTCTTCTTTTGTCTTTTGGCGTTTGGATCCTCATCCTTGTTTTCATCATTTCTTGGCCTCTTATCCTGCCCTGAAGCTTCCTTGCATGATGTTTTAAGTTATCGTTCCAAAAGAAGATCATCTTGTTTTACATCATCCGTGAAAAAGATGGAGCTCGAGTAGCCATTTTGTCACTAACTCGCAATCGACTCATCCTCGGAGACAAGCGGGGGCAGCGGTCTTGTATGCATGACCACCAAGATTGTAGAAAAACTCTTGAACCAAGCGTTTAACCGTTGGTAGGAGTTACTTTTAAAAATCTCTAGTGACACCGAGGAACCGCGTTGAGAAAAAGTTGTGAGTGTAATTCTGATTTGTTCATTCATTTCAACTTGAGCGTCCTAGAGAGAAACTCCAGAATCTATTCTCTTTCCCTTGAAGCGTGTCCATCTGCTTTTGAAAGATCGATGAACACATCGGCCGGTGTGTTCATTCATGATTGAATAAGGTTTTGTTTTTGTGTTTGTGAGCGATGTACAACTTTATGAATCTTTGCTTTGACGCGAGATGTCCACGTGTCGACCGTCTTCTTGATTGATTTCGATGTTGACTTAGTTGTTTCTTTGCTTGGTGGTGGTGATGAGTGTGAAGATGATTACGGTTTGGATGTGTCCAGAGGTATTTCCAAAGATTGTTGAGGTTTATGTGTAGGATTGTCAACTATGTGGTTGTCGACTTCCTCTTTTAACCTTTGTTCCTTAGCTTTAGAAGCTTCTTCTTTGGTTGCCGCTTCCTCTTGACCCTCTTTCTTTTCATCTCCTCTGCTGACTTCAAAAGATCTTTATCGGTGACTCTTTCATCTTTATCAAGACCGTCTTTTCCATAATCGATCATCGCTCATCATCTTCTTGTTTTTGCTCGTCGATGGTTTCTCTTCACGAATGGCATGTTCGGTGATGTCACCCGTGCCACTTACCGAGGTTGATTAACGGATCGGTAATGAGTTGAGTGACATCAGCGGGTTCTCAGTGTGTGGAGAACGCCGCTAGAACCACCTAGCCCTTCCGGTCGATTAATCGAAGGTAGCCGCTTTTTCCATTCTTTGTTGCTTGATTTTTTCTCGCGCTTGTTTCTCTTGACTTTTGGATCATACTCCCAATCGAGTCTTCTTGTTCTAGAGGCTTTTCCTTTGTCGGTTGTTTTCGTCATCGGAGATTCGTAATCATCAATGTCTTGGTCAAGTTGTTCATAAGTAGGACTTTCGGGGCTTGTCCTCTTTCTTCTTCTCGAAAGTTGAATCATCAAGACGAGCCTCACTGTAGACAACAAGTTCATCCGACTGCTTTCGAATCATCATCATGTAGTGATGTTTGCAGGTTCAAGTTCTAGTTTAGGCTTGGCGATGTTGGTGGAAATTTTCCTCCGATCTTCTGGCGGTTTTCTTAGACTTAGTCTTTATAGAGCTTGAGAACTTCCAACTTTCTTGGCCCTTGTCTTAGCTTCTGGAGTAGTTTTCTCATCCATGAAACCAGCGCGCCTAGCAATCGGTGTTTCCACCAGAGTCCAGTATGATGGAAGATCTATGATTGTGTCACTCGGTGAGGGCATGCAAGGAGTTCCTCCTTGTTTGCGAGTGGATGTTCCTTTAAACTGTGCGTTGAAGGTAGGCTCATCTAGCATAGTATGCTTGTTGGGATCATTCGGTCTCTTTGGGATAGTTTCGTGCTTCCAGGAAGGTAGTGAATTAATAACTTTGTGTAGCGGACGAAAGGAACCTTGGAACCGGGTTTCCTGAGATGTTGCATCATGTCTTCCCAGATGAGGCTTGCATAGTCTATGTGATTTACGTGGACCATTCCCCAGAAAGTTTGTAAGTACATCAACTTCGGGTGTTCATGACCACTATCTCTTCCCAAGACTGACTTAGCGATCATCAGATATAGAGTTCTCCATTTTGTGGTGTTGAACCTGACAAAGACCTTAATAGATCTTGAGCTTCGTGGATCGTTATGTATGCCTATGTAATCACAAGCACCATAAAAGACAATCTCTACTACTAATGTTTATCGGTGGAATATAAACACAAGTAACAAATAACTAAGAACTTCTTGATCCTCTATGGATCTATATATTAACTAAAACAGACTTACAATCGGTACATAAACCTTTCTAATGTGTTCCTTTTATAGATAAGGAACCCTAAACAATATTGTTAAACCGCTTCCCAAGAAACGATAATCATAAAACTAAATAAGATATACACAATCACTTCCTAATAAAGCTCATGTATATCTATACTAAATAAACTAAACACGGAATAAACACTTCCGCAAAAACAAACTATTAACTATTATACTTGATGCAGAGAATAAGTCTTGGTGTAGAATCCACTTCACTTGAAGAGAAACACTTGGCATTAAGTTCAAGATAATCGAGACTTTCACATAATTCCCAACAATCCTCCCTAAACCGGAATTTGACTTGTTAAGTTCGGTTTCTTGATAGATCTTCTGACACCGGAGGATTGGACACGAACAACAAGAACAACAAAGAATCGAAAGAACATCTCTATGATGAAGAAACTCGAAACGCCATATCTTTGCAAAGAACAAATGACAAAAGTACATCAAAAGCAGATTAGTTTCATACTATTCTCATCACTTCCGGTGTGTTAACTCCGTGAGAGGTGAATCATTGAAAATAAATGGATTTGATGTCTCTTTACTAATAGCCATCACTATCGGAGTAGCCATATGTTTCAGTTCGTAAACTATGGTACATCGATAACCATCTCGATTTATGGGCAAACCAAAGAACCATATAAACGGATTTGAAATGTCTTTACCGTAGCCGCTTGCTCGGGACTAGTCAATTCTTAGGATTGGTGAATTGAGAACCAAATATGGAATGCCACCGTCTTTACCACAAGCCATATACAAGTGGACTAGCCAATTCTTGGATTCCAAACAGAATATACCATGGTGAATTGAAAACCATACAACACTCAACAATAAAGCATAGGTGGTTGCTTACCCTATGATTTTAGCAAATCATTACAATATCAATGATTTGATATGTCTTTACCAAAGTGTACTTTGGACTAGCTAACTCTTTGACATACACAAAGTATATCGGGTGAGTCAATAACCAAAAATATACAACAAACACGCAAGAAAAGTTAGATAAAACCAAAAACATATATTTTTTTTTTTTTTTTTTTTTTTTTTTATTAACTAATAAAAACACATAACAAAGAAAACAAATATTACGAGAATATTACAATCAAGATGAACCTTTATGTGATAGAAGTTGATTCTTAATCAAACCAACACATTGAGTAGCATGAAGGTCATCATTTCCAACCGGATTAGGAGGCACTTTCATCTTGTGTCTCACCAATCTTTCCACAAAAATATCGGATAAAGGATAAAGCCTGTCCGATAGCATACACAAAATCATCCCACATAGTCCGAACTACACGAACACAAGCACCTTTCTCTCCTCATCAAGAGGATAAAATCTCCAACTCTCGGCACCTAGGCCTCAACGAAGGCCACGAGCCAAAATCCCCACTCCCTATGGGAAGAAAGATGGTGCTTGGTCTCTGCATCATATTTTGGTGCATCATCACATATCGTATTGAGGAACGGAAAAAGGAAAATGATGTAAGTTGATGTATGATTGAAAGAGTAGATGATGCACAAAGAAAATCTTTCCTTCTCATCTCTCTCGCCACAATCGACTTGACTTCTTCGTTTTCATCAATCCATCCTCTCCATTTTGATCCTTAGCATCTGTTAGGGTTGGTTATGCTTATCACACAATATCCATCATGTAGTGCCAAAAGATGTGAGCGATCGTGCATATCCAACGAATTTATTAGTGTGAAAGATGTGAGCCGCCATACTCATCGTGCTCATCTTTAGATGTTGGAATAGATGATATGTAATAGATTAGGATTATTAAATCATGTAGATGCTTTTGATGTTGCCAAGATACTGTAATCAGTAAGTCAGTAAAGCTGTTTCTTGAATGAATGAATGATCTATTTGCTTCATACTTCTTTTGATTGAATCATATAACTTCAAGATTTCAACTTCAGAGGAAACAAATAACACACTTCAAAGACAATCAATTCGGTGGAAACCGACAAGCTTTCATGACCATATCTCAACCGATGGGAACAATCATTCGTAAAACAAACACACAAATATACACAAACCAACAAAGAAACACACTAAACTTACATTAGCGTGGTTAGAGTTAGTTAAAATCTATCAAAAATACAAATTAACAAAGCAAAATGCAAAGTTATACAAATCCTCCCCGAGGCATATGCCTCCCCGAGGCCTATGCCTCCCTTAAACTTTGCGCTATGGGTTAAGCATGCAAATATGGACCACAAGGTGTTGAAACCTTGGTCCTTCAAAAGCCTTTGTTAACAGATCCGCCACATTATCATCAAGATGAATTTTGACCACATTTATCAAATTTTTATCATATGCATCTCTTATAAAGTGGTGCACGATTTCAATATGTTTTGTTCATTGTGAAAACCGGATTTTTAACAATGCATATGGTACTTTGATTATCAATAAAATTGTTGTGTTCATGAAATTGTACCCATAATCCAACAACCGATTTTGAATCCAAAGAACTCGTCACAACAATTAGCAACAGCCCGCATACTCGCTTGATAGATGAGGTAGCCACAATAGTTTGTTTCTTGCCCGCCAAGAAATCAATCTCTTTCCAAGGAATTGGCAACCTCCAAGGTGGACCTCCTATCCAGTTAGCACCAAGATAGTCACTATCACTATAAGCTTCCAACTTAAAAGGAGACTCTTTTGGGTACCAAAGACCTAGAAAAGGTTGGCCTTTAAGGTACTTAAAGATCTTCTTCTGAAAGATTGAGATGGGAAGTCGGTGGAGTAACTTGATGTCGCGAACAAACACTCACAAAGATAAGTAATATCGTGCCTGGAAGTCGTTAAGTACATCAAAGACCCAATCATAGACTGTATAAATGAACATTCACAGTTGATCGCCTTCATTATTGGTCTTTGACTTTGGAGCTTCATAAGGTGTAGTAGCGATCCTTACACCCTCCATACCAAACTTCTTCAATATGTCCTCACATATTTGTCCCGACCGATAAAGATACCATCAGGTTTCACCGAACTTGAAGACCCAAAAGAAAGTCATCTCCCCATTGCACTCATCCGAAACTCTCCTTCATAAGCTCCTCAAATTCCCCGCACCAAGCTTCCTTTGTGGATCCAAAGATAATATCATCCACATAGACTTGCACAAGAATAATGTCGGTGGAATTCTTCTTTAGGAAAAGAGTCTTATCAATTGCACCTCTTCAGAACCATGCTTGAAGAGGAAATGTAGAGAGCCTAGCATACCGTGCTCGGGTGCCCGATGTAGTCCATAGAGAGCTTGACCACCTTATAAACATGATTAGGATGATCCGATCTTCAAATCCTTTAGGTTGAGTGACATACACCTCCTCTTCAATTTCACCATACAAGAAGGCTCCTTTAACATCCATTTGATAAACCATAAAGCCCATATAGGATGCATAAGCTAAGAAAATCCAGATAGCCTCAACTCTTGCCACTGGTGCAAATACTTCATCATAATCTATCCTCCTCTTGTCTATAACCCTGCAACTAATCGGCTTTGTTTTTAATGACAACACCTCTAGCATCTCTCTTATTCTTCGTAATCCATTTTGTCCCAATAGCATACTTACCATCGTGTAGTGGTACCAATATCCAAACCTGCGATTTTGAAACTGTTGCATCTCATCTGCATTGCTTCAAGCCAACTTGAGTCTTCAAGAGCCCGAGTAACACCGGTTGGTTCCACTTGTGAGAAAACAAGCAAATGTACAATGTTGATAGTCAGTGTGATTATCTCTCCGTTGATTTGAGACATAAGAGACAAAAGCTACTGTCCATATTTAGAACGCGCCACAAGACTCTCTTGTTCTAACAGGTGCATTAGGATCACCAATGATATTAGACGTGGATGAACATTGTTGATCCTTGTAGTAGTGGTGGTATTGACATCAATGGAAGAATCAAGATTAGTCATAGTAGGTTCAAACTCGTAATCATAGGAAGGTGTGTTGAAGATGCCCTTTGGGTTGATGATGACCAAGATCCAAGGTTTTGGAAACCTTGTATAAGGTTCTCCAAGGTCCATTGACACTCTTGTAGAAATAGGAGTAGTGTCACCATGTCTTTCAAAATTAATTGGAGAGTGAGGAGAAACAGAACTACCTTCAACAGATTGAAGTTTCACGAGAGCTTCATCAACATTCTTCTCAAATCTAAGTTGGTGCATACTCTTGTTTCTTCATCGCAAGGTCCTCAAGATAATAGAATTCATCTTCACCCACATCAAGATAATCTTTAGAAGTGTCACCTACAAAATTGTTAGAGAGAAGGAAGGCACTACAATGGGTTGTTCATCATCGACCCACTGCCGAATGAGCATCCATAGTGTCTCAGATAGGAGTTGGAGATGCTTGAATCGCATTTTGATCGACCTTATGTCTAGCATAACCCAAGTAATCGGTCAGTAGTCAAGATCAAATGACCAAACATGACCCGGCCTTGAACATTAGGCTTGTCTTCAAGATACCTCGATTCAATGTCTCCTCAATCTTCTTTGCGGATACATTATAAACTCAGATGCCTTACTATGAGCAGAATACCCCACAATGTAGCCATCATCGCCTTTCTCATCAAATTTGCCCAAAGGATCACCGGTATTTAAGATTGTCACTGACGACCAAACGGTTTAAGGTAATGAATAATGAACTTTTCCAAAAGAAGTTCATATGGTGTTTTAAGATGTGGTCTAGTAATGGACACTCTATTGAGTACATAACAAGTCGCATCAACAAACCTCATCCAAAACATGGTAGGAAGTTTAGAGTCCGCTAGCATTGATCTTGCGGCTTCTATTAAGGTTCTATTTTTCTTTCGCCACCCCATTTTGTTGAGGGTTCTTGGAGTGCTATAGTCCCTTTTGATTCCTTTAACTGCAGAGTTCTATCGAAATGGCATTTTTGAACTCGTACCATTATCACACCTAATTCCTTTCACCTTTTGTTCAACTGATTCTCAATAAGGGTAATGAAATCTTTCAATATTGCGTAAGTTTCATCTTTGGTACTTAGAAAGAATACCCAACAAAATTTACTAAATCCATCGGTGATCACCGACAAAAATATTTATGATCAATGCTTCTCACTCTAGTTGGACCAAACAGATCCATATGAAGCGGTGAAGAGGTTCGAAATAATGGTTATCATAGAATAGAACACCTTTGTAGGAGGCTCATCGCTTTCCTTTGTTGCATGCAACACGCTTATGATCATTGGTGAATACTTTGGCGAAGTCCTTCTACTAGACCCGGCTTAGAGAGTCGGTTGATGGTCTTGAAATTGACATGGGCCATCCTTCATGCCATTTGGTGGACTCATCCACGATGCTTTAGCCACCAAACATGTTAAGTCACCCACGGTTTGACATTAGTTAAGTTGAATGTATACAAATTGTGACTACGAGGAACCTTCATGAGAATTGAAGTATCTTACGGGAGTTTGAAGTCTTTAGACAAAGACAAGACATTCATCCTCCGTGAAGAGTACTTTGTTCTTAGTGTCACAGATTTGTGAGACCGAGAACAAATTAAAGTGTTGAAGTTCCTTGACATAATAAACATTCTCAAAGTCCAAATGTGGTGTTTTGATGGTCCCTTTTCACGTAATTCGTCCATCACTTCCTCCAAAGGTTACATTGCCTCCACCTTCTATAGGTATAAAGTTATGCATCATGTCCCTGCTTCCGACATACTTCTAGAACAACCACCACAACAATTCCAACATCTTTATGCTTAAGGGATGATCCTACAACAACAAAATATACAAAGAATTAGTACACTATGGAGGCTCAAGTCATTCTTGACTTGAACACGCTTATGGATCATATGAGTTGTGCCAGTAGAAGTATAAGATCCACTATTGTTCTTGGGTTTCCAATGAAACTTAGGTCTCGTTTATTCCAAGAACAACTCACGAGGTCTTGACAAGAAGATCCCAAGACCCTTTCCCATTAGTCATAGGGTTAACATATCTAGGCCAAAACCATTTTAAAATATTCACTGGTTGGTTGAACATATGATTTTCCAAATGATCTTCTCCAAGGAAAAGATGTATTATAATTAGAAGCTTGTGGAACATAAGGTGGTATATCATTAACATTGGTCCACATTGGTCTAGATTTCCTTGAATCACCACACCTACTCATTCTTTGCTCATGATAATCACAATCCTTAATTAAATGATATTTACTTCCACACACAAAACATTTCTTCCAAGAGAAGTTTTATTCAAACCAAAGAAGTATTCTTACAAGCAAAAGTATTCAAACCAAAACCATGAAAAGAATTGTTTTAACAAGATTATCATGCAAAGAATTAAAAGCAAGTCTTCGAGGCAACTGTCTTGGAAGGGCATTCCTTGGCAACAACTCACATGCTTATTGGTAGTCTTGGGTGCGGGCGGGGTGAAGACTTGGGAAGGTCGACTTGGGAAGGTCGTACTTGTCATTTGAATCACACTCTGAGACCACTTGCTTGGAGGACTTGTCATCATAACACAAGAGACAAAGTCATTAGTAGAAGTATTAGGTCGAGCAAGTCTTTGACTTTTGCCATACAGATGGTGTGATCCATCAAAGTCATTAAAGTGGAAAGGTCAATGGGCATGTGCTCACCTCTAATTGGTCCACGAACAACATGTAGGTCACCTTCTTTCACAAAATGTGCTAGGCCACCGGTGTAGATCTACGTGTGTCATCCCTAGCTTCTAGGCCTACATATTTCTTAAAACCTAAAGCCACTGTGAGAATTGGGAGCTTGACCGCTATAAATAAGACTAGCCAACTTACTACCATTCATCATCCACTCATTATTCCTAGCAATTTCCTCCTTAAGTTTTTCCTTAAGCTCTAGATTTTCGACTCTACATCCGCTCTTAATTTCTCGCACCATTTTAACTCATTTGTAGCACATTCGAGATCTCTTTCTAAAACACCTATTTTCTCACCATAAGCTATTTCATTCTTCCAGAACCAAACCTTTTGTCTTTCTAGTGTTTTTAAAGCCTGCTTATAAGCTTCTACTTCCACATAGTATTCATTATATTTTGGTTCCATAATATCATAAGCTTGTTTGAGTTCATTATAACGCTCACTACAACCAAACAAACAGTTTTGTACCGAGAGATGCCCATCAAGGCAATCGATCATGCCTATCCTCACAAGTACAACTGCAATCAACCCAACATTCTCGAACCATCATTGTCATCCTCCTCATGTTGCTTCCACCCACATTGCTATCAAGAGTGACCAAAGCGGTTGAACCTCTTGAATTTCCTGCATCCTTCCGACATCACGATAAGTGGAGTATCTTGTCTCATCACCGACTTTCCTGCCTTTGCATTCTCTAGAAAAGTGACCCATCTGTTGGCATGTGAAGCATTTAACCTTCTTCTTGTCAAACCTAGTGGATCACGCCCTTTGAACCCAAATCTTCCGCCCACTTTGCGCTCAAAGTTCTTGATATCCATGGAAATCATGGCCACTTGCCACTTCACTTCATCTCTTCCATGTCAAGCGGGTCCACCGATCAAAATCCTCATAAGCCGCCTCTGTGAGGATCATAATCGACAAAGAAGGTTCCAAGTACATCTTCCATAATTCCACTGGATCTAGGAAGAGAGCTTGATGAAGGAGCGATTAGATGATGATGGATATGAGCTTGGAAAATAGTTTGACTTTGGAGTAGAGGCTCCAACAAATGCGATATGACTCATGATGAAGATGATCGAAAAGGGCTTCTCACATCATGTTCAAGAGCTTTAAGCTTGTTGTACAACTCATCAAATGTCATCATGTCCAAACCACCTTTAGCTTTTAAAGCTATGCTCACATGTAGCCGGGATGGAGGTAATGACCTCGAAACTTAGAGTTACAGCCATCATTATCCGCTTAGCTCGGTCGGTGCAACCGACTCAAGATCTTGTGAAACTTATCATAGCCCTTGTGAATTCCTTCCTCTTCGAGATCCGAAAGTCCCAAACTGTTGTCCGAGCATGGACTTCTTCACCTTCTAGACTCCTCATTCCCACCGAACTTTGCTTTAATAGCTAACCATATATCCTTGGCGTCATGCATGAAGTGAAAATCACTCAAGTGATCCTCGGGAATAGCTTGCGTAAGAATAGTTCGACCTTTGTTTCTCTCTCGAATCGCTAGCAACTCTTCGCGGCTTTGGGAGGAACATTAATCATGTTCCCAAAGAAGATCTGTGGTAGTTCTCTTCAAGTCGCTCCCTTCAAAATTATCGCCATAGATTCCAATCAATGTTGGAAATCCAGCCTGCATCTTCATAGCCCAAAGATCATATTCCTCCCTTTTAAGGTAAGGAAACTTAGCATTGCTATTAGCAAGACTTAGTTCTTTGCAGATGGGTGGAGTTTTGGTTGTTGGTGAGTTCGGTTCGACATCCGAACCGTGCATGATGTTTTTTATGTTGTGTGTTTAGAAAAGCTTGTCCTTAGTATCGTAGAGACTCTCACGAGGCTCGATACCACTGTTGAACGACAAAGACCTTAATAGATCTTGAGCTCGTGGATCGTTATGTATGCCTATGTAATCACAAGCACCATAAAGACAATCTCTACTACTAATGTTTATCGGAATATAAACACAAGTAACAAATAACTAAGAACTTCTTGATCCTCTATGGATCTATATATTAACTAAAAGAAATTACGCAATCGGTGCATAAACCTTTCTAATGTGTTCCTTTTATAGATAAGGAACCCTAAACAATATTACTAAACCGTTTCCCAAGAAACGATAATCATAAAACTAAATAAGATATACACAATCACTTCCTAATAAAGCTCATGTATATCTATACTAAATAAACTAAACACGGAATAAACACTTCCGCAAAAACAAACTATTAACTATTATACTTGAGAATAAGTCTTCTAATCCACTTCACTTCAAGAGAAACACTTGACATTAAGTTCAAGATAATCGACTTTCACATAATTCCCAACATGTGGGATGTTCTTGATTTCGACTCGAATGTGTAGCAATAACCCCAGATTCTTTGTCATACCCAATGTTGACCAAGAAATCCATAACCTCCGTTTCAGTACGAGTCCTGACATATCCATTTGGAGATATGGCTGGTAGTAGAAGAATAGTACGAATATTAGCGACGGTGACTTTGACTTCACGAGTATCAAGAGTCACTTTCACAAAGATCTTCTCCATCAATTTTCTCCATGGTGTGCGAGATTCATGGATGTAGAATTCCGGTTACGTGGTTGAGTTGGTAAGCATGAGGTTGTAGGGTGTTCTTGAAGAATGTCCACCGCTACTCGCATGACGATTACGAGTAGGTAAAGTTGTGGAAGTCAACTTGTAGGTTGTTCTTGCCAATGGTTTTGTAGTAATAATCAATGAGGAATGTGTTTTCCATGGTGAGTTCGGTTGAGCATTGATGTTTGCTTGATTTGCGACCATTTTGTGATCGAAAGTCATTAGATAAAGAAATGCAGACATATGGAAACACATTGTGTTAGTTTAAGTCGATTAATTATCTAACAACTTGTTTGATGATATCGTGTTTATGTTTGTTACAAGTCCTAAGTCACATATATCCGATTAACTAAAGTTGTGGTGATAAGTTATGTGAACGTGTTAATATTGAAGTTTTAAAGTCCATTTATCACTTAGCACACAACATTTTCACATTTGTTTTCTTATGCTTAAAACTTAGTATTTGTGGCCTATGCGTAATGAGTTTATTGGTGACTTATGCGTAATAGGCTAAAACAGTGAATAGTAGCTTATGAGTAACTTGGATCCTTATTCGTAAGAAAGGGAGCTTATGCGTAAGAATAAGCTAAAGCGTAAGACTATGCTTATGCGTAAGAATTTCTTACGTAAGACATATTCGGGTTTTAGCTTATGCGTGAGAATAGGCTAAATGTTACGCATAAGGCTTACTCGTAAGAGTAAAGCTTATGCGTAACAACCCTTTTTTATGAATTTCTTTCCAAGAAATCCATAATCCACTCTAGACAATTTATGCGTAACAAGTTACACGTAAATTGTTTCTTAGGCGAAAGGTTTACGCGTAACAATTTTACTTATGTGTAATTTTTACTCTTAAAATTTTCCTTAAGCGTAAGGTTAGAACACCTTTTTTCTGTCTTTACGTTTAAGCCACCTGCTAATCACAAACATAATAACTTGATTACAATTCATTCCAAACATCATTTAGATCACAAAATAAGCACAAGAACACATCAGTAATGCACAAAAAGCTTAGGCGTAAGATTTCTAAAACCTAAACCCTCAATTTACGCATAACAAATCTGTCCAAGCAAATCAAGCAAGCAATGTTTCTGGGACATCTTAGAGTGCATAGGAGACATTCCCAACAAGTTTTAACATTTTTCAACCATAGAATTAAAAGATTCATGTGGAACGACCAATTAAACCCTAAAATACTAATTTTGAAAGATTTGATGTTTGTGGTCAAATTGAATGTTATAAACATGTTTAATATCCTGTTTAACACTTTCTTTAGCCCACACACACATCAATTAACACGTAAATGAAAACCCCAAATAGAACGCATGAACCCTAGAATCAAGAGTCGCTCAATTGGTGATTCGGGTATGTTTAGATGATTGAAACATGTTTAAGAAACACTAAGAAACGATTTGAAACAATCCATTTCAATCTAAACACCTTTAAACGTAAATCCCAAATTTGTTCATAGGTCCGAATTTTAAAATTTTAATTTAATAAGTTTTAACCGTTGGATCTTAAAGATTTTTGAAACCATTGTTTAGAATCATGATCAACACGCTTTTGCTCTTAAAAATTTTAAAATGATGACCGGTTTGAAGATTTGATTGTGGCCATTGATGATGGTGGTTGAGGAGTTAATACACAAGATAGGTGCATTGAATGTGTATGTTTTGAGTTTTTGTTAAAATTGATTTTTCAAACTTTAAAATTTTAGTCCCTTAACCTCAAAGAGGTTCCAACCAAGATCCTTTAACTCACCTTTTGGTTAAACAAAACACATTTTGGCAAAAACTTGAGTCCGAGGAGGGTATTTTTCATGGTAAATAACCAACACTTTTGAGAAACAACGTATTTTTGGTAACATGCAAGTACAAGGTTTTATGAAACGGAAAATATTTACTTTCTCCCCTCAACACTTGTTCGGGAAAATGGTGAAATGTTTGATAGAACACGGTGTTGATGGAAGTTTTGTACTTGCAATGTTTGATTTTTCAGTTAAAATAGAAATGAAAAATGTTTTTGGAGTTTATAATATTTTATATTGTTGTATTTTGTTTTTGAAATATATTTACAAAAGTGGTTTTGGTGTTTGACTTTTTAAGTGAGTTTTAAAAATTCATCCAGCTCTTCTGGAGTCAAACACCTCATACCATTCGGTGAACCAAGTCAGTAAATCTTGCGGAAGGCAAGGCTTTAGTGAAGGGGTCCGCCAATTGATGTTCTGTACCTACAAAGTATAGTTCCACCGTTCCCTTTTCCACGTGCTCTTTAATGAAATGGTATCGAAGATCGATGTGCTTTGACTTTGAGTGTTGAACGGTGTTGCACGAGATCGTAATAGCACTTCATTTGTTGCAAGACATTGAAATCTTGTCGAATACATAACCATAATCCTTGATTTGTGTTCTCATCCAAATGACTTGAGCACAACACGCAGACATGGCTACATATTCTGCCCAGCTTGATGACAACGATTCTGATCTTGTTTCTTCGATTGCCATGACACCAATTTATCACTTAGGAAGTACTTTTCCGTAAATCTAAGCATCTTGCGTGGTCGTCATCTCAAAAAGCTATTAGTTCAAAACCGAATCCTTCTGGATACGGATCCCAAGTTAATGGTTCCCTTGACATATCGGAGGATTCTTTTAGCCTTAGGGAGGTGTTTTTCAGTTGGTCTTGACTGATAACGGGAGCAAAGATATACAAAAATACTATATCGGGTCTACTGGCTATTAGATACATTAGAGACCCAATAATACTACGGTATTTGGTAGGGTCAACCAATTTCCTATGTAAATCAGCATCCAATTTGTTGGTATGTGCCATTGGTGTATTATAGGTATCACAGGTTTGCATTCCATGTTTATTCAAAATTTCAAGAGCATATTTGGATTGATTGAGGAAAATACCACGGGGTGATTGATGAACTTGTAGTCCTAAGAAGAACGTAAGTTCACCCATTATTGACATTTCAAAATTTGTTTTCATTAGTCTTGAAAAAGCGTTTGAGTACTTTTTGTGGGTAGAACCAAAGATGATATCATCCACATAAATCTGAACAATTAAAATGTGTGCCCCATGATATTGAATAAACAGTGTTGGGTCGACCGATCCTTTGACAAAATTATGAGCAAGGAGGAAGGATGACAACTTATCATACCACGCCCGAAGGGCTTGTTTGAGACCATAGAGAGCCTTGTTCAGTTTGTAGACATGATTAGGGAACTTTGGATCAACGAATCCTTCCGGCTAGCTAACATTCACTGTCTCCTTAAGTTGACCATTCAGAAAAGCGGTTTTAACGTCCATTTGGTAGACGGTGATGTTCATGTGAGCCGCGAATGCCAGAAAAATCCGTACAGCCTTAAGTCTAGCAACCGGTGCGAATGATTCTTCAAAGTCGATACCCTCTTCCTTTCTGTAACCCTTAGCCACCAGACATGACTTGTTTCAAATAACTGTGCCTTCAGCATCTAACTTATTCTTCCAAATCCATTTTAGGCCAATGACATAGACCCCTGTCGGTCTTTCAAGAAATTCCCATACTTCTAAACATTTGAACTGGTTCAAATCTTCTTGCATGGATTCAATCCAGTTGTCATGGGTCATTGCATCCTTAATGTTTTTGGGTTCGGTTTGACTGACAGAGAGTGCATAAATGCAATGTTCTCCATCAGTCTGAAGGCGTTGTCTAGTTACGACTAGTTTGTTTACGTTGCCAATAATGTTAACAAGAGGATGATCTTTGGTCCATCGGTGTATGGAAGGTTGGTGTTGGTATACATTGTGCATATTAGGTGGATTCGGATGGTGGTAGAAGATTCACCGACATATGGATTTCCGTTTCATTGAAAAGGGTTGAAAACGATTTCCATCATAATCCTCGTGTGCGGTACATTTTATTAAGAAGCGCTTTGTTCGGTTGGGTCAAGGTCATTAGAAGCGGTTTGTTCAACTGTTGTTGGAGATTCAATCGAGGGTGCATCAGCTACAGTTGTTGTTGTTTCAGGTGTATCAGGTATTGAAGTATTATCAGATTGAGCGACGGAAATAGTTGATACATTTGGAACATGTTGATCAAAGTCTTCATAGAACAGAGGAGCAAACAACGTTTCTATGCGACGAGTGAGTTGAAAGGTTTGATCAGCTGATGATTGAGAAGTTGAGACAGTTATGATCGGGTTCTAAGTCGCTTTGCTCGTGGCCATTTACGTGAGCTCATTAAAATTAGCATGAATAGTCTCCATAATTTCCTTTGTACGACGATTCCAGTTGGTATCCTTTTAATCATCGTTGGAGCTTGATCTTTACTTCATAGAAAATAAACCAAAGTCCATCTCGAGTAGTCATAAATGATTACAAGAATGTAGCATTTTCAATTTATCGCTTGCACATGCATCGGGCCACACAAATCCATGTGAAGAAGATGAAGAACATGTTGAGTTTTGTCTTCAACATCGAAGGAAAATGAGCACGAGTGCTTTTACCTTGTTCACAAGTCGAGCATAAGTGGTCTTTTGAATACCTAAACCTTGGAAGACAACTAGTTTGTGTAGTGCAAGACTAGTTATGGTTTGGAAGTTTAAATGTGAAAGCCTTTTGTGCCACGTACCATGATTTTGTAGATGTTGCTTTGGAGAGTGAGCGGATGGGAGATGAGGCGATCATGTCTTGCATTGAGATTGTGTAAAGGCTTGATGAGCGGGATCATGACATGAGATCATTTCCTTGTAGATCACGAATGAAACAAGTTTTCTCCCTAAAAGCAACTTCCAAATCACCATCACAAATTGACCGACTGAGAAAAGATTGTGTCCAAGACCTTCCACATAATAAACTCGGCTAATTTTGATGTTCCCATTGACGTAATCTGCGTAGCCCATTATAGTTGCGAAGTGATCATTCCAGAACCTGACAGTGCCAATGAACTTTGAAACAAAGTTTGATAGAAGTTTCAGGTTGCCTATCATGTGCCGGGAATAGCCGCTATCAAAAATCCAGAGAATGATTTGTATCACCTGCAATACACACAGACGACAAGGTGGAATAGATGTAGAGTTGGCACCCGAAGAGTTAGAGGGTTCCAATACAGTTATAGATGAAACACAGATGTTAATAATTTTGGGTAGCCATTTAAATCCATATGTATTTTGTACCCATCTCTGCCAAGTCCAACTAGTTTGTGCTTTGGTCTTAGTGAATGCACTAGGTGATATTCTGTTCCTAGGAGGTGATGAGGGTGCTATGGGTACATCAATGATATTCTCAGAAACTATAGAAGGCGGTTTACCTAGCACAGACTTAGAAGCATTAGTGGGCCTAGAGGTAATTCCTTTTCTATGTTTCCGCTTACGAGATAAGATAGATTTAGCAACACAATGATCATGAAAACCATAAAACAAGCTTTTACGACAAACAATACAAGATGCATCAAACATAACATTCAAAGTACTGAGGATTCAACATTCGTTACATCACTTTTGCTATTACATTTGTCTAACTAAATATCCAAAGTAGGTGCAACATATGTGTTATTCAAGTTTTAACATGATCTTCTACTTCAGAGACTTTTAGTGGTCTTCTCTTATGTTGTAACTTCCTATTCTTCTTGTCAGTGCTTTTAGGTTGTGAATTGCAAATGCTAGGATTAGAGGCAACTACTCATGTAAAAGTGGAAGGAAGCATATTAGTATCGTGTGTTGTGTCAGTGGGTTTCCTAGTGTCAATTTTAAACATTCCAGGTGCAAGAACATTTGTGTTACTAGACTTATCATTCTCATATTTCCCCAACTTCTCTTTCAACTAAATGATAGTGTGTAACAAATCTTGATTTTCAGAGTGTAAGTTTCCATTAACACTTGATACTTCACGAGTGTACACAAGATGATCATCAAGATCTTTTGACGCTATGGCACGTGTCTTTTGTGAAAATTAAATATAACAAGATATTCTATTTTGACTTTTGCAATTTCTTGTTCATATTTAAAATTTGACACTTTAAAGACGCTTCTCATCATCCATCATTCGAGTTTTGGTTCAAAAGGTTTTCACTCATTGGTTGAGTTTCTTTTGCAAAGCAAGTTCTCGACTAATACAATCCTTTTGACACCATTGAAGACGACGTGTTACTACCGAAAGTTCATTTTCCAAATGCTCATTTTCAGCTTTTAAAGTTTCGATTTGTGACACATTATCAACGATATCAACATTATCAACAACAATATTATCAAAAGCAGAGGCAGCAATATAATATAACCCAATTGATATGGTATCAGCACAGATAACATCTTCCAAGAGTCGATCAACATGATTTTGAAAAACTTTATTCTTCTTTTTAGTTTTCAAAATCCATGCCTCTATTTCATTGAAAATTGTTTTCATTTGTCCAATTTCTTTATGAAGATCCTGTTCCCAATATCTTCCACACATACATAAATTTTGAACATGTGGTAAAAGCTTTTTTTGAAAAATGTTTCTTTGGTCTCTGGCATAAGCCGAATGAAAAGTCGTAGCTTTTATTTCCGAATTAAGTTAAATTTCACGTCCCAAAAGTTTAATGTCAGACATGAATGTATCAAAATATTTAAGAATTTGACATCTTTCGGGTAATGGTGTGATTTCACTCAAAGAAGGTAAAGGACCATTAATTTGTGCAACTGGTTTGACGGGACCGACGTTAGAAGAGGACTCATTAATATGTGTGATAACCCAAGGTGTGTTAGTTTTATCCTGTTGTGGAACAAAAGTTATGAGAGGTCTTTTTAAGTAATCAAAAGGTTTGTTATATTCAACTTTTTCCATTTTCAATCGACTCTCATCTTCTGCATCCCATTCCTCTTCACGATTATATTCAACAACACGCACAATAGATTCATCAAGCATATGTTTGACACTATACAACTTTGGATTTGCCTTGAATGCTCTATGGAAAAAACGTGGTTTGTTATAAACAAGATTTGGCCCATATCCATCTGGATTTGGCTTGAATGTGAACTTTTCAATTGTTGTGATAGACTCACCATGTTTATATACAATATTTTGAAACTCTTTGAGTTTGTTTTTGCAAATCGACAATTTCATAAAGATAGAGATCTATTATTCGTTTCCTTGAAGTTTGTTTGAATTCGAGAACTCTTTTGATACGAAGACAACTCAAGTTTGGCTTTTGAATTCAAGTAAGAGTGTCAACGTGTTGTTTATGTTCAAATTTTGTTGTTTTATTTGAGAAATTAAATCATTTTTGGAAACAACTAGATCACGTATATGTTTTTCTAAAGATTGTTCTTTTTATATGACTTTTGAAAAGCGATTTCAAAACTTTGTTCACGCTTCTCTTTTGTTTCAAAATTTTTAAGTCAGAACTTATAGCATTCAAGATCCTTAGTCTATAGTTCCACTTTATCACGAAGTTTTTATTTATCTCATTGCATTTCTCCACTTGAGATTGGTGGGTCAAAAGTAAGGTCATGAGGTCCGGATCCGGATTAGATAAAGGTTCGTTTTGTTTAACTTGAGTATCAACATATTCATCATTTATATCCTCAAATGTAACCTCGGGGTCAACTTGATCATCAAAGGTAACCAAAGGTCATCTTGATCATCAAATGTAACTACGGATCCATATGATTATCTTCTTGTGTCACAATTCTCAATTTCGGTCATTTTACAAACTTTAAAAATTTACTATTCATCTCGAATTTACTATTCATCTATTACTATTCATCATTTTACTATTCATCGCTTTTTAGGTCGATTTGATATTTTGAGAGGTTATTTCAAAATTTTACTATTCACAAAACACTATTCATTCTCGGAGAAAATTTATATTCATGGTTCACTATTCATCATTTTTCGTAAACTAGGTTTACGAGTATCAAATTCGCACAACCGTAAGGGTTTAGTCACGTATTCATGAAACATCATTGAGAACATATCTTATAGACTAGAGTTAGTCTACATATCATCGATAACGTCATTTTCATATTAGTTCATGCATGAGTTTGCATATTTCATTAACGATATTTTTTCTATTAAATAAACGCTATCGCACGATCATTTATTTTAATAATTGATCCGACACTTTCGACAATTGTCCCGATATATTTTTATACTCATTTTAAGACTATAAAATTATATTATTAGTTTACCCGATGTTTTGAATTTATTTTGGTATATAAATTGTTATATATATATATTACTGACGGTTTTCGTAAATTTATTCGATAATTATTATTTCACTCAATACTTGCGAGAAATGCATTTTATAATTTTTATGACTTCGATATATTTTATTTTGTTCCGTAAAATCGATTTCTAGTTAACGCTACACTAAATAATTAATTACATGTGCCAAATATACACTATACCTAACTCTAAATGTATTTAACTAACAAAAACTCATCTAATCCTTACCCCATTATACCCTTGCCGACCAAACACCATTAGTCACCATGTTTTTATGAAATATCTTGTAGAAAATGTGTACACATATACTTAGATGACTAGGCTAATTAATAAACAAGATATTTTACAAATCAAATACACATAGTTACACATTCAAAGGTGAAAATAAACCAAAAACTCTCTCCTCTCTTTTGTGATATTCGGCCAAGCAAGAACAAAGAGGAAGAAATCATAAGTTTTCAAAGATCAAGTGTTAAACAACTCTAGATTACTTCTATTTAGGGTTTTGAAATAAAACCAAGGAGTATTTAGTAACCTAGTTACCTTAAACCTCATCATACAACTAGTAAGCTTTTCATGATCTTTACTAATCTTTCATAATCTTACTTGAGTTATTTTTATTATTCTAGTAGAAAACATGCAAGAACTATGTGATTCATACCACTTTTAATTGTTTTTATTACTTATTATAAGTTTTAATCATCCTATAATTAATCCCTTGAAACATATCATTGTTGATGATGTTTAGGAACCCATGACACCCTAAGAAGGTGTATGGTAGGTTTAGAATAGATTTGGTGTTGATTTGAAGTGATTGAAACAAGAGTTACGCAAGAAAAACCATTTTCGACAACACTAGATTTGGGTCTGATCGTTTTTACAAAATCTGGAAATTTCGACAGGTCATGGATTATTTTGGGCTAGATATTCAGAAAATATACTTTAAAACGAAACCGTGGTCGCTTGAACGGGTTAAAACGGATTTATAACGAAGAAGTTACGTTATTTTCAAGTTTAACGACGAAAATTACATTTTCTGAAAAATTCAAAGCTGTCAAGAGTTATTTAAAGGGCAAAAATGAGTTTTAAACCTTATCTAAATGAGTCGATTTGTCAAAAATATATTAGTATACATTAACACGAAACTAATGATATATAAAACGAGAAAACGGACTTATAACGACCAAGTTACACATTTTAAATATGGCTATCGTAACTATTTTTCACAAGTATTAACACTTATATATTTTCTACTAGACCAAAATGGTTATCGCAAGTGACCATGTTTGGAGCTATTTTCTTATCGATAGAGTACTTTTGAGAAAATAATGTCTTTAAGTAAAAGTGAGTTCACCTGGCCTATTTTCCAAAATGTTCAACCGTTCGTCAAACGAAGTTGTAACGAGTAATATACGATCTCTCAAACTTTTCCGAAAACTACTCATAAACTATAATTTCTTGATAAATCACTAAGCAACTATTGTAGGATGTCGTTTCAACGTAAGTACTTGTAAAGTATTTTATAACATGACGAGATGTCATAAACGTGTATTTCGACGATAAACTTCATTTTCAAAAATGTACAAGTGGTATGGATATCATATGAGTTTGCATGCACAACATTATTTCATGACTTATATTAGAGCATATCATTCATATTAGGTTGCGATAGAGATCGCACCTCATTTCAAAGATGTATCCACTTTTGTCATCATAATCATTGCATCGTGAGTTCGTAGCCCCACTTTTACTCGTTTAATTGTTTTATAAACTCTTTGGGGGAGATACATGCTCAACTACTTGCTTTTACTTTACACTTATATGAACTTAAATAACTGTTGTTTCACTACTTATGCTAGTAAGTAGATTATGACCGAACTAAATTGATTACTATGTTATGAACACTATTATTTGAACCACTTTCCTTGATTTTGAACCCTTCGACATATATATTTGAACTCATTTAAATTGATTTGGACCTTTTAACATATATTTGAACACTTTGAACTTGATTTGAACTTTTTGACATATAGTTGAACTCTTTTAACTTGTAAAGGACCCTTTTGATATATTTTGAACTTGTTTGAATTGATTTTGAGCTCTTTGACTGTTTTAAACTTTTGAACCCGACTTAAATTCTCGAACTTAATTACGAACTTTTGAATGGAACACTTGAACTTAATTATGAACTTATGACCTGTTTTGAACTTAATGAACCGTACTCACTTTATATTACGTCTCCCCATGTTACGGAGCGTTATCGACTTAAATTCTCCCTTGTGAGCGGAGCAAAGGCAAATTCTCCCATGTTCGGAGTGTTCTTAATTGTATATAATAGTTGTATGATGTACCGCTCAGACATTCGCATTGTTAGTCTCCTATTAGTAGGTAGTATGGATAGCGCTATTAGAGGTCGGCCAACCTCTCGTTCACTATGTTACGGACGCATATTATTTATTCTAGGGCTTTGCACGGCATACATTATTATATACGTGGTGCTATATTGTGATCTATTATGACGACGTATACTTGACTACTAGACACACTATATTTTGTGCAATGGGTTGTGAACACACAGTTGCAAGTTTTGTATGGGCGGAACTTGGGCCGAGTGGATTTACAATGCCTTTGCTTTGTGGACTATTCTAAATGATCAAAAACTTTGCCTTTCTTGCATGAACGTTCTTTAAAAGCTTTACATGTTACACAAACTCTATGAACTCACTCAACCATTGTGTTGACACTTTTAGCATGTTTTATCTCGTATCTAAGGCATTCACTTCATGGCATGCATGTGGACTTATCATAGAGTCGCGGTGACGACGCTGTCTCACATATATTTTATGCACTTAACTATCGTTTGATTGTAACAAACTCATTTTGGTACATTGGAAATCTTTTGGGACCTATGCTTTGTAAACTCGATTATTTTACTTAATCGAACGATATTTTCAAAATGACACTTTAGGTCGCTCGATATAACTTTAACTTTGATGCTATGACATTCATCCCCGTGTATTCCATTCCACGCAAAATGTAATTTGGGGTGTGACAGATTGGTATCGAGCATCGGTTATAGAGAACTAGGTTGCATCATTGACCCTAGACTATAACTACATCATCATAGCATCTCATCATAACATTATAAGTGCATACTCACTATACATGCGGGTTTATACGCACATTATGCGAGTTATTTACTTTCATTTCACATAGATGTCTTCGATACCCATTCCACTATCCTTTCTTCGTACCCCAATGTGGAGAATGCCTTGTCATTCCCTATCACAATTTTAACATCGGTTGACTCAACACCAAACATCATATGAGTCGATTAGTCCAAGCATTGCATAGTTACTCCCAAATTATACATAGCCCGATCACCTATGTCTAATTTAGGAAGAATCATGCAATGAAGGAGTAGTAGTCTCATATGTGTAAGCAATTCCGTGTCGAGCCAAATTTTCAAAAGATTTTCTTCAAACCACTTGTTTCAGTTTGATCCGAGTGACGCTTCTTGTTTGATGAGTTGCAAAGATCAAGCTAGAATCAAGTTGTTACTCAAACCGATTTAGCCTAATCTCATGACAGTTCTTGTTTGATGAGTTGTGAGATTAAGTAAAATCGGTTACCTAAAAGTCTTTTGAGGATTTTGCTCGAGAATGGGAAAGCTTGCCTCATCAAACCTAACCATAAGAGAGCATGTCTTTAGAATGGGAAATGGTCACGATGGCACGAGAACGTACCTAGTTAGACGAGGAACCCATATGCATGAGCATTGACATAATCACTTAGACTATTCACGCGAGCATAAACTTTTAGAACCCTTGTCGAGGTTCGGACTATAGTTATCATCAATTGAATCACGAGGACGTGATTCCTCCGACAGGGAAGAATGTCACAATTCTCAATTTCGGTCATTTTACAAACTTTAAAAAATTTACTATTCATCTCGGAATTTACTATTCATCACTATTCATCATTTTACTATTCATCGCTTTTGAGGTCGATTTGATATTTTGAGAGGTTATTTCAAAATTTTACTATTCACAAAACACTATTCATTCCCGGAGAAAATTTATATTCATGGTTCACTATTCATCATTTTTCGTAAACTAGGTTTACGAGTATCAAATTCGCGTAACCGTAAGGGTTTAGCTGCGTATTCATGAAGCATCATTGAGAACATATCTTCTAGACTAGAGTTAGTCTACATATCATCAGTAGCGTCATTTTCATATTAGTTCATGCATGAGTTTGCATATTTCATTAACGTATATTTTTTTCTATTAAATAAACGCTATCGCACGATCATTTATTTTTAATAATTGATCCGACACTTTCGACAATTGCCCAGATATATTTTTATACTCATTTTAAGACTATAAAAATTATATTATTAGTTTACCCGATGTTTTGAATTTATTTTGGTATATAAATTGTTATATATATATTTGACGGTTTTACGTAAATTTATTCGATAATTATTATTTCACTCAATACTTATAGAAATGCATTTTTATAATTTTTATGACTTCGATATATTTTATTTTGTTCCGTAAAAATCGATTTCTAGTTAACGCTACACTAAATAATTAATTACATGTGCCAAATATACACTATACCTAACTCTAAATGTATTTAACTAACAAAAACTCATCTAATCCTTACCCCATTATACCCTTGCCGACCAAACACCCTTAGTCACCATGTTTTTATGAAATATCTTGTAGAAAATGTGTACACATATACTTAGATGACTAGGCTAATTAATAAACAAGATATTTTACAAATCAAATACACATAGTTACACATTCAAAGGTGAAAATAAACCAAAACCCTCTCTCTCTTTTGTGATATTCGCCAAGCAAGAACAAAGAGGAAGAAATCATAAGTTTTCAAAGATCAAGTGTTAAACAACTCTAGATTACTTCTATTTAGGGTTTTGAAATAAAACCAAGGAGTATTTAGTAACCTAGTTACCTTAAACCTCATCATACAACTAGTAAGCTTTTCATGATCTTTACTAATCTTTCATAATCTTACTTGAGTTATTTTTATTATTCTAGTAGAAAACATGCAAGAACTATGTGATTCATACCACTTTTATTGTTTTTATTACTTATTATAAGTTTTAATCATCCTATAATTAATCCCTTGAAACATATCATTGTTGATGATGTTTAGGAACCCATGACACCCTAAGAAGGTGTATGGTAGGTTTAGAATAGATTTGGTGTTGATTTGAAGTGATTGAAACAAGAGTTACGCAAGAAAAACCATTTTCGACAACACTAGATTTGGGTCTGATCGTTTTTACAAAATCTGGAAATTTCGACAGGTCATGGATTATTTTGGGCTAGATATTCAGAAAATATACTTTAAAACGAAACCGTGGTCGCTTGAACGGGTTAAAACGGATTTATAACGAAGAAGTTACGTTATTTTCAAGTTTAACGACGAAAATTACATTTTCTCAAAAATTCAAAGTCACAAGAGTTATTTAAAGGGCAAAATGAGTTTTAAACCTTATCTAAATGAGTCGATTTGTCAAAAATATATTAGTATACATTAACACGAAACTAAGGTAGAAAACGGACTTATAACGACCAATTTATACACATTTTAAATATGGCTATCGTAACTATTTTTCACAAGTATTAACACTTATATATTTTCTACTAGACCAAAATGGTTATCGCAAGTGACCATGTTTGGAGCCATTTTTCTTATCGATAGAGTACTTTTGAGAAAATAATGTCTTTAAGTAAAAGTGAGTTCACCTGGCCTATTTTCCAAAATGTTCAACCGTTCGTCAAACGAAGTTGTAACGAGTAATATACGATCTCTCAAACTTTTCCGAAAACTACTCATAAACTATAATTTCTTGATAAATCACTAAGCAACTATTGTAGGATGTCGTTTCAACGTAAGTACTTGTAAAGTATTTTATAACATGACGAGATGTCATAAACGTGTATTTCGACGATAAACTTCATTTTCAAAAATGTACAAGTGGTATGGATATCATATGAGTTTGCATGCACAACATTATTTCATGACTTACATTAGAGCATATCATTCATATTAGGTTGCGATAGAGATCGCACCTCATTTCGATGTATCCACTTTTGTCATCATAATCATTGCATCGTGTGAGTTCGTAGCCCCACTTTTACTCATTTAATTGTTTTATAAACTCTTTGGGGAGATACATGCTCAACTACTTGCTTTTACTTTACACTTATATGAACTTAAATAACTGTTGTTTCACTACTTATGCTAGTAAGTAGATTATGACCGAACTAAATTGATTACTATGTTATGAACACTATTATTTGAACCACTTTCCTTGATTTTGAACCCTTCGACATATATATTTGAACTCATTTAAATTGATTTGGTCCTTTTAACATATATTTGAACACTTTGAACTTGATTTGAACTTTTTGACATATAGTTGAACTCTTTTAACTTGTAAAGGACCCTTTTGATATATTTTGAACTTGTTTGACTTGATTTTGAGCTCTTTAACTGTTTTGAACTTTTGAACTCGACTTAAATTCTCGAACTTAATGACGAACTTTTGAATGGAACACTTGAACTTAATTATGAACTTATGACTGTTTTGAACTTAATGAACCGTACTCACTTTATATTACGTCTCCCCATGTTACGGAGCGTTATCGACTTAAAGTCTCCTTATGTACGGAGCAAAGGCAAATTCTCCCATGTTCGGAGTGTTCTTAATTGTATATAATAGTTGTATGATGTACCGCTCGTACATTCGCATTGTTAGTCTCCTATTAGTAGGTAGTATGGATAGCGCTATTAGAGGTCGGCCAACCTCTCGCTCACTATGTTACGGACGATATTATTTATTCTAGGGCTTTGCCTAGCATACATTATTATATACGTGGTGCTATATTGTGATCTATTATGACGACGTATACTTGACTACTAGACACACTATATTTTGTGCAATGGGTTGTGAACACACAGGTTGCAAGTTTTGTATGGGCGGAACTTGGAACTGAGTGGATTTACAATGCCTTTGCTTTGTGGACTATTCTAAATGATCAAAAACTTTGCCTTTGCTGCATGAACGTTCTTTAAAAGCTTTACATGTTACACAAACTCTATGAACTCACTCAACCATTGTGTTGACACTTTTAGCATGTTTTATCTCAGGTATCTAAGGCATTCACTTCATGGCATGCATGTGGACTTATCATAGAGTCGCGGTGATGACGCGTCTCACATATATTTTATGCACTTAACTATCGTTTGATTGTAACAAACTCATTTTGGTACATTGGAAATCTTTTGGGACCTATGCTTTGTAAACTCTGATTATTTTACTTAATCGAACGATATTTTCAAAACGACACTTTAGGTCGTTCGATATAATCAGTAACTTTGATGCTATGATAGTCATCCCCGGGTATTCCATTCCGCTGCAAAATAGGTAATTTGGGGTGTGATGATTGGGTAAGTATTCCACCAACTTCATCTTTGAGAGCCAAGAGTAAAGCCTCCTTGTGATAAGCACTACCTCTTGTTCTTGGTTTTGGACAAGCTTTGGCCGATGACCCTTCTCATTGTAGTTAAAGAATCTAAGACCCGTATTCCCATTCTAAACATTTCCCTGATCAACAATCGAACCCTTTGTTAAGGAGCAATGATGAGTGTGTAAATACTCATCATTTTTGGTTAAACCGAATCGCAAAACGTTTAAAATGCTCGAATGCATCAAAATATCGAAAATATTCCAAAATTGCATTTTATATGTTTCGGATGCAAAATGTTTAAAATCGATGAAAATGAGCTAAGTTTGCATAATTGGCGCTTCAGTCCCCAAGTTTCAAAAGTTATCGAAATAGTCCCCGAGCACTTAATTTCAATAGAAAAATCACCAAAGGTCCTTTTAAAATCATAACTTGTCAAAATTAGTCCTTTGGTGAAAAATATCAAAAGTTTTGAGAAATTTCAAAATTGGTCCTTCAAGTTTAAAATTGGCAAAATGGTCCTTGGAAATTTGAAAATGTCATGGTCCTTGTACTATTGGAGCTTGTCACTTTAGTCCCTTGAGCAACTTTGCAAACATGGCGACCTTGGTCCCTTGATTTTCGAATTTGCAATATAGGTCCTTGTGTATTAAAACCTTTACACCCTCGACCTTGTCAAAACCAAATGACCCCCGCCTTTTACCATTATGACCCTCACACAACAATTTGGACCCCTTCATAATATATTAAACAAGTCAAATATCTCGTCAAACCAAGCACACCCGCTTTTTCTCCTTCCTCACCAAATACCGCAACACTCTACATCCCACACCTCCAGCCTCCTCCCCACTCACCTTGTTCCTCCACCTCCACCAAACTCAAGAAGCATTAAATGCATCTCTTACCCTTCACTCAACCCCAACCGGCTTATATAAGTTTTGGCGCCAAAATCAATCCAACGGCCAAAAATGGCTCAACTGATCCAATGGCCAAGGAAAATGGTGGGAAACACTCAGAGTAGTGAGAGAAGTCATTTGATATAAATAAGGAAGCAAGAGAAGGAAGAAAAGCAGTAGCACTTAGTTTAATTTTAAAATGTATGTCGTTTTTAATTTCTTAAGTCTAAAATAGATCATTAGTTGTTATTTCAGTTCCATTGTATCAAACTACTTTGTTTCAGTGTATTACAACTCTTTTTAAGTATTAATTCATGTTTGTGTTAAGATTTCATATTTCATGGTCACTGTTGCAAATTTCAAATTCAAAATCTGATGTCCAAGCTTCAACTAGCCTATTATTAAGTTAAAACAAGCTTATATAAGCTTATTATAGCTTTTATAAGCTTACATTCAAGTTTCAAGCAACTTTGGATTTTGGTCAATGAAAGTCAAACTGGGCAAAAATGGAGATAGAATTGATATGGGTTGAAGCAGTGGATTTGGGTTGATATTGAGCTAGGTGATGGTTTAGATTAGGCTAGTGGTTCTTGTGTTCCTTGGTTGATTGATTTCAAGCCATTGTGGCTAGGACCAATTGTGAGTTATTTTCAAGAATTTTTGCATAATCTGTACTTGTGGTTTATTTTGGTTTTATTTGTTGCTTAAGTGTTATTAGGTTAACTAGAATCGGTGTTAGTATCTCGCTAAGCTAGTTTAACGAGCTTGGTTTAATTTTAATTGCAAATCAAGAGAAACAAGGGTGTTTGGATCATTGGTGTAGGCGTATTAAAGGACCTGCTCAAGTCAGGACTTGTTAATTTAGGTTTGTTTAGCTCATTTGTACTCATATCTGTCTTCATTTTGCATCTGCAAACCACCAAAGTCAAAATCATCAATCAACTGCCTTAATTACTTAACTGTTGTGATTTTGGAAAATCAAAGACTTGTTTTGTGTTTAAAATTCATAGACATTGCTTGCATTGAGTTTATTTCATCATATTACATCTATATCAGTCCAAAAATTGGAATCAAAGTTCATAAAAGTCAAACTTCTTAAAATTGTTTCATAAGTCAAAACTGAAAAATCCAGTTTTCACCAAACTGAGTTGATTTTTCTTGGATTCATTTCTAAGCCAAATTAAATGAAATCATGGGTTTTAAACTTCACTTGGTCTAGTTTCTTCATATCATTTTTGTACATTTTGTGAATTTTTATAAGCTCCTAAAAGGCTTGTCAATGTGGTTCATTTCCACGCACAAACTCAAGATTAATCGAGTGTGCATGTGTTTTGTGCAGATTTGCACAAAGCTCATAAGAGCTTATCTAGGTCTGTTTTTGGTTTATAAGTAGTCACCAGTGTCTAGCTTAGGATCCAACTTTTGGTTTTCATTTTCACTTATTAGGTAGATTGTGCTTAAGTCCAAAGTAGTGGCCTAAAACTGCTTTTAAGCATAAGCTCAATTCATCAAACTGTGCAAGTTGCATTTTAGAGGTTAAAGCTAGTTGATACTTGTTGCATTTTGGTACTTTTAGCATTTTAAAGCTTCTGTGCAAGTTTGGTGCTTATTTGTAACTTGTGGCTTATTCTAAGTGCTTATTCATAAGCACTAGTGATTGCAGTTCCATATTCTTGCACACAACCCCCTGTTTTTATATTTTTCCTAGATTCTTAATATTATTTTAGACTTTTCTTGAAATTTTCAGATTTTTCTAGGTCAGTTTGCTATTTTTCTTTATTTAAATAAAATTTTAAGCCTTTTTAATTAGCTTTTAATACAATTAATTCAGAAAAGTTTCAAAAAAATAATTTTTCATTTTTCTTAAGTTAAGATAAATATAAAAAGTCAAAAAAATATTTTTTCCAGATTTTTCTTAGTTAAATTTATATTTTTAAGCAATTTAAGTAGTTTTAAATAGTTTTTAATTCATAGAAAATACAAAAATAATCAGAAAAATATAAAATTAATTTTGAAAATTCTCTTTTGTTATTTTAGATTTTTGCAAGTCATAATTTCCTTTTTCTAGCTTTATTTCATATTTTCTTGTATTTTAGGTTATTATTAAATAGTTAAAATTAGTTTTAATTAATAATAATTAGATAAATAGTTTTAAAATAATTTTCTTATTCTAAAATTCTCTTTATCATTAGGTTTGTTAAAATATCATTTTCATATTTTTAGGATTTATATTGCTATAGTTTCACATTTTCTTTTTGATGTCGCGTAGTTTTTAATTTAAGTTTTATAAAAGAAAAAATCAAAACATCATTGTTGGGAATTATGTGAAGTTTGGATTATGCTAAAATTATCGCCAAGTGTTTCTATCAAGAAGAGTGGATTCTCGTCAAGACATAATCAAGTAGTATAATAGTTATTAGTCCATTTCATGGAAGTGTTTATTCCGTGTTTAGTTTATTTAGTGTGGATATACATGAGCTTTATTAGGAAGTGATTATGTATATCTTATTTAGTTTTATGTTTATACGCTTCTTGGGAAACGGTTTAGCGATATTGTTTAGGGTTCCTTGTCTATAAAAGGAACACATTAGAATGAGTTAGGTACCGATTGGAAAACCCGCTTTAGTTAATATAAAGATCCATAGAGGATCACGTAGTTCTTAGTTATTTGTTACTTGTGTTTATATTCACCGATAAATATAAGTAGTAGAGATTGTCTTTATTGTGCTTGTGATTACATAGGCATATATAACGATCCACGAGCTCAAGATCTATCAAGGTCTTTTGTTTCAACAAGTGGTATCGAGCCTCGTGAGAGTCTCTACGATACTAAGGACAAGTTTTATCGAACACCCATACAACCATAACAAAATCATCATGCCCGGTTCGATGTTGATACCGAAATCACCAACAACCAAAACTCCACCCATCCGAAACAACTAAGTCTCTAATAGCAATGCTAAGTTTCCTTACCTTAAAAGGGAGGAATATGATCTTTGGCGATGAAGATGCAAAACCGATCTCCAACATTGATTGGAATCTATGGAGATAGTCTTGAAGGAAACAATTGAAGAGAACTACCACGGATGCTACGGGTAAGATGATGAATGTTCCCCAAATCACCGAAGAGTTGTCAAGGGTTCGAGAGAAACCAAGGTCGAACCATTCTTCTACAAGCTATTCCCGAGGATCACTTGAGTGATTTTCACTTCATGCAAGATGCTAAGGATATATGGTTAGCAATTAAGGCAAAGTTCGTGGAATGAGGAGTCTAGAGATCAAGAAGTCCATGCCGAGACAACAGCCAGACTTTCAAATCTCTCAAGAGAAGGAATACACAAGGGCTATGACAAGTTTCACAAGATCTTAAGTCGCTTGAATCACCGCAGCAAAGCCGATAATGATGATTGTAACTCTAAGTTTCGAGGTCTTTACCTCCATCCCGGCTACACGTAAGCATAGCTTTAAAAGCTAAAGGTGGTTTGGACATGATTACGTTTGATGAGTCAGTACCACAAACTTAAAGCTCTTGAACATGATGTGAAAGCCCTTTTCGATCATCTTCTTCTCGCTAGTCACACTACATTCGCTGGAGCCTCTACTCCAAAGACAAGTTATGGTCCAAGCCCATATCCATCATCATCTTATAACGCTCCTTCATCAAGTTCTCACTCTAAATCGAGTAACATTATGGAAGATGTTCTAGGATCCTTCTTTGTCGATTATGATCCTCAGCAGGATCCGCTTATGAGGATTTTGATCGTGGACCCGATTGAGATGGAAGAGATGAAGTCGAGGTGGCAGTGGCCATGCTTTCCATGGATATCAAGAACTTTGAGCGCAAAGTCGGAAGAAGGTTTGGATTCAAAGGACGAGATCCAAAGAAGGTTTGACAAGAGGAAGGTTAAATGCTTCACATGCCAACAGATGGGTCACTTTTCTAGAGAATGCAAAGACAGAAAGTCGGTGATGAGACAAGATACTCTTCTTATCGCAGATCGTAAGGAGGCAGAACTTCAAAGGGTTCACCGCTTTGGTCACTATGGATAGCAATGTGGACCGGAAGCAACATGAGGAGGCCGATAATGATGGTCCCGATAATGTTGGGTTGATTGCAAGTCGTACTTCGAGGATAGGCATGATCGATTGCCTTGATGGGCATCTCTCGTGTACAAAACTGCTTGTTTGGTTGTAGTGAGCGTTATAATACACTCAAAGAAGCTTATGATATTTTGGAACCTAAATATAATGAATGCTATGTGAAGTTGAAGCTTATAAACAGTGCTTTAAAACACTAGAAAGACAAAAGGTTTGGTTTCGTAAGAATCAAATAGCGATGATGAGAAAATAGGTGTTTTAGAAAGGGATCTCGAATGTGCTAAAAATGAATTAAAATGGTCCGAGAAGTTAAGAGCGTATGTAGAGTCGAAAATCTAGAGCTTAAGGAGAAACTTAAGGAGGAAATTGCTAGGCATAAAGAATGGATAATGAATGGAAATAAGTTAGTGGTTTCATTTATAGTAGTCAAGCTTCCAATTCTACAATGGCTTTAGGCTTTAAGAAATATGTAGGCTTAGAAGCTAGGGATGACACACGAAATCTACATCACAGCCTAGCTAATTTTGTGAAAGAAGGTGACCTACATGTCAGACGTGGACCAATTAGAGGTGAGCACATGCCCATTGACCTTTCCATTCCTCGATAACTTTGATGGATCACACCATCTCGTATGGCAAAAGTCAAGAGACATGCCATACCCTAATACTTCTACTAATGACTTTGTCTCTTGTGTTAACAAAGGACAAGTCCTCCAAGCAAGGGTCTACAGAGTGTGATTCAAATGACAAGTCCGACCTTCCCAAGTCTCGCCTTCCCAAGTCTTCACCCCCGCCGCACCCAAGACTACCAATAAGCATGACAGAGTTGTCGCCAAGGAATCCACTTCCAAGACAATTGCCTCAAGATTTGCTTTTAATTCTTTGCATAATAGTACCGTTAAAACAATTCTTTTCATGGTTTTGGTTTGAATACTCGCTTGTAATAATACATCTTTTGGTTTGAATAAATCTTCTAATCAAGAAATGTTTTGTGTGGAAGTAAATCTCATTTAATTAAGGATTGTGATTATCATGAGCAAAGGATGAGTAGGTGTGGTGATTCTAGGAAATCTAGACCAATGTGGACCAATGTTAATGATATACCACCTTATGTTCCACAAGCTACTAATTATAATAATTCTTTTCCTTGGAGAAGATCAATCGGAAAACCATATGTTCAACCAACCAGTGAATATTTTAAAAATGGTTATTGGCCTAGATATGTTAACCCTATGACTGATGGGAGAGGGTACTGGGACACTGCTGTCAAGACCTCAGCAGGTTGTTCTTGGAATAAACAGAGACCTAAGTTTCAATGGAAACCCAAGAACAATAGTGGATCTTATTCTTCTGCTTGGCATAACTCATATGATCCACAAGGTAGGTTCAAGTCAGCAATGACTTGAGCCCCATAGTGTACTAATTATCCAGATATTTTTGTTGTTGTAGGATCATCCCTTAAGCATAAAGATGTTGGAATTGTTGATGTGGTTGTTCTAGAAGTATGTCGAAACAGGACATGATGCATAACTTTATACCCATTGAAGGAGGAGGCAATGTAACCTTTGGAGGAAGTGATGGACGAATTCATCGAAAAGGGACCATCAAAACACCTCACCGGACTTTGAGAATGTTTATTATGTCAAGGAACTTCAACACTTCAATTTGTTTTCGCCTCACAAACTGTGACACTAAGAATAAAGTACTCTTCACAGAGGATGAATGTCTTGTGCTATCTAAAGACTTCAAACTACCGTAAGAAACTTCAATTCTCCGACGTTCCTTGAAGTCACAATCTTTATACATTCAACTTAACTCGATGTCAAACCAAAGGTGACTTAACGTGTTTGGTGGCTAAAGCATCCGTGGATGAGTCCACCAAATGGCATGTAAGGATGGCCCATGTCAACTTCAAGACCATCAACCGCTCTCTAAACCGGGCCTAGTTCAAGGTCTTCCTTCCAAAGTTTTCACCAATGATCATAACTGTGTTGCATGCAACAAAGGAAAGCAAAGACAGCCTCTTACAAAGGTGTTCCTTTACTAGCAGAAGCATTATTTCGAACCTCTTCACCGCTTCATATGGATCTGTTTGGTCCAACTAAAGTGAGAAGCATTGATCATAAATATTTTTGTCCGTGATCACCGATGGCTATAGCAAATTTTGTTGGGTATTCTTTCTAAGGACGAAGATGAAACATCCAAGTATTGAAAGACTTCATTACCCTTATTGAAAATCATTGAACAAAAGGTGAAAGGAATTAGGTGTGATAATGGGACAGAGTTCAAGAATGCTCTACTTATAGAACTTTGTAGGTCAAAAGGAATCAAGAGGACTATAGCACTCCAAGAACCCCTCAACAAAATGGCGTGGCGTAAAGAAAAATAGGACCTTAATAGAGGTCGCAAGATCAATGCTAGCACTCTAAACTTCCAACCATGTTTTGACCAAGTCATGGTACAACTTGTTATGTACTAAATAGAGTGTCCATTACTAGACCACACCTTAAAACACCATATGAACTTCTTTGGGAAAGTTCCTGTTATTCATTACCTTAAACCGCTTGGTCGCTAAGTGACAATTTTGAATACAAGTGATCCATTGGGCAAATTTGATGAGAAAGTCGATGATGGTTATATTGTGGGTATTCTCGCTCATAGTAAGGCATGCTGTGGTTTACAATGTATCCGCTAAGAAGATTGAGGAGACATTGAATCTGAGGTATCTAGAAGACAATCCTAATGTTCAAGGATTGTGGTCATGTTTGGTCATTTGACCTTGATTACTTGATCGATTACTTGGGTTATTCTAGACATCCGCTAATCAAAATGCGATTCTCAAGCATCTCCAACTACTAGTGCGTAAACTTTGGATGCTCATTCGACAAAGGGTCCGATGATGATGAACAACCCATTGTAGTGCCTTCCTTCTCCCTAACAATTTTGTAGGTGACACTTCTAAAGATTATAATTGATGTGGGTGAAGATGAATTCTATTATGCCGAGGACCTTGCCGATCAAGAAACAAGAGTATGCGACCAATTTAGAAGTCGAGAGGAATGTTGAAAATAGTACAAGTGAAGCAATCTGGAAACGCCAATTCACCGAAAGTGGTTCTGCTTTCTCCTCACCTCTCCATTCGGCCGAAAGACATGTCGACTCTACTCCTATGTCTACTAGAGTGTCAATGATCTTGAGAACCCTATACAAGGTTTCCAAAACCTTCGATCTTGGTCATCATCAACCTAAAGCAGAATCTTCAACACACCTTCCTATGATACCGACTTTGAACCCATCGTGACTAATCTTGATTCCTCCATTGATGTCAACACCACCACTAATACAAGGATCAACAATGTTCATCCACGCCTAATATTATTGGTGATCCTAATGCACCGTTAGAACAAGAGGTACCGTGGCGCGCTCTAAATATGGTCGTGGCTTTTATCTCTTATGTCTCAAATCACAGAGACAATCACACGCACTATGAACATTGTCTGCTTGCTTGTTTTCTCACAAGTGGAACCAACCAAGGTTACTCGTGCTCTTGAAGACTCAAGTTGGCTTGAAGCAATGCAGGATGAGATGCAACAGCTTCAAAATCGCAGTTTGGATATTGGTACCACTACCGATGGTAAGTATGCTATTGGGACTAAATGGATTCTCAAGAATAAGAGAGATGCTCGAGGTGTTGTCATTAAAAACAAAGCCGATTAGTTGCATTGGGGTATAGACAAGAGGAGGGATCGATTATGATGAAGTGTTTGCACCAAAGGCAAGAGTTGAGGCAATACGGATTTTCCTAGCTTATGCATCCTATATGGGTTTTATGGTATATCAAATGGATGTTAAAGAGCCTTCTTGTATGGTGAAATTGAAGAGGAGGTTTATGTCACTCAACCTAAAGGATTTGAAGATCCGCATCATCCCAATCATGTTTATAAGGTAGTCAAAGCTCTATGGACTACATCAGCACCCGAGCCCGGTATGCTAGGCTCTCCACATTTCTTCCAAGCATGGTTATAGAAGAGGTGCTATTGATAAGACTCTTTTCCTAAAGAAGAATTCCACCGACATTATTCTTGTGCAAGTGTATGTGGATGACATTATTTTGGATCCACAAAGGAAGCTTGGTGCGTGGAGTTTGAGGAGTCGATGAAGGGAGAGTTTCGTATGAGTGCCATGGGAGAGATGACTTTCTTTTGGGTCTTCAAGTTCAAAGAAACCGATGGTATCTTTATCATCAGACAAATATGTGAGGACATCTTGAAGAAGTTTGGTATGGAGGGTGTAAGGATCGCCACTACACCTTATGAAGCTCCAAAACAAAGACCAACAATGAAGCCGATCCACCGTGAATGTTCATCCGCACAGTCCATGATTGGCTCTTTGATGTATTTAACAGCCTTCAAGGCCCGATATTACCTTTGTCGTGAGTGTTTGTTCACGACATCAAGTTACTCCACCGACTTCCCATCTCAATGTCATAAGAAGATCTTTAAGTACCTCAAAGGCCAACCTCTTCTAGGTCTTTGGTACCCAAAGAGTCTCCTTTAAGTTGGAAGCTTATAGTGATAGTGACTATGCCGGTGCTAACTGGATAGAGGTCCACCAATGGAGGTTTCCAATTCCTTGAAAGAGATTGATTTCTTGGCAATGCAAGAAATGACTATTGTGGCTACCTCATCTATCAAGCGTAGTACGTTGTCACGCAAATTGTCAGGATGTGTTCTTTGATTCAAAATCAATTGTTGGATTATGGGTACAATTTCATGAACGCAACAATTTTTATTGATAATCAAAGTACCATATGCATTGTTAAAAATCCAGCTTTTCACAATGAACAAAACATATTGAAATCGTGCACCACTTTATAAGAGATGCATATGATAAAATTTGATAAATGTGGTCAAAATTCATATTGATGATAATGTGGCGATTTGTTAACAAAGGCTTTTGAGGACCAAGGTTTCAACACCTTGTGGTCCATATTGGCATGCTTAACCCTTAACCAAAAGTTTAAGGAGAGGCATAGGCCTCGGGAGGCATATGCCTGTGGAGGATTTGTGTATAACTTTGCATTTTGCTATGTAATTTTGTATATTTGTTTGGTTTTATCTAACTCTAACCAGCTAATGTAATCTTAGTGTGTTTCTTTGTTGGTTTGTGTTTGTCTCTGGTGTTTGTTTTGTTTTGCGGAGTGTTTGTTCTGTTCGGTTGGGATATGGTCAGAAAGGCTAAAGCTTGTTTCTACTGAAGTCATTTGTTTCCTCTGAAGATGATGTACTGAAGATATATGGTTCATTCTAAAGAAGTACTGAAGCAAATTGAGAAAATTGTTCATTCATTCATTCAAGAAACAGCTTACAGCTTACAGAGTACTAACAACATCAAATGCATCTACATGATCTACTAATCCTAATCTATTACATATCATCTATTCCAACATCTAACAGTCGTTGATATGCATGATCGCTCACATCTTTCACACTAAATGTTGGATATGCATTCGTGAAGTCTTGCATAACCACCCATTCATTCTATCTTGATGGCTGGAGATACATGACCAGTATGACGAAGATGCTAAGGATCAAAATGGAGAGGATGGATTGATGCAAAAGTTGATGATGACAATGACCACATATGATGATGGAGAAAAACAATGTGTCCTTTGTACTTCATCTATGTATTTCAACCAAAATGCAATCCATCTACCCTCTTTAAGTTCTTCCCTTATACGATTCGTGAAGTCTTGCATAACCACCCATTCATTCTATCTTGATGGCTGGAGATACATGACCAGTATGACGAAGATGCTAAGGATCAAAATGGAGAGGATGGATTGATGCAAAAGTTGATGATGACAATGACCACATATGATGATGGAGAAAAACAATGTGTCCTTTGTGCTTCATCTATGTATTTCAACCAAAATGCAATCCATCTACCCTCTTTAAGTTCTTCCCTTATACGATATGTGATGATGCACCAAAACCGATGCAGAAGACCAAGAACCACCTCTATCTTCCGGAAGTGGTGGATTTTGGCCGTGGCCTTCATTGAGGCCGAGGTGCCGGGGTTGGGAGTAAGATGTTCCTTCTTATAGGAGTCATCGTAATCATCGCAGATTCACTTGATTCACTACACTTTCATCTTCTGATGAAGGGAGAAAGGGTGATTTCTTTGGTCGTGGATATGGTTTTGGAAAGTAATGAAGCCATGGATTGGTATCTTCACTAGATGATGATGATGATGATGAGGATGTTGTTGTGAGATCTATGATCTCAGGTTTGATACTCATGGTTTATGATGGCTAATTTTGGAGTATTGGTGGAATTAGGGTTTGGAATGATATTTGGGGTTTTTGATGAATAAGTATATGTGCATCGGGATTGTTTTATAGACGGTTTCAAGGGTGATGAGATTTAATGCAGTGGGTGAAACAAGAAAAGATATTTATCAAGCTTCTTAAATAAGTAACTGTCACCGATTGTTCTACTTCACAGAATGGTTTCGCTTCCACCGGGTTAAAAGTGAATATGAGTAAAAGTAGAAGTCCACGCCATCGTTGGTCAACTTTGACCAAAATTGGGAAATTTCTATTTATTCTCTATCGGCATATATTCGTCCCATTTTAAGTGATTCACTTATTACTCTCATTCAAAACACTTCCATTTGTGCAAATCGAACCCTAATTTTCAAAATCTCTAATGGCGCTCAATTCAAACATGATCATAATAAGGTCGCTCGAACCGCTCGGGAGATGAGTTGTATAGGCCGATGATTGCATTCTTACAGAGATCAAAGATTCAAGATGCTTTAACGCATTCTCCAAATGCTATATATGAACTTGGTTACTCAATTTTGGGCATCGCCTATGAAAAGGAGTGATACCGAGATTGTTGCAAGGGTTGATGGAAGAGAGTATGTGGTGACAGAGAACTGATCGTAAGACAACTTCGCTTGGATGATGAGAATGGAGTTTATCATTCTAATTCTACGATGGTACTTGAAGGGCTTAGAGCGATTGGATATCAAGGAACAAGGACCGATATGTGGTTAAAAATCATCTTTGTCCTATGTGGAGGTTTTTGGTTCATACGCTGCTCAAAGTGTAAGCAATAAGTCCTGAGGATGGGACTCGCCAACTCAATTGGATGTGGTATTATTTGTCTATCTAAGGGTTTGACTTATAATTTTTCTAAGTTTATTTTCGATAATATGATTGAGAATATAACTAGGAAAAAGGGCAAGTTTTTGATGTACCCTAGGTTTTTACAGATGATATTGAATGTTTCTACCAACACCCAAGCTTTTTATCCCATAGGTGTTTTAACTTCTAAGTTATTTGCTTCGATGAGAACTAAATTTGAAGGGACACATTTTCCTTTATTAGCTGCCATGCTGCCTCAGGAGAATGAGACTGCTGATGAGGTTAATGTTGGTATTTTACCTTCTTCCAATACTACTGATGGTAATCTTTCAGTTGATGTTGATGAGGGTCCTTCTGCTGTTGATGAGGCATCTATACCTTCACCTAGACCATGTCCTAGTCAAGCACCTACACAAGTTTCTATTGATGAAGTTCAGGTTGATATTGATGAGGTTCAAGTTGATATTGATAGATTGCCTACACCAAGTCCTATTAGGAATCCATTTGGTGACGGATGTTCTAATGTTGATCGTGTTAATGTTACTCCCGAACGGTCAAATGAAGTTCCAATTACACCGAGCAATCACCGATGCGATGAGGATCCTGTTACACTTACCTCATTATATGCTCTGCTGAACAAGTATGCAGTGAGGTGACCGATCTTAAGAAAGAACTTGCGAGACCAAGTCTATTTTTGGTAATAAGATTGTGGAATTGGAAACCAAAGTTGAGAACTTGGAAGAATTACTTCGAGTCGAGGGTAAAAGAGAGTTCGGTTTCTTCTCAAGAAGAGGATGAAGAGAATCTTCATGCATCCCTTGGAATCTTGGCGATGCACTTTTACAACCGATGTTTCTTCTCCTGTTGTCAATCTTCAAGGAGCAAGGTGCCTATTGTATTTGCTAGAAATGAAGAAGACAATATTTGAATAAGGTATCTGTTGCAACTTCAAAAGAGCCAAAAGTTGTTGATGCATCTGCTGATGTTCTCTTTGAGGAGGTTGCTTCTGATCATGGTCAAACCTCATCTTTACAAGAACAACCAAATGTTTCACCTTCAGCAGATGATGATGAAGTATTTATAGTGGAAGAATATATAAGTTGAATTCTTTTTCTCAAGTTTTCTACACCGCTGAGGAATTGTCTCAACTGCTTCTTCCGATGTTGATTTAGTTGTTCCTTCAAGCTCAAATTGGTTCTATCGAGAAATCTTATGACAAAGGAAAGGAAGTCGTGATTGATGATATGCTTGGTTCAGACCTGTAATCCAAAGAAAAACAAGCTCAAGCTAGGTCGTTTGTCGATTATGAGAATATGCGTAAGAGTCGTGTTGTTGCTAAATTTCTTCAAGATCGCCCGATTCTAATTTGTCTCCTAAAGAAAATTAGAGCTTGATGCATTACTTCCTAAGATCACCGATGATCAATGGATGCTTATACTACTCAAGGTGCATCTCGATCCAAATCTTGCAAAACTTATATTAGAGCATCTTTTGATAATGAGAATTTTATGGATCAAATGGTGGCTCTTGGTAATCTAAGGAAGCAAGAGGCGGTCAGAAAGAGGAAAGCTCTTATTGCTCAAAGATATCAAGCTAAAAGAGACAAACCCATGACTATAGTTCGTAAGAGGAATCATATGAGGAGAGTTGTGAAGAATTCGCTATTTATAATTCGGTATGTCAATGAAGCAAATCGTTGATTTGTCCGATGATGCTTGATCGTAAAGTATAATATGATTATGAAGCTTTCTTCCTCGATTCTACTTCTTCTTCTCAATTGGAAAGCATTGCTTCAATGTCCGATGTTCCTAAAGCTAAGAGACGTAAAACAGCTTGAAATAGTGGATAATTTTGATACTGTTTGCCTTTGGTGATCTCTCCGCTTGTTACTTCGACACAACTTCAAGCTACCCTTCTTCTCGATGTGGTTGTTTCACGAATCTTCTTTGGTTTCTTCTGAAGCGTTGTCTAGTGTGGAGTTGAGTGATCCTCTGAGTCAGGAAAATGATCTACAGCTTGATACTGATAACATTGTTGGTACGGGCAGAAGAGCTTGGTTAAAAGGAGTTCTGACAGATTGGCTAGGAAACATTCTTCAAGGAATACTGCTTTAGATCTCAAGGCTGATGAATCTACCTTTATTGAAGTTGGACTTGTTGAAGTTTTTCCGAAGGAACTCATGTGGTGTTGGTCAATTGAAAGTCGAACGCTTAACACCGCTTATAGGTCGGATAATACCGTTTCGAGTTCAACTTGAAGGAAATTCTTCATTTGGTGACTAGACATGATTTGAAGATGTCAGATGAACATGTCATTCAGATTATAAGTTTCATCCAAAGAACGGGTTCTCGTTTATATTTGTTGGGTGATCTTCGTGTTATGTTTGATTCTCATTCTCCAAATGGTAAAGGGTATTCTATTTGGAAGAATTCCATAAGTGGGAGATCGGGAGTTGGAGATTTTATCCTTGTTTTGTGTTCATGTGGTTCGCACCACATGTGGAATGATTTTGTGTATGCTATTGATAAGCTCTATCCTTTATCGGTTACTTTTATGGAACAGCTTGTCGAGATGTGGTTGGAAGTGCCTCCTAATCCTCGCTTGGCAATGATGAACTTCATGCTTCTCAATGTGTTGGTTTGATTAAAATCACTCACACATAAAGGTTCATCTTGCTTGTAATACTTTGTTTATTTTGTAATATTTGTTTTCTTTTTTCTTTAATTAGTTAAAAAAATGTTTTGGGTTTATCTAACTTTTTCTCGCAGTGTTTGTTGTATACTTTTCATGGTTATTGACTCACCGATATACCTTGTGTATGTCAAAGAGTTAGCTAGTCCAAAGGGTACAACTTTGGTAAAGACACATCAAATCTGTTGATAGTCGTAATGGTTTGCTAAAAATCATAGGTATGCAACCACCCATGCTTAATTGTCGAGTGTTGTATGGTCATCAATTCACCATGGTTTATTCCTTTTGGAATCCAAGAATTGACTAGCCCACATGTATATGGCTTGTGGTAAAGGCAAGTGGTCTTCCATATTTGGTTATCCATTCACCAATTCTAAGAATTGACTAGTCCCGAGCAAACGGCCACAGTACGCATACATTTCAAATCCGCTTATATGGTTGCCGGTTTGCCAATAAATCGATGGTTATCGGTGTACCATAGTTTACTTAACTTAAACATATGGCTACTCCAAGAGTGATGGCTATTAGAAGAGACATCAAATCCATTATTTTCAATGATTCACCTCTCACAGGAGTTGACACACCGGATGTGATGAGAATAGTATGAAACTAATTTGTTTTGATGTACCTATTGTCATTTGTTGTCGCAAAGATATGGTGTTTCGTAGTTTCTTCATCACGTAGATGTTCTTATTTAGATTCTTTGTCGTTGTTGTTCGTGCACAATCCTCCGGAGTCGTTTTGTTAAAGATCTATCAAGAAACCGAACTTAACCAAGTCAAATTCCGCTTTAGGGAGGATTGTTGGGAATTATGTGAAGTTTGGATTATGTCGAAATTATCGCCAAGTGTTTCTATCGAAGAAGAGTGGATTCTCGCCAAGACATAATCAAAGTATAATAGTTATTAGTCCGTCATGGAAGTGTTTATTCCGTGTTTAGTTTATTTAGTGTGGATATACATGAGCTTTATTAGGAAGTGATTGTGTATATCTTATTTAGTTTTATGTTTATACGCTTCTGGGAAACGGTTTAGCGATATTGTTTAGGTTCCTTGTCTATAAAAGGAACACATTAGAATGAGTTAGGTACCAATTGGAAAACTCGCTTTTAGTTAATATAAAGATCCATAGAGGATCACGTAGTTCTTAGTTATTTGTTACTTGTGTTTATATTCACGATAAATATAAGTAGTAGAGATTGTCTTTATTGTGCTTGTGATTACATAGGCATATATAACGATCCACGAGCTCAAGATCTATCAAGGTCTTTTGTTTCAACAATCATTTGGCAAATAGTGATAGCGCTTATTTAATATTTTTATCTTTTAATTCTCTTTAATTTGCATTTAAGCCCTCGTAGTTTATGTACTTTTTCTCGTAGTTATAATCATTCAAAACTCTTTTCCGCTCAAATCTTCTCGATCACTATTCGCTTGGTGATTCATCGATAGCTCACCGGGACATAACGACCGGGAAACACTATACTCTCCGATCTTCATTGCATTTGTTTCCGGACTGTTTTAAGTTTGTTACAGCTTGGCCATTCACAAGTGGTCACCATGTGATAAAACTTGACCGTCTGGGAGCGAATCAAATTTTGGCGCCACGGGAGTTGTGCCGATTATCTTCCGCTTAGCGATTAGTAATTTGAATATTCACTCTTTGTTCATACCATCTATCTATATCTATATATATATCCATATTTTCTTATAAAAATCCAAAACCCAAAACATCCAAAACGATAAAACACAAAAATATTTTTCTTTGTTTCTATATATGTATCAAAGATAAAATTCAAAAGATTTGTCGCTTTTTTGTTTAATAATAACAACATAAAAGATTACCACCGCAAACCAAGGCATTGTACTACCTAACTGGGGTACGACCATAATAAGTTCCCGAACCAAAGATTTAAAACTTGCCTTTGTGTCCTTGTGATTGGTGTACCTTTTTCAAAGAAGCCATTCATCTTGTGATTATTGGTTTAAGTTCACGTTGTTTTGCCTCGATTTTGTTTTAATTGGATTTGTTGTTATATATACTTGTCAAAACCGTAAAACCCAAAAGATTCTTCTCACCCCATTTTCATAAAATATCTTCATAATTCCCATTCATCTCCTTAACTCGAGTTCTCTTAGAGTTAACTCTAGTGTATGCGCACTCGCTCTTCTAGATCCGTGAGCCCATTTCGTGAGCTTGTCAAGATTCCAAGAAGGCGTGTCCGTGACTTTCGCTTCCTTCACCGGATTCGAGATCCGGATCGCTCACACTACTTTCGCTATCATGGCGGAAGAACGCCTATGTGAGCTTCTCCAGCACCCATCGACGGGTATGGAGATGTTATTGTTATCCCACCATTGTGGTCGAAAATTTTGAACTCAAACCGGTTATCAATCTTGTAACCTCAAGTCGGCTTCTATGGTTTTGAGCGGATGATCCTCATGCTCATATTCGATGGTTTAACAAGATTGCATCTACCATCAAATACAAGAATGTCCCTACCGATGTCAAGTTAAGCTTCTTCTGCTCCCATTTTCTCTAGAGGACAAGCCCGGATTTGGCTTGAAAACAACCCCTCGTTGAATTGAGACATGGGAAGACTCGTGAAGAAATTTGTGAATGAATTCTATCCACCTTCCAAAACCACGAGTCTTAAAATGAAATCATCAAGTTTACACAAAAGTTTGATGAATCCTTCATGAATCGTGGGATCGCTTTTAAGGAATTGCTTTGTAAATGTCCTCACCACGGTTTCTCCGAGTTGATGCAACTCGATACTTTCTATAATGGAGTGAGTCAACTGATCAAGATTCTCTCAATTCCTCCGCTGGAGGAAATTTCTTAAGCAAACCGTCAAAGAAGCTTTAGCGATTATTGAAAATAAGTCTAAAGTCCGTGACCGCACGAAGCAAGCCGGTTGTTTCCCAAGTCGTTGTTGGTCCTTCTTCTTCATCGCTCGTAAGTCAATCTAGCACCGATGCTAAGATTGAAAACTCACTAAGCTATTCAAGCTTTGGTTCTTCCAACCAAAAGAAAGTCTTTTCCACAAACTTCACCTCCCGTCAAGTTTAGAAAGTGGAAGTCTGTGTTACTTGTGGTGGCCCCATGCTTATTACAACCAGATGGCCACCGATGGTAACCCTTTGAAGCTAATGTTTGGGCGGATTTCTAATCGTGGAGGCAACCAATACCGTGCTCCTATAGACCCGAACCACCGCCCTAACCACTACCTCGACCTCCCGGTTTCAACCAAAACCGTAATCAAAATCGAATAGACCAAACCAAGGTTTTCAAAACCAAGGTAATTTTAGTCCAAACAACGGTTTTCAAAATCAAAGTCAAAATTTCCAACACCAAGGAAATTTCAATAGAAACCGTGGTCGTGGAAATTTCAACCTGTGGTATTTTCATGGCAATAATCAAGGAAATTTTCGTAATCAAGGCCCTAATCCAAATAATAGAGGCCGAATTTTCCTGCAAAATCAAGCCATTGTTCCAACTGACCATCATCCGATGAGTTGTTGAAACAATTCATGAAATCCCAAGAGGAAATGAATCGGTTGTTGGTTAGCCGATTTCGACATTAAGAAGTCTTTAAATGATCGACCCTGCTCGTGAAAACTTCCGAGCAACACGATCGCTAACCCGAGGGAAGATGCAAAGGCGATCACAACCGTAGTGGTGCTTTATGATGGACCCGCTATTCCTACTACCTCTTCTTCTTCTCTCCCAAGGTAGTGGAAAGCGAACCCGAGGCGACAAAGGACAAGGAACTTCCTAATAATAACGGAGGTACCAAAGAATGTCCATCCTCGAGGTTGTCCCGAAACCCAAAACCAAACCTCGAATTGTTTTTGAACCTCCAGCTTGGTAACCCCAAATCCAAAACTTCTATTCCTTACCCTCACGCTTAAATGAGCAAAACTCCGAGAAAGCTAATCATCAAATGGAGAAATTCTTTCAAATTTTCCAAGAGCTACATTTTGACATAAGCTTTATGGATGCCATCATGTTGATGCCCAAGTTTGCATCTACTCAAACACATGTTGAGCAATAAGGAAAAGTCGCTTGAAATGGCCAAACTCCTTTGAACGAGAACCGCCAGCAGTTTATTAAAGAAGCTTCCGAGAAGCTAGGAGATCCCGTAAAATTTCTTCTTCCTTGTGTTTTTCCCGGATGATTGAGTGCTTTGCCCTTGCCGATCTTGGTGCAAGCATCAATTTGATGCCTTATTCAAGATGGAAGAAACTTTCTTCCGAACTTATTCCTACCGCATGACTCTTGAGCTTGCGATCGTTTCTATATCGCGTCCTCTTGGCATCGCCGAGGATGTATTCGTGAAAGTAGGGAAGTTCCATTTTCCACCGACTTCGTGGTTGTTGATTTCGATGCTCATCATCGGGTTCCTCTCATTGTTGGACGAGGATTCCCGAGAACGGGCCGTGCTCTTATTGATGTATTTGAGCAAGAAATCACGTTACGTGTGGGTAATGAAGTCATACTTTTAACCTCGATCAAACTTCGAGGTACTCCTCAAATTATGATAACGAATCGCTTAATCGAGTCGATTTAATTGATATTGCTTCGAGGAGTACTCTCAAGAGTTTCTTGGTTATCTTCATAATTCGTGAGGGATTCCACCACATCTTCTAAACCTATCATTGCCGACTCTTCCCTCTCTCACCCGCTTGAGGGAGGTGACTTCTTCTTGAAGAGATCGATGAGTTTCTTGTTAGTGATGAATCAATTCACCGAATTGATGGTGTTTATGATTCGGAGGGGATATTCTTTATCTTGAACAATTGTTAAATGAAGATCCATTACCTTCACTCCTCCGAAAGAGATCACGATTGAGGAAATCAAATCAAGACAAACATCTATCAAGAATTTCCGAGGTTGAACTTAAGGACCTACCTCCTCATCTCGAATATGCATTCTTGGAGGGTGATGATAAATTACCCGTCATAATTGCTAAAGACTTAACCGAGGAGGAGAAAATCGCCTCATAAAGGTCTTGAAGTCACACAAGCAAGCAATTGCTTGGAAACTCTCCGACATTAAGGGTATCAACCCCGAGTTTTGTACTCACAAAATCTTAATGGAGGATGACTTCAAACCAAAGAATTCAACATCGTAGAAGGGTGAATCCTAAGATTCATGAGGTTATCAAACAAGAAGTTCTCAAACTTCTTGATGCCTTTAATTTACCCGATCTCCGATAGTCCTTGGTCACCCAATTCATTGCCTTCCAAAAAGGGTGGCATTATTGTTGTCACTAATGAAGAAAATGAGTTAATTCCAACTCGATTGGTTACGGATGGCGTGTGTATTGACTATCGCAAGTTAAACGAAGCCACCAGAAAGACCATTTTCCTCTACCCTTCATAGACCGATGCTTGAGAGATTAGCAGGAACTAATACTATTGTTTCCTTGATGGTTTCTCGTTACTTTCAGATCCCCATTGATCCGCCGGATCAAGAAAACCACATTCACCGCCCATACGGGACTTTTGCCTACGACGATGCCTTTTGGCCTATGTAATGCTCCCGCACATTCCAACGATGTATGATGGCAATTTTCCACGACATGATCGGGAAACGATGGAGGTGTTTATGGATAACTTCTCGGTCATTGGGGACTCATTTCAAACATGTCTCTCCCATTTAGAAAAATGCTTCAAAGGTGTGAAGACACCAATCTTTGTCTAAATTGGGAGAAGAGCCACTTTATGGTCAAAGAAGGCATAGTCCTTGGCCATAAGATTTCCAAAATGGGATTGAGGTAGATAGAGCAAAAGTCGATGTTATTGCTAATTGCCTCATCCTACTACCGCCAAAGGTATTAGGAGTTTTCTAGGTCATGCCGGTTTTATCGAGATTCATACAATATTTTCTAAAATCGCTCGCCTATGACTCATCTTCTCGAAAAGATGCTCCTTTTATCTTTTCTCCCGAGTGCATCAAGCTTTTGAAACATTAAAGAAAAGCTACTAAGCACCCATTCTAGTTGCCCCGATCGATTTACCCTTTGAGCTCATGTGCGATGCAAGTGATTTTGCTATCGGTGCGCCTTAGGGCAACGAAAAACCAAGCATTTTCACCAATCCACCACGCAAGCAAAACTATGATCAAGCTCAAACCCATTACACCACTACATAAAAAGAATTATTAGTTGTGGTGTATGCGTTGAGAAGTTTCGCCATACCTTATCTTGACCAAATGCGTGGTGTATACGGATCACTCGGCTCTCAAATATCTCTTTGCAAAACAAGATGCAAAGCCGAGATTGCTCCGCTGGGTTCTCCTCCTACAAGAATTTGATATCATTATACGTGATAAAAAGGAGCCGAGAACCTAGTCACGATCATCTATCCCGCCTAGAAAACCCTCACCAAGATGTGTTCGAGAAAAGGAAATAAACGAAACATTTCCTCTCGAAACAATCAATGTGGTTTCTTTTCGTGAGACTCTTCTACCCCATGGTTTGTCGACTTTGCAAATTACCATGCGGTAACTTTGTGGTGAAAGGGATGTCGTCCCAACATAAAAGCAAATTCTTTAAGGATGTAAACATTACTCGGGACGACCCCTACTTGTTCAAAATTTGTGCGGATCAAGTCATCAGCGATGTGTATATGGTCGAAGCCAATGATATTCTTAAGGCTTGCCATTCGACCCACTGGGGACATCATAGCCCCAACTACACCGCCAAGAAGGTGTTTGATTCCGGATTCTATTGGTCCACTATCTACAAGGATGCCCACGAATTTGTCAAAACCGTGACGCTTGTCAACGCCACGGAATATCTCACAAAGGAATGAAATGCCACAAAACGCCATTCAAGTGTGTGAGATTTTGACATCCGGGCATTGACTTTACGGGCCATTTCCTTCGCCTCGCGGTAACAAATACATACTCGTGGCGTTGACTATCTCATCAAAATGGGTCAAGCTAAGGCTTTGCCTACCAACGATGCCCGAGTTGTTGTGAAATTCTTAAAATCTCTTTTGCTAGGTTTGGAACCCACGAGCCATAATCGCGATCGTGGTACGATTTTGCAATGACCAATTTGATAGAGTCATGCAAAAGTATGGTGTAACTCACCGCCTCTCATCGCTGCATCACCCCAAACTAGTGGGCAAGTGGAAGTTTCCAACCAGGGATTAAAAGAATCTTGGAAAGGACAAGAGGCGAAAACCGTGCCTCTTGGTCGGATAAGCTAGATGACGACTGGGCCTTCCGTGCGACTTATAAAACACCCATCGGTGCACTCCATATAATCTTGTATACGGAAGGCATGTCATCTGCCGGTTGAGCTTGAGCACAAGGCATACCGGGCCTTGAAACATGCCAACTTTGATATTCAGATACCGGTGATCACCGGAAAGTTCAAATGAATGAATTAAATGAACTCCGTGATCAAGCATACGAGAACTCTTTGATCTACAAAACAAAACAAAGAAGATTCATGACTCAAAATCAAAACCGCTTTTCAACGTCGGTGATCGAGTCCTTCTTTTCAATTCAAGATTGAAGATTTTCTGAAAACTAAAATCCTACCGGTCCGGACCATTTACCATCACTAAAGTATTTCCATATGGAACCATTGAGTTATCTCAACCCGATGGTCCAAACTTTAAAGTGAATGGTCATCGGTTGAAGCATTATTTTGGAGAGGACATTCCTCCCGTGGTTGTCCCGGATTTACAAACTTTCCCATGAACCAATGAATGCGGGATCGAGTCAAGCTAGCGACTGGAATCAAAAACAAGAGCGTGCCATATGGGTTTTCACCTATATTTCCGACTTCTTTCTATCTTTCTACCACCCTAGTGTGGGGGGTTGCCCACATGTTGTGTATATATAGAAGTATCAAAAAAAAAAAAAAAAAAAAAATCTTTCAAAATATTGAGGGCAATAACAAATGAGATTTTGTTTCGCATAACAATGCAGTACTTTGAATATTGAGGGCAATATTCATTTCTAGTGGGGGGAATTTTCTTGAATTTTATCATGTAATTATACCGCCCAATTCCCGCTTTTGGCCAAAATTTTTTTGGAGTAAGTGTTTTACACTTACTCACTTTATGGTTATCATCCGCCATGTCTAATAAACAAAAGGATTGGCTAATCCAGAGCAAACGGCTCTTGGTAAAGATATCTCAAACCGCTGACGGCTTGCAATTTGCCCAAAATTGTATGGTATTCACCACCATATCTTTAATTAGTGAAGAGTTGGCTAGCCCGCAAGTTTATGGCTTGTGGTAAAGGCGTGGAAAACTATAATTGGTAATTAGCTCACCAAAGATAATATTGATAATTTATCTAAGAGTTGGCTAGTCCAGAGCAAACGGCTTCGTAAAGACAAATCAAACTGTTGAAACGGTGGTTTGCTCAAAATCACATGGTTATCGGTGTACCACGGTTCTTACTTGAACCGAAACATTTGGCTACTCCGTAAGTAATGGCTTTTGCAAATGATTCAAATCCATTAAGTTTTTCTCAAAAGATTGCTAGGGACTAGCAATAGTTTAGTGGGGGATTGATGAGTGTGTAAATACTCATCATTTTGGTTAAACCGAATCGCAAAACGCTTAAAATGCTCGTAAATGCATCAAAATATCGAAAATATTCCAAAATTGCATTTTATATGTTTCGATGCAAAATGTTTAAAATCGATGAAAATGAGCTAAGTTTGCATAATTGGCGCTTCAGCCCCCAAGTTTCAAAAGTTGTCGAAATAGTCCCCAGCACTTAATTTCAAAGAAAAATCACCAAAGGTCCTTTTAAAATCATAACTTGTCAAAATTAGTCCTTTGGTGAAAAATATCAAAAGTTTTGAGAAATTTCAAAATTGGTCCTTCAAGTTTAAAATTGGCAAAATGGTCCTTGAAATTTGAAAATGTCAAGTTTGGTCCTTGTACTATTGGAGCTTGTCACGTTTAGTCCCTTGGAGCAACTTTGCAAACATGGCGCCTTTGGTCCTTGATTTTCGAATTTGCAATATAGGTCCTGTGTATTAAAACCTTTACACCCTCGACCCTTGTCAAAACCAAATGACCCCCGCTTTTACCATTATGACCCCCATCAATAACAATTTGGACCCCTTCATAATATATTAAACAAGTCAAATATCCGTCAAACCAAGCACACCCGCTTTTTCTCGCCTTCCCTCACCAAATCCTCGCAACACTCTACATCCCACACCTCCAGCCTCCTCCCCACTCACCTTGTTCCTCCACCTCCACCAAACTCCAAGAAGCATTAAATGCATCTCTTACCCTTCACTCAACCCCAACCGGCTTATATAAGTTTTGGCGCCAAAATCAATCCAACGCCAAAATGGCTCAACCGATCCAATGGCCAAGGAAAATGGTGGGAAACACTGGAGAAGTGAGAGAAGTCATTTGATATAAATAAGGAAGCAAGAGAAGGAAGAAAAGCAGTAGCACTTAGTTTAATTTTAAAATGTATGTCGTTTTTAATTTCTTAAGTCTAAAATAGATCATTAGTTGTTATTTCAAGTTCCATTGTATCAAACTACTTTGTTTCAGTGTATTACAACTCTTTTTAAGTATTAATTCAAGTTTGTGTTAAGATTTCATATTTCATGGTCACTATTGCAAATTTCAAATTCAAAATCTGATGTCCAAGCTTCAACTAGCCTATTATTAAGTTAAAACAAGCTTATATAAGCTTATTATAGCTTTTTATAAGCTTACATTCAAGTTTCAAGCAACTTTGATTTTGGTCAATGAAAGTCAAACTGGGGCAAAATGGAGATAGAATTGATATGGGTTGAAGCAGAAATGGATTGGGTTGATATTGAGCTAGTGATGGTTTAGATTAGCTAGTGTTACCGTGTTCCTTGGTTGATTGATTTCAAGCCATTGTGGCTAGGACCAATTGTGAGTTATTTTCAAGAATTTTGCATAATCTGTACTTGTGGTTTATTTTGGTTTTTATTTGTTGCTTAAGTGTTATTAGGTTAACTAGAATCGGTGTTAGTATCTCGCTAAGCTAGTTTAACGATGGGTTTAATTTTAATTGCAAATCGGTAGAAACAAGGGTGTTTGGATCATGGTGTAGTCAGATTAAAGGACTTTTCGTGTTAGGACTTGTTGGTTTAGGTTTGTTTAGCTCATTTGTACTATATCTGCCTTCATTTTGCATCTGCAAACCACCAAAGTCAAAATCATCAATCAATCGCCTTAATTACTTAATCATTGTGATTTTGGAAAATCAAAGACTTGTTTTGTGTTTAAAATTCATAGACATTGCTTGCATTGAGTTTATTTCATCATATTACATCTATATCAGTCCAAAAATTGGAATCAAAGTTCATAAAAGTCAAACTTCTTAAAATTGTTTCATAAGTCAAAACTGAAAAATCCAGTTTTCACCAAACTGAGTTGATTTTTCTTGGATTCATTTCTAAGCCAAATTAAATGAAATCATGGGTTTTTAAACTTCACTTGGTCTAGTTTCTTTATATCATTTTTGTACATTTTTGTGAATTTTTTATAAGCTCCTAAAAGGCTTGTCAATGTGGTTCATTTCCTCAAGCACAAACTCAAGATTAATCGAGTGTGCATGTGTTTTGTGCAGACTTGCACAGAGCTCATAAGAGCTTATCTAGGTCTGCTTTTTGGTTTATAAGTAGTCACCCAGTGTCTAGCTTAGGATCCAACTTTGGTTTTCATTTTCACTTTATTAGGTAGATTGTGCTTAAGTCCAAAGTAGTGCCTAAAACCTGCTTTTAAGCACATAAGCTCAATTCATCAAATCTGTGCAAGTTGCATTTTAGAGGTTAAATCTAGTTGATACTTGTTGCATTTTGGTACTTTTAGCATTTTAAAGCTTCTGTGCAAGTTTGGTGCTTATTTGTAACTTGTGGCTTATTCTAAGTGCTTATTCATAAGCACTAGTGATTGCACTTCCATATTCTTGCACACAACCCCCTATTTTTATATTTTTCCTAGATTCTTAATATTATTTTAGACTTTTCTTGAAATTTTCAGATTTTTCTAGGTCAGTTTGCTATTTTTCTTTATTTAAATTAATTTTAAGCCTTTTAATTAGCTTTTAATACAATTAATTCGTAAAAGTTTCAAAAAATAATTTTTCATTTTTCTTAAGTTAAGATAAATATAAAAAGTCAAAAAATATTTTTCCGATTTTTCTTAGTTAAATTTATATTTTAAGCAATTTAAGTAGTTTCAAATAGTTTTAATTCATAGAAAATACAAAATAATCGTAAAAATATAAAATTAGTTTTGAAAATTCTCTTTGTTATTTTAGATTTTCCAAGTCATAATTTCCTTTTTCTAGCTTTATTTCATATTTTCTTATATTTTAGGTTATTATTAAATAGTTAAAATTAGTTTTAATTAATAATAATTAGATAAATAGTTTTAAAAATAATTTTCTTATTCTAAAAATTCTCTTTATCATTAGGTTTGTAAAATATCATTTTCATATTTTTAGGATTTATATTGCTATAGTTTCACATTTTCTTTTGTATGTCGCGTAGTTTTTAATTTAAGTTTTATAAAAGAAAAATCAAAAACATCATTTTGCAAATAGTGATAGCGCTTATTTAATATTTTTATCTTTTAATTCTCTTTAATTTGCATTTAAGCCCTCGTAGTTTATGTACTTTTTCGTAGTTATAATCATTCAAAACTCTTTTCCGCTCAAATCTTCTCGATCACTATTCGTTTGGTGATTCATCGATAGCTCACCGGGACATAACGACCGGGAAACACTATACTCTCCTCGATCTTCATTGCATTTGTTTCCTGACCGCTTTAAGTTTGTTACAGTTGGCCATTCACAAGTGGTCAGCTTGCGTGATAAAACTTGACGGTTTGGAGCGAATCAAGCAACCATGTTATTTCTTCTAGAAGCATTAAAACCTTGTCCACTACCTTTGTAGTTGCCACTAAGGGTGGAAACGAGTCGGGCCGAGCTCGAGCCCCGCCATAGCTCAAGCTCGGCTCGCTTAAGTTTTAAAGCTCGAGCTCGAGCTCGGCTCATTTCGAGACTTAAAGTTAAAGCTCGAGCTCGGCTCGTGATATGTTATATAGGCTCGGCTAGGCTCGATCTCACTTGTTTATACGATTTCACAAATAAAACTTAAATCTTGGCTCGAGTTCGAGCTATGCTTGTAAAATATTTATGTTGAGCTCGTTAATAAGCTCGAGCTCGGCTCGTATATATGTTTAATAATTAAAATATCATAATGTCGTTTAGGCTCACGAGCCCAAACGAGCTTTATATGTAAAGCTCGAGCTCGAGCTTGATCTCGAGCTCGATTAATAAACGAACTCCAACTTAGGCTTGAGCTCGGGCTCGAGCTCGCTTAGGCTCACTGCTCGAGTTTTTACCGATCCGATCCCGAGCTTCTCACGAGCGGCTCGGCCATTTCCACCGCTAGTTGCCACTTCCCAACCGATGACCATTGTTTCATATGAACCTCAACCCTTCCATTTTTAACAACCGCTTGATTCCTTGTGTTGGATGAGGTACGAATAAGGTTGTAGGATTTGTTAGCAAATCTCCGTAAGGCATGAGCAATTACCGAAAATCCTTGATTCAACGTATTGAAAGCCTCTGCATCATAATTATGTGTTTCACTATAGAGTGTCGAATCGAGTTGTTGTTGTGAGGAACCAGTTGAGTTTCTTGTGATTGTTGTGATGGATCATATGGTAACTCGAAATGATTGTGGTGGGTTAGTAAAGACCGTAGGAAGCTATGGAAATTGTGGATAGCAAGCTTGAGTGAACAAAGCAAGTGTATTTGCATTAGGTAAAGGTGCATTAATTCCACGGAGAGCTCTATCTTTGTCCACTTCCTTTTAATGGTGCTTAAAGTAGTCATACAACAACTCAGTATTTTGCCTTGTGAAGGTCTTTGGCTTGACGGATGAATGTAACATACTTTTCCCAATCGTGATGTAGATAGCTTAGGAACTTTGTATTGATTGAAATTTTGGCATAATGATGTTGTGTCTGCCCAAGTCATTGATGATGTCTCGTAAGTCGATGATAGTATGACTATAATGATTCCCCCGATCAATCATGAAGTTTTAATAGGATAGATAAAGTTATGATTCCATGTCTTCTTGATTGAGTTATGTGCCTTCCATTAGAGATGAATGTGACCCCACATTGCTTTTGTAGTTTTCTAAGCATCAACACTGCGAAGAATTGGATTGGGTAATCCTAAAATGATATATTGCATTGCAAGTTCATCAGCTTCAAAATGAAGTAGTTGTTCAGCAGTGAGTTGATCTATATTGAGAGTGGAAGTAGTGTCATATCTTAGAGGATTGGCATTTGGATCTCCGGGTATTGTTGTAGTAGACATTTGAAAAGGACCTTCAAGGATGACCTTCTTCAAAAACTTACCATGAGGTTTCTTAAGATCACAGAACCTAAAGAACCGCATAACCCATTGACCATAGTTTCCAGGAGTGAGCATTGGAGGTCTATCAAGGGATCCATGTTAATACAAATAAGCCGTAAAAAAGTTTATTTATATTTTACGATCTTCTAATGTTTTGTCGATAACAAACGTAAAATCATATTAACGAAACAAATAAAATACGTAAATGGTTTGAACTAATAGTTTCTAACATATTCACATTTTCACATAAAACACTAAAACAAGTATAAGTGATTTTATGATTTAAGTAATACATATGTACAACAACTAGTGTTTACATATTTGGATAAAATATACACATAACTAGTATGTAGTATATTGGGTAATATAAATGGGTAGAAACTTAAGTATCACAACCCAGTGGGAAAATACATTGAATGTAGGTGGGTAAAACCCAAAGCCCATAACCCATGGATCTTGACCCATAACCCATTGCATGACATAATGCTTATATTATACATGGATAATATCCATAACCCATGGATCAACCCATACCCAAGTGACTAAGTGCATTGCACTTAAAGATACATTGTATCTAGCCAAAGATCCATGGTTCAACCCATGACCCATGACCCATAACCAAAATACCCATGGGCAAAGAGGAGCCCCACGGATCCCCGGCTTTGTGCTAGCCGGATCCCAGTGGAAGGGATCCGTGGGATCCGGGAAATAGTAGGATTTTTCCTCTATAAATAGTGAGCCATTTCTTCATTATTTCTCACCCTTTCTAACACACTTTCTCCCCGAGTTAAATCTCACTAACCTTAGATCCAAGAGATCTATGTTTGTAGTCTTGTTTTTGTGTGATCTTTAGGTTCCTCTTAAAGGCAAGATCACCACCTTTGAAGTCGAGCAAGCTCAAGTCCATGAGTTGTTGCTTCCTCATCATCAAGGCTACTAAAGTCCTCTTGTTGATGATCTCTTTCTTTCTTCAAAGAAGTGTAGTGTTGAAGACATTAGTAAAAGATGTCTCAAGTGTCAAGACGAAGATATTAGTGAAGGGTATCTATCGTCTATAGGATAAGCACTTGTGGTAGGTGCTTAGAAGTCAAGACAAGAAGCATTAGTGAAAGGTGCTTAGAAGTCAAGACTTGAAGCATTAGTGAAAGGTGCTTCGAAGTAAAGACACAAGACATTAGTGAAAGGTGTCTTGTAGATCTAGTCAAAGGCATTAGTGAAAGATGCCTTAGATGTACATTCGATATGGTGTGTTTGAATGTACTAGATAGACTAGCATTAGATCCAAGGATATTGATGTCCTTGATGATGTTGTAAAGGAGTAGATCTCCTTTGGGATTAGTCTTTGGTGTAGTGTGGTAGTAGTTCCTCCATTGCAATGGAACTAGGTGCTTAGCCTAGTACCTAATAAAGGGTAGGCAACGCTGTGAAGGTGTAGTTTACCTAAGGTGTGAAAGAACTCAAGTGGTTAGCCTAGCACCGTATAAAGGGTAGACGACGTTGTGTAGGTGTGGTTCGCCTTGGTGTGAAAGAACTCGGTATTTAGATTTGTACCGAAAAAGGTTAAGCGACGCTTGAAGGCTTCTCCGCCATAAGGAGATTGGTGTAGTGTTTACGAACTCTCGAGTAGGTGACTCGGGAGTGGAGTAGGCAAGGAAGGTGTCCTTGTAGCCGAACCACTATAAATACTGCGTTGTGGTTTTGTGCTTCTTACTTATCTTTTCATTACATATCTTAATATGCTTGTTTATCAACATCCAACACACACAACCAAATAGATTGACATAAGTCGATCTAAATAGTTTAAAAGGAAGTTTTAATTGTTAAAACTATTCAACCCCTTCTAGTTTTCCACAATTGGCATCGAGCTTCGTTACCAAGTTTCTTGAAGTATATTGTACTTTAAAAACTTGATACGATCCATGGTTAATTGAAAAATAGAAAGAAGGTTTTTCATAAAAACAAACACCATGTCTTTTAAAACTATATGTTTAGATGTTGATTTGATAACAACATTTTTCTTATTTATTTTTTATTTTATTGCACTAATCTTACTTGTCATGTTGATTAGTCAAAGCTCATACCCACCAAGCTTTAGGAGTCGCTTGGTAACAAGAATACCTTCCTTAAGAAGGTATCTTAAACACAAAGGAGCAGGAATAGTCTAAGTGACATTTGCTGTGTCATTTGTAAAGACATTCCTAAGTGCTCTAAAGGTATGACTTTCTTTTTACTTTGCTTGATAATTAAGTATACCTAGTTAGGTATTTATATGATTATCTTTGTGCAAATTACATGTTCTACTTGAAGCTTCATTAGAAGCCTTTTTCTCACATACGTGTTTTATTTCTCATATAAAGTCGTGGTATATAAAACTTATGTTTTGCTTCTTTTAATCCAATAAAACAAAACACGAATTTCAAAAATTCCTCCTTCCCCATAAATACTCCCATCGTCGACCACTCTATCCAACCCTCACTTTTTCAAATCTTCCAATTTCAAAAATTTCCTCTCACTCAAAAACTTCATCCTCTTCCTCGTTCCATCTCAACCGAAACCAAGAAGATCCGTCATCAACATGGTTTACATCGCACTCTTGCTCATCGCCCTAACACTCATCGCACTTGTGTTCCCTATGATGAAGTTCACATATGGAGACATTTACTTTGTGTTGTTAATCTATATTGGAGTCATATACCCAACCTTTGTATCATCCTTAGTATTGAAATGCAATATTATTAATAATCTAGTTTATCTAGGTTATTATTGTTATAATGTGTTTATCATCTCTTTGATTTATATGTTTTATATTATTTCATGATACATTAGAAGTCATGTATGCATGCTAAAAGAAAATGTAGGATAAAACATATTTCGTGGTATAAAACCAGAAACCTTTGTTCTTATCAAATCGTTCATTACTACGATCCACGGATCCCGGAAGATATACTAGCCGAATCCCTTTTGTAAAGGAACCGTGGATCCGTCCCATCGAAAACAGCCATGCAAGATTAAAACCACTATCTTTCTAAAAGTAATAATCCACTAGAATTTCAAAACCATGAGTTAGTTAAGTGTTAAATACCATTGTTAATAAAATCTAGTAAAACATTAGATTTTCATAGGTTGATCACAAACATGTTCTTTCTTTAACTTATCATTTCTATAGGTTTAATTATGACTCATGAATATGAGTTTGATTTTCACTCACTAGCGCCTACACTCGAACATCTCTCTTGAGCCCAACACACCGCAATCATGTCCGTGGGTTCAATAATCTCGAAACCGCTACTTCCATGAAGGACGATTGTAGACACCTCTCTACAATGATAAGGTTTTAAAAGGTACCATTTTGAGGGTCATTTAAGTCCTTATTTGATCACTTTGTATCCGTTATTGCTTAATATCGCCTTTTCACTTTTTAGGTCTCGTGAAGGCAAAATGCTGGAATGGCACTTATTTGGACGAAAAGGCGCGAATATATGAAGAAAATGGCCAAAGTCGAAATCGAGACACTCACAACATTTGAATGTAGAAGGCGACGCGTCAGAGCTATTTGCGACGCCGCCGGAGAATTATTGTGACGGTCGAACTCAAAACTCGTGTTTTCAAGAGACGGCGCCTAGTTGTGAAAGAGTAGGCCGTCGCTACTCGCACGGCCTAGATGCGATCCGCACGACGCCGAAGTCAAGAGGACGGCGCACGGACATAAGGTGACGCCGCCGCAAGGTTAACGTGGCCAAGACGAAACCCTAATGAGCGGCGACACGACGGCCACTAAACATAAGGTGACGCCGTCGCAATTGTAATCTTATATATAGAATCCGAATTTTTCGTCTTTGTGTGGAGAGTCTTTGGAGTAAAACCTAAAACCGAACCTAAGGTGTCTTGTACAAGATTTTAGGGTTTTTAACCCTATCTTACACCAAGATAAGTCTTTGCTTCATTAATTCAATTATGTCTTTGATTATTTGTGTGTATGCTTGCATGTTCTCCATGTCCCGCTAATTTATTTGTGTGTTTGCTTAGGAAGTATGAAACTTAATTATTGAATATTGATTGGTTGTTTCTTATCTTAGTTGATTAATGATCTAGTAATGCGATAGGTCATTCGTTGTGTACTTAATGCTTGATTCATCTTTGTGAACCTTAGAGTATGATTACCGAGTGATTGTAGGCTAAACCATCCAAGAGCGCCTTAGAGTAGGAGTCTATAATCTCTAAGTGGATTTGTAGACAAGACCCTTTGGTAAGTTCAAAGAGTTAGGGAGAAACGATACCCTACAACTTTAGAAACACAACGCAACTAGGAATAAGACGTGACACTCAACCATCAATAGGAGATAATTAAGGAGTAATACAAACTAAGTAAACACATCTTTAAACTATCATACGAGCACACATTAATTAGACATAGACTCCCACAACCTTAGTTTAGATAATTAGATAATAGTAGAGTAATCGGTAGAAATACCAACCCCCAAATCCAATACCCGAGATTCGTACCTTTCCATTTTCATAAAATATAAAAGATAAAAATAATCTTCCTCAACCTTAACCTTAGCGTAGTAACTCCCTACTAGCATTCCTATTCCCCAGAGAACGATATCAATACCCGTGGCTTACCCTAATTACTACACTACAACGATTAGGTTCACCGCCTAGGGTGTTATAAAACTTGCTCAAGAAAAGGAAGTTCCTTTGACCCCGAACGACGCGTGTAGCGTTATCAAGTTTTTGGCGCCACCGCCGGGAATAGAATAGCTAGTTAGTAGTCCACCTCGCTTAGGTTTCTTTGCTTGATTCCTATCAAGTAAACTTTTTTCTCATTTTTAGATTTCTCTTAGTCTATCCCCTTCTTCGTAACCTTTGTTCGTAACCCCATCACTCTTCATCATGGAGAATGATAACCAACCACCACTTAATAACCCAACACAAAAATTTCAATGTCACTCAAAACCCAACCTAATAACCAACACAACCGTCGGGCCGATATGTGAGTAGAAACACCGACCTTCGTGATTTGCGTAAAATATTTGATAGTACAATTAGGGAAGTCGTTGAGAAAGTAGTCGTCACCGCTATAGTTGGCTCAATGATTAGCGAGAATTCGAAAATGGCATGATAAACAACAACGTGGATGTGGAAAATAGTGCTTACTTCAATCTTTACCCCACTAAGGAAGAAGTTGCGCACCATCAATACATAATCAATAATCCACGATCACCCATCATTAGGATATGCCCAAAGATTAGAGAGAAAACTCGAACCTAAAAATCCCTTGTATGATCGGATATAGGAGTGTCGACCACGCTTACATAGATACGGAATCCCCATTAACGTAATGTCATCTCGCCTACAATGACATTATGAATGAGCGACTCAATATTAGGAGAGACCCTAAGTATCCGGGAGGAGTTTGCAACTTTGTGGGAAGAGTCAAGGACGTGCATGTCTTTATAGGAAATTTCACCTACCTAGTTGATTTTATGGTTCTAGAAGATGTAGGATGCGTCATTGACTATAGTTTATCCCAAGTAGTGCTAGGAAACCGCTTGTTGAAACATCTAGAATGAGCCATAACAAGCATGATGGAACGGTTAGGTTCAAGGAAGGAACCGATGAGATCACCTATAGGATGCCTTGAAAACAACCGAGTATGGCCACTTGTCCATTTATGATCGAGACATCAAAGCTTTTGAGGACAAAAGCAAGGAAGATGTTGAAAAGGTTATAAATTCATGTGGAAAGAAGGAGGCATTATTATAAGGATTGCTTGACTTTAGGGCCTAGGTATAGAGTCGATGAAGATTTTGTCAACATGATAGAATTCTCATTGAGGATGCGTGAGGAACGAGAGCACGACTATGAGTCTAGCTACAAGACTCTTAAATAAAGAAAAGCGCTTCGTGGGAGGCAACCCATGCTTAATTGTTTGCTTGTTAGTGTCATATATCTTTTATTAATTGTTTATCCTCATGTTTAAATTTGTAAAATGCTTTATTTTGTTTTTAACTTCGCCTTAATTACATATAAAGGTATTTTACATAAGGGATAAGTGTAGGAGGATTACACACGCCAAAAGAAACGTAAACATGAGAATAACAATTAATTAAAAGATATATATGTTTGTTTGTTCGAGTCAAATGCTTGTATCGAGTCATAATGAATGTTTTGCGTAAATTTTCCAGATTCTAAAGATGTAAATTTTCCGTAAATTTTTCCGTAAAATCGCACCGCTTTTTGTCAGATAACCGACGGCGTCAGATTGCAACCGACGGCGCCGAAGGAGTAAAACATCGATTACTTTTTCTCGCTTTCGAGCTACTTATAAATTTTTGGAATTTTCCGTGTCTTAATTTTCTTAGAAATTCAGTAAACATCCATTCCACAAGCATTATATCCTAGTTTAAATCGAGTCTTATATATATTATTACCACGATTTTACGCGAAGGTTTCGTTTGTTTTCTTCAAGTGTGCAGTTTAGTTTGTCAAGAAGAAGTTACATAAGATTGGAAGGAGCTTTTCACGCAATAATTCTTCTTGAAAAGAATTTAACCACCACTTTGCACGGATCCTACCGAGCTAATCGGGGAGTATTAGTTTCTTCGCTTTTAATTACCTTCCAATTATCATAACTTTGATATTTTCGGGAACATTGGGGACAATGTTCAGCTTTAAGTGTAGGAGGAAAATAAACGGAACTTTGAAACTATGCTTATCCTTGACTATTTGCTTTGTCCAATTGTGATTGTGTAATAAACCATGAGAAAATGTCGGTTAGGGTAATTTTGGCACCAAATTTAAAATTTTTCATAACATATAGGAGTGGGCCATTAGTCTTAACAAAAGCGCCTCATGGATAGGAAGTTATATGACTAGCACAAAACCCTTACCACCCAAATTCCACCCAAAATGCGAGGATCGCCTTAGATTAGTAGGAATTAAAGCATTCATCTTTAATGCTTAGAGTGTGAACCGGTAGTATATTAGATTCTAGAACTTGTTTTGTGATGCATTCCGAGATCGCAAGTGAGGCTACACTTGTGTAGTTAGGAATAACTAAATGATAAGAGGCATTAGGATAACCCTTGTTTGATACCGTAATATAATTACTTCTTCCACATCGGTTGAGTAATTCCCCACACCCTTTGCGTTGTACTCATCTTTAGTACACGATACCCCTAGTTAACCCCTCGAGCCTATCCTTTTCGCGGTTCTCGTGATATTTCGGTTTTCCGAATATCAATGAAGAGCATTGTTTACACCCCACCCCAAATATACACCCAAATCGCCTTAGCCTACCCCTTATGCACTCACTTTTAGTGCAAATGTTTGTTATCACCCTAAACCCTTAGTTCAATTATCTAGTTGCTTGCATAAGTTGCTAAGTCGAGTCATATCCTTTGTATACGCTTTGGGATGATTGGGATTCATGGGAAAAGTTAAAGTTTATGAAATGACGGAAGGAACGTTAAATTCAAATTCCCTTTGTTTACGTAATAATGTACCCCAAGTGTTTTGATCTTTTCAAATCGGGTCAAATTAGTGTTAGAGTAATAAAACTCAAGTGTAGGGATATGCTTATAAATCCCTAGTATTTTGATGTTATCTTAGAGGATGGTAGAGTAAAAGTGTATGAAAAAAAAAAAAAAAAAAAAAAAAAAAAAAAAAAGAGAAAAGAAAAAAAAAAAAAGAGTGAAAAAAAAAAAAAAAAAAAAAAAAAAAAATACGGCTACCATCCTACATCTATCCTTTAAATTTATGTTTGTTTATTTCGCTTATCTAGAGTTTAGAGTGTCGAGTCTTGGCTTAGCAACGCCATTCTTCATATGCGCTAACATAAAGATTTTTGACTTACCACCACTAAATAGCCTATCCCACCAAACCCTTATTTCCTACCGTAAGCCTAACATTACAACCCTTTAAAAGACCTCTTTGATAGTCTTTCCTAGGTGCTTACGCCAAAGCGATGGAGGTTTGATCTATTCTCAAGCCTATGGTAATCTATGTACTAGGACCGGTTAATGAGTGTTTATCTTCCATTTCCTATATTGTTATATTTCATTTATACACCGAGAGAGATGTGAGTATCCAAACACCCCATGTGAGGTGCTAGTATGTAATTTCCGTGCTTGTTATGACTTTTATGGGCTTATATGTGTTGTGGACCGCTTTGAATTAATGTTGAATGACCCCTAACTTATAAATTAATTGGTTAAAGCACATTTGCTTGAGGACAAGCAAATAACAAGTGTAGGGATATTTGATAAGGTTTTAAAAGGTACCATTTTGAGGGTCATTTAAGTCCTTATTTGATCACTTTGTATCCGTTATTGCTTAATATCGCTCCTTTTCACTTTTAGGTCTCGTGAAGGCAAAATGCCGGAATGGCACTTATTTGGACGAAAAGGCGCGAATATATGAAGAAAATGGCCAAAGTCGAAATCGAGACACTCACAACCGAATGTAGAAGGCGACGCGCAGAGCTATTTGCGACGCCGCCGGAGAATTATTGTGACGGTCGAACTCAAAACTCGTGTTTTCAAGAGACGGCGCCTAGTTGTGAAAGAGTAGGCCGTCGCTACTCGGACGGCCTAGATGCGATCCGCACGACGCCGGTCAAGAGGACGGCGCCACGGACATAAGGTGACGCCGTCGCAAGGTTAACGTGGCCAAGACGAAACCCTAATGAGCGGCGACACGACGGCGCCACTAAACATAAGGTGACGCCGTCGCAATTGTAATCTTATATATAGAATCCGAATTTTTCGCCTTTGTGTGAGAGTCTTTGGAGTAAAACCTAAAACCGAACCTAAGGTGTCTTGTACAAGATTTTAGGGTTTTAACCCTATCTTACACCAAGATAAGTCTTTGCTTCATTAATTCAATTATGTCTTTGATTATTTGTGTGTATGCTTGCATGTTCTCCATGTCCCGCTAATTTATTTGTGTGTTTGCTTAGGAAGTATGAAACTTAATTATTGAATATTGATTGGTTGTTTCTTATCTTAGTTGATTAATGATCTAGTAATGCGATAGGTCATTCGTTGTGTACTTAATGCTTGATTCATCTTTGTGAACCTTAGAGTATGATTACCGAGTGATTGTAGGCTAAACCATCCGAAGAGCGCCTTAGAGTAGGAGTCTATAATCTCTAAGTGGATTTGTAGACAAGACCCTTTGGTAAGTTCAAAGAGTTAGGAGAAACGATACCCTACAACTTTAGAAACACAACGCAACTAGGAATAAGACGTGACACTCAACCATCAATAGGAGATAATTAAGGAGTAATACAAACTAAGTAAACACATCTTTAAACTATCATACGAGCACACATTAATTAGACATAGACTCCCACAACCTTAGTTTAGATAATTAGATAATAGTAGAGTAATCGGTAGAAATACCAACCCCCAAATCCAATACCCGAGATTCGTACCTTTCCATTTTCATAAAATATAAAAGATAAAAATAATCTTCCTCAACCTTAACCTTAGCGTAGTAACTCCCTACTAGCATTCCTATTCCCCAGAGAACGATATCAATACCCGTGGCTTACCCTAATTACTACACTACAACGATTAGGTTCACCGCCTAGGTGTTATAAAACTTGCTCAAGAAAAGGAAGTTCCTTTGACCCCGAACGACGCGTGGCGTTATCAACGCATTTCAGAACAAGATGATGGAACCATTGAACATTTCCCTCATGAAGACGTTCTTCATTCCTGAATCCACCAACACTCATCAACCATTTGATGATCCATCTAGCGAAAACAATCAAGGAACTTAGCAGTATTTCAAATAGGACGAATCCTTTTCTATTCGTACTTTATCAATGTAATCCTATTTCCTTCATGAAATAAAACATCTTACATTTGATATCTTAGTTTTAGAACTCCTTTAAACAAATCTTGGAATATAATGCATTGTCAAGATCATTGCATACCTTTAGTAAAGGTTCTGTCTAGCAGATGGACGGATCCCAAATGTTGTACTAAACGGATCCCTACACCTAGGGAACCGTGGGATCCAAAGAAAGAAAATACATTTGCAAGAATTGTATGTCAAACACATCCTTAGAACACCTCACACTAAGCTAAACATAGTATCTTAAGGTAGATTAAGTCCTTATCAAGATAGGTTGATCCTTCCTACTCATTCCAACTCACTTAGATCACACTCTAAGATATTCATAGATCTATCACTTTGTTTTAATCCATCACTCTTCCGCCTCAAAACTCATACTTCATTTTTATTTGACCCTCACATCTAGGCTAGAAATCTTTCGATTATGACAAAATTGATCATAAATCAACCTCACCTCAAAATTGATCAAAGTTGATCAAATCCTAGTTTTCCCATCTCAAAACCATTAGGATATTTTCCAAAACACAATCCTAAGTCACAACCTCATCTCTAGGATCATTTGGCTTCAATTGACACTCTTCTTTAGTGTCATCCTTGCTCATTCATTGGTACTCATGAAAGTTCCAAATCCTTCCATAAAACACCTCATTAGCTACATCACTCACCACCTTCAAGTACTTAAGCACCCTTCATTTAAGACACTTAGAAGACCGAAACACTCAAGATGTTATAGGTCTTAGATTTTAGAAACATCATTTCCACTCTTTATAGTCACGATAGCTTGGATCCCTAGGATTAGCCTAGACGGATCCCTCCGAGAAAGGAACCGTGGGATCCGGATGACAAGATAGGTCAAATCTTGCTAAAACAATCATTTCAACTTATCTTCCTAACTCAAACACTCCATCTCATCTTAAATGAGTTCCTAGATCACCCAACCTCCGAAGTTGACTCTTGTGCATGTCAATCATCACATTCTAATGAATTCTAGTGGCTTAAAGCTTAAATGCACTTGCCAAATCTCTTAGTTTATAAACCACCTTGTTAGGACCTCCATAGTCATCACTCTCACTCTAACTTTCAGCTCTTGAAATCATGTCATCATGAGAAAAACCCCAAGTAGTAACTTATCCACCAAAGAACCACCCATGAAAAAGGCTCGTGTTATACATGAAATCTCCTCAACCGAATCATCTCCCATCAAACCAACAAATGAGAGAACCCTTCATCATCCAATCAAACCGATTCCTAAAAGGATAGTACCCACAAAACTACCTATGCCTAACACCACCATACCTCCTAGGCCAAACAATATCATCTCCACTAAACCATCACCATTTGTTCCTAGAAATATTTCATTTATTTCACCACTATCATCACCACACCTCTACAATTTAGAGGACTTGCCTACTAGACTGTCTCATCCACTTCCGCCGACAACATTCTCCTCATTAGGAGGAATAATGGTTCAAAATCAAGGTGTTGAGTCAACACTTGCTCCAGCTTCCTTTTCGCCGTCTCCATCATATAATCCTATTTGGATTATGAGAAATCATCAAAGTCAACCATCCGACCATATGGAAGTTGACACTTCTTTACCACCACCATCATTCTTGGTCGAGGCATTCTCAAATGCACCTCCACCAATCCTCCATCGCTTGAAGCTCATGAGCCGCTTCACTTGATCCTTCGCATCAAGCCATTTTATTTCCTCCACCACCACTACCTAGCCATGACAAAGATTGCTATCATTGTCAACATGTTGAAAGTTTGATACATGAAGTACGAGAAGACCAACGTTTATGTTCTATCATCTCCTCGAACGCTTCGACGAGATCAAACCTAAACAAAACTTGAGCTAGAAGATTTTAGTGGTGTCCTAGCATCAAGCGTTAGATAGTCTAGAAATTCCTAGTCATATATTGTCTATTTTCTTATTTTTAGAGTCATGTATATCATAACTCTTGTTTTATTAAATGGAATTACATGCTACTTGTTATTTTTCCGAGCATATGTATTCATATCTCATTTATGTGATAATATTTCTTATTATATCACCTTTGCTTGATTTTAGTCATTAGCCGACGGATCCCTCGATTGCCTCAGACGGATCCCTACTAGAGGGAACCGTGCGATCCGTAAAGATGAAAGTTTTTCTTTCTACTAACTTAAATCACATTTGCGGAAATTGTGAATTATACTTGTTTTCTAACCCTTGTTTTGCGCTTATTCAATTAACACATGAAGAATTTGACACCCTAAAGCTGGGGGAGCTTGGTGTCAAAACAATACGTTGCAAAATTACTTGCAACCTTAGATTTATATTTCATGACTTCCGTTGCAAAAATTGCAATCATCTAGGGGAGCACACCTTCAAATATACGTAATATTTTGCAAAAGTTAGTTGCAAATGAACTAGATTAGAATTAGTTTCTTGACGCCTTACTTTGGGATGGACTCGTCAAGGGGAGTAACGATGAGATCCTTTCCTGCTACTTGCTCCCTATTTTGTTTTCTTTCACATGTTTTTCTTAAAACGATGTCTTGCTTTCTTCAAACACTTTTGTTTCGACAAAAGGGGAGAAGAAAGTAAAACTACAAATTCAAACTTTTATGAATTTTAGCTTTTCCTTAAAATAATTTTATGTTTTGTCATCAACAAAAGGGGAGATTGTTAATACAAATAAGCCGTAAAACGCTTATTTATATTTTACGATCTTCTAATGTTTTGTCGATAACAAACGTAAAATCATATTAACGAAACAAATAAAATACGTAAATGGTTTGAACTAATAGTTTCTAACATATTCACATTTTCACATAAAACACTAAAACAAGTATAAGTGATTTTATGATTTAAGTAATACATATGTACAACAACTAGTGTTTACATATTTGGATCAAATATACACATAACTAGTATGTAGTATATTGGGTAATATAAATGGTTAGAAACTTAAGTATCACAACCCATTGGGCAAATACATTGAATGTAAGTGGTACAACCCAAAGCCCATAACCCATGGATCTTGACCCATAACCCATTGCATGACATAATGCTTATATCATACATGGATAATATCCATAACCCATGGATCAACCCATACCAGTGACTAAGTGCATTGCACTTAAAGATACATTGTATCTAGCCAAAGATCCATGGTTCAACCCATGACCCATGACCCATAACCCATAACCAAAATACCCATGGGCAAGAGGAGCGCCCACGGATCCCGGCTTTGTGCTAGCCGGATCCCAAGTGGAAGGGATCCGTGGGATCCGGGAAACAGAGGATTTTTCCTCTATAAATAGTGAGCCATTGCTTCATTATTTCTCACCCTTTCTAACACACTTTCTCGCCTTGAGTTAAATCACTAACCTTAGATCCAAGAGATCTATGTTTGTAGTCTTATTTTGTGTGATCTTTTAGGTTCCTCTTAAAGGCAAGATCACCACCTTTGAAGTCGAGCACGCCAAGTCCATGAGTTGCCAAGCTTCCTCATCATCAAGGCTACTAAAGTCCTCTTGTTGATGATCTCTTTCTTTCTTCAAAGAAGTATAGTGTTGAAGACATTAGTGAAAGATGTCTCAAGTGTCAAGACGAAGATATTAGTGAAGGGTATCTATCGCCTATAGGATAAGCACTTGTGGTAGGTGCTTAGAAGTCAAGACAAGAAGCATTAGTGAAAGGTGCTTAGAAGTCAAGACTTGAAGCATTAGTGAAAGGTGCTTCAAGTAAAGACACAAGACATTAGTGAAAGGTGTCTTGTAGATCTAGTCAAAGGCATTAGTGAAAGATGCCTTAGATGTACATTCGATATGGTGTGTTTGAATGTACTAGATAGACTAGCATTAGATCCAAGGATATTGATGTCCTTGATGATGTTGTAAAGGAGTAGATCTCCTTTGGGATTAGTCTTTGGTGTAGTGTGGTAGTAGTTCCTCCATTGCAATGGAACTAGGTGCTTAGCCTAGTACCTAATAAAGGGTAGGCGACGCCAGAAAGTGTAGTTCACCTAAGGTGTGAAAGAACTCGGTGGTTAGCCTAGCACCGTATAAAGGGTAGGCGACGTTGTGTAGGTGTGGTTCGCCTTGGTGTAAAAGAACCCGGTATTTAGCTTTGTACCGGAAAAGGTTAAGCGACGCCAGAAGGCTTCTCGCCATAAGGAGATTGGTGTAGTGTTTACGAACTCTCGAGTAGGTGACTCGGGAGTGGAGTAGGGCAAGGAAGGTGTCCTTGTAGCCGAACCACTATAAATACTCACATTGTGGTTTTGTGCTTTACTCTTATCTTTTCATTATATATCTTAATATGCTTGTTTATCAACATCCAACACACACAACCAAATAGATTGACATAAGTCGATCTAGATAGTTTAAAAGGAAGTTTTAATTGTTAAAACTATTCAACCCCCTTCTAGTTTTCCACAATCCACTTCATGAATGGATTGTTAGCTACCTATAGCTTCACACATTTTACAAACCAAGTGGGTTCCTTTTATGCTGTTCTTTGCATTCATAGCATAATTTTGTAGAAATTGATATTGAAAGTAGTTAGCATACTGATGTTGTGGGTATTGTTGAAGGAATTGTTGTTGTGGTAGTGGTTGTGCATACTGATGAGGAAGCTAATTTCCAGTTTGTTGTGGCTGTTGCTGAAATTGTTGTTGAGGATATTGTTGTTATGGTTGTTGCTGTTGAGGATATTCATGAGGAAAGTAGTTGGAGTAGGGTGGTTGAGACATCTTTGGAACTTGTGTTGATGATGGATCTTTGTAGTTGAATGAAACTTGAGTTTGTTGTTGAAGATGTGCTTAGGCGTAAAAATTACTTAGGCGTAAACTGTTGATGGTTACTTGTAAACTTCCTTAAGCGTAAACTGCTTGCTTAGGCGTAAACCTCCTTAGGCGTAAACTTACTTCTTACTAGTAAGAGTATCTTACTCGTAAACTTAATGGTTAAACGTAAGCTTAGGCGTAAACTAAAGACTTAGGTGTAAGGAACCTTAGGCAAAAGATAAATCTTAGGCGTAAAGGCTTACTCGTAAGGTTTTAGCTTAGTCGTAAGATTAGTTTTTGAACCAAAATCTTTCACACTTGTCCAAGTGAGAGAGATATCCATAAGTCGAAGTGTTTTTCAAGCTTATCCAAGCAAGGAAAACACTGAGTTACAAACAGCTTTGAAGAATTTGATGAAGATTCCTTAGGCGGAAAAACTGCTTAGGTGTAAACTCAGGCTTGGGCGTAGAGGTTATGCGTAAGACTAGGGTTTTGTTAGGCGTAAGATGAGGGTTTTGAGTTACGCGTAAAACAAGGGTTTTGCTTACTCGTAAATCTAACAGAAATTACCAAAATGAACTTTTAATCACCAAAAAGCTTTGTACACTCGATTTTTATGATGAAACAGCTTCAAAAACACTTAAATAACAAGAAAGTTCTGAACTTTAACAACCTAAGTGAAAAATGAGCTTATGCGTAAAGATGAAGACCAAGTAAAAAACGAGTGAAAAAACATAATATAACACGTAAAGATTCAAACTTTTGTCAAAACTATGATTCTAAACACTATATTAACCTTAAAACATACGAATCTTTAAAAGTTTAGTGCATAAATCACGCTTTTGAAGCGTATGAAAAGTGTTTAACGAGAGAACCTTACGTGTAACTACAAAACTTCAAACAAAATGTTTCTCCCAACTAGATAGCGATTGATACCACTGTTAGGTCACCATAATATGAACACAAGTATGTTTGATGTATAAAGAATGATAGAGATAGAAGGGACGATCGGATTCTCACACACAAGACAATAAGGAAATGTTTAAGCTTAATGAAAGAACCAACACCTCTCAAATGAGAGGTTACAATGTTTATATAGGCAAGGGAGCTAGGGCATCCCTTCCCTTGGCCTTATGGGCCTTTGCTTAGGCTCATGGGCTTACTATATAAGCCTAGCCTTAATTACATACTTATAAGCCATATTTAAGAAACCTAATACAAGTAAAGACTAACACTTGAAATACTAGTTACAAGTGATTCCAACAATTCAGAACTCCGCTTGTTCGTAAAGCTTATTCAGAAAATCGTGGTTTGCTTATTCATAATATAAGGGTTTTGCTTACTCGTAAGAATATGGTTTTGCTTATTTGTAATCTCACCGAATACACCAAAGCAACTTTTAAGCTCTAAAATGCATTGTACACTTGATTCTTTTGATGAAACAACTTCAATAACACTTAAATAACAAGAAAGTTTTAAACTTGAACACCTAAAGTGAAATTTGAGCTTATTCATAAAACGTGATGAACACTAAAGAAACGAGTGAAAAGCGATTCTAAACACTTAAAGTTCCAAACTTTTTGCCAAAACTATGATTCTAAAAACTATAGCAACCTTAAAACTTTCCAAGCTTCAAGATTTGAGTGCCAAAATCAAAGTTTACGCAAAGAAAGGTAGAGAACGTGAAGAACTTGTTACGTACAACCAAAAATGAAACCAAAACAAGTTCCAAACAACTATTTGGCAATTGATAGCACTGTTAGGTCACCATAATATGATAACACAAGTATGTTTAGATGTAAATAAGAAGAGAGAAATGATAGAGTGGTCGGATTCTTCTCACACACAAGAATAAATAAGCGTGAAGTGTATTATGAAATGAACCAACACCCTCCTAAGAGGTTTACAATGTATTTATAGGCAAGGGAGCTAGGCAACACTTCTAGTCCTTTCCTTGTGTAACATATTGGATTTCACAAACATACTAAACCAATGATCAAAGAGGCGTATACAAGATGTTTTAGAGAGAGAAAGAGTTAGAGGTTTTGGGAACTTAGTGAGAGAAAGAAAAATCTTATTATGAGCTCAAACTCTCTACCTTGGGAGGTAGAGAGTATTTATAGTTCTTACATAAATCGCCATCTACGGGCTGTGGATCAGGCATACAGTGGGTAAAGACCCGTCCGTCCTCCACGATGTTACTTAACTAAATACTACTAAACATATAACAATCTACGACTACGAGCTTTCTAACGATTACATATACTTGAGGTGACCGACACTTTAATAAATGGATTTACTAAATCCCAACAATCTCCCTAAGGAGGTCACCTCAAACACATCTTAAAATTACATTGAATACAAACAGATATTACATTTTAAATTGTTCTTGCATTCTTGATGTAGTTCTTTGCTCAAGCTCGTAGTCATTGATTCTTCACATTGCATGTTTGGTTAATCCAAGTTGAGGTCTTTATCGATCTACGTGATAATGAGTTTTGAGCAAGCTTTGAGATCATCACCAACATAAATCTCGACTCATCCATTGTGGTGTTGGTATTATGTGATGTTGTGACTTATGGACCGACATGCTCACATTCGGATCATGATATATTCTCATCGAGTAGTGGAAGCTTTCATTGATTCATGATATTGGCAAAGCAGTGAGCGTAAGCATGGAGTGAAAATATCGAGTCATTGATGCACTAATCATGATTTCTTTAGAAGTGAATATGTTGAGTGAGCATGCGGTCGTGGATTGACCGCTTCATTCGATAAGTCGCAAATGTCGGGCACTGCATACAATGCTTAGCAATAAAGTTCACGAAAGTGTCTTTGATCACTTTTGTTGAATTGAGGTACACGCCCACGGTTCCCGCTGATCAAGACAAGCATCGCTCGTGATCGTAAAATTCCAAAGAATTTCCTTGATGTGGTTTCGCAAATGCCTAGCTATTCTCAAACGAAATGTCTCAAAGAAGACAACACGGAGTGAGTGAACCAACGAATTAAGATTCACTGATTGATTAAAAGAGATTTGAAAAAGAATCATGTATCGCTCAATAGAAATTGTTTTTGCAATATAACGAAGGTTTTAATGAAAATCAATTATCAATCATAAACACCTTTTATTTTGAAATATTTGTACACAGTCGATGTGCTAAAGAAAAGAGTTTTTAAGCACAACGACCGGTTTTTCAAAGGTATCCGTCAATCCATAACTCGAACCGAGATTGATTCAAAAATTGAATCGCCCCATTGTTTCGCTCATTGTCACATGGTTGATCTATTGAATAGATCTCACATGCCACCCACCGTGAGCTTGTTTGATGTTGGCTCCGAAGGCTTTCCATCTTCATTGTGAATATGTTAGCATATCACTTAGATGTTCGGCAATACCACAAGGATAATGCGTAGGACTCATAAGATATAATCTCTTTCCACATTGTGTGAAAGAGAGTCTTCATTGACAAATGTCCTAAAGAGATTTATATGATGATCTCGTGGCTCTAGACTCAATTGTGCATATTTGGATCCTATTTCGAGACTAGGGAGAGGGTCTCCTTCTTCAATATCAACAATCTCTAAGAGAAAATCGATAGATTATGTCGGTTCCCCATGAGAATGAAACAAGTCCTTTTAATAGGAACTTGAGTGGTTTGGGAAGTTGAAGTGCAGTGCGTCACTGGGTCCATGACGTCTTGTCTTCAATACCGATGTTACCTTGTGTATAAACCCATGATCCGGACTCAACTAGGGTATTAGCAATATTGATTGATTAGATGCACAATGGAATAGAAACGACACAATCAACATTACTAATAAGGTTTTCTTTATTAAAACATAAAGAAACTAAATACTACTACTACTACAAGACGCCTATGCTTGCTAGACTCTCATTAGAGAAGTCTTCTATGAAATGAAATGAAAGGATGAGTCAAGAACCCTAGCCTCCATCCCTCTTTATATAATAGAGGAGGTTACAAACCCTAGCTTACTAGAAAAGCTAACTATTACATATTAGGTCCTCATTGTTTCTTCTTTCTTCATTCTTGCTCGTGGTTTTGTAATCATCAAATCTATAATTCCCAACACCTTGGTAACCACCAAGTAGTATATGAATTGAACCCGTATCTCCTAAGGTTGAATAATTGGAGGGCTATTTACTTTCACCCTTTTCTCATTCAATTCTTTTTCATTCTTCAACCCTTCAAGCTTACCGAGACTTCATAACTAGAACCTTGTTGGCTTTATTCCAAGACTAGCTCGGTCTCATCCGCACTCTTCCTATATCTCACTTTTCTCCTTTTTTCAATATACCTAAGGACTTCTACACTATCTAGTAGATTGTCCCTGGTAGATCCCTCCGTTCAGCGGATCATGGGAACATATACTTAACCTTATCATCCTTATATCACCATACATAAAGTAAAGTTGGTCGGTCTATTTGGTATCGTTCATCCGCCATTGGAACCAATTGAAAACCATTTGAAAACAATCCAGATACTTGTGATATATTATCAAAGCATTTTGTACCGAAATGTTTTGATATTTTAGAACAAGAGCCCCTCAACATTTGCATCAAGCATCATTTTGTAATAGAAATAATTTTCATCTTTGAGGGTTGGCTTGCATCTAAGAGTAGTTATATAAAGAATGTGGTTTTCAAAATAGTTGCTCCCCTCAATATGTGCATAAATATTTGAAAATGTTTTGCACATATTAGAAAAGACCGCACATTGAAATAAATTGATCACGTTTCAAATCTTTGTGGTTTAAGATAGATGCTCCCTTCAACATGTGCATGGAAAATTTGAAATCGTTTGGCACATGTGGGAAGGAAAGCTTGTACATACTTATAAAACCATTTACCGAATTATCAGTTTAAATCCAATTTAAATCACAAATTCTCCCCCGATCACAATTATCAAATCATTTGAGATTTGTGATCTCTGAAGATTTAAATTGATTTTGAAAGATTTTAAGGAGAATTGTGACTTGATTATGAAAATGTTTTAACTGATAAGGATCAGATTTTGAGACTTTAAACTCCATGGATTAAACATGCATGATTATCTTTGGAAAACAATTGTATGACAAATAACATTGTGATTTAATTGAAATCATTCTCCCCCACAATCAATGACATAAGTTGTTGATTGAGAGATAGATGTTTTTGACAAATGTTAAGTCCAGATGATTTTCAAAAATAGAGTCCGAGTTATTTAACAAAGCAATTAGTTTTCATTAGATGGTAAGGAATTGTTTAAAGAATCGAGCATGAGATTTGAAAACAAGATAAAACATGGCTCGTTCTTTCTTTGAAAAGCGGTTACCGCTCGAAATGACAATAAACCATTTTTCACTTTCTCTCAAAAATATTTTTGATTTTTGATTTTTTTTTTTTTAGAACATTCGAACAACATCTAAAGTCCCGTGTCATTCTTTGAATGACAGCATAAAGACCGTAGATATTATCGAATCGAGGAAAACATGACAAAAGGACAATATTTTTGGAATTTTTCAAGATTTTCAAATTTTATGGATTTTTGAAAGTTTTATATTTTTCTATTTGTTTTTTGAAGGTTTTGTAATTTGGTATTTTGTTTTTCGAATAACTATTTACAAGAGATAGATGAAGGAAAACCTTTTACTCCTCTTCTTCCTCTTGAAGACGTTTGAGTGTCTCCGGTTGTAGGCTCTTAAGACCAAGTCGTGGAAGGATAAACTCAAACGTTCTCTAGGAAGAGCTTTGGTGAAGATGTCGCTAACCGTATTCATCCTCACAAAGTATAGTTCCACCACACCGCTTTTCAACTTGCTCCTCGATGAAATGATGTCGAATGTCGATGTGCTTTGCTCTTTAGTGTTGTACGTTGTTGCATGAGAGCAATAGCACTTTATTATCACAAGACATAGGGATTTTGTTAAATTCAAAGCCATAGTCGATAATTGGGATCTCATCCAAAGGATTTGAGCACAACAAGATGACATGGCTATGTATTCAACCTCTGTAGAGGAAATAAAAGTACTCATTTGCTTCTTTGAAGACCAGCTCACAAGCTTATCAACCAAAAACTAAGCACCTCCGACGTACTTGACGAGTATCTTGACATCCCGCATGATCAAGATCTGCATAGGTCGTTAGTGACATACCGGTGTCCTTCGGTACCAAAGTCCCATATTGATGGTTCCTTGAGATACCGAAGACCCGCTTAACTCGCTTCAAGGTGCTTTTGGTAGGCTTAGCTCGATATCTAGCACACATGCAAACAAATGAACAAAATGTCGGTCTACTAGTCGTGAGGTACATCGGGATCCAATCATACTACGATATTTCGTTTGGTCTTCCATGATCCCAGAGTGGTCCTCATCTAGTTTAGTACGCCTATCATGGGAGTGTCAATAGGGTAACTAGAATCAAATCCAAATTTCTTAAAATCTCATTTGCATATTTAGATTGATTTATAAAATGCCTCCGGACTTTGTGAAATTTGTAATCCCAAGAAAATGAAATTTGTCCTCGTGGAAAACTAGAAGGGGGTTGAATAGTTTTACCAATTAAAACTTCCTTTTAAACTATTTAGATCGACTTATGTCAATCTATTTGGTTGTGTGTGTTGGATGTTGATAAACAAGCATATAACGATATGTAATGAAAAGATAAGAGTAAGAAGCACAAAACCACAACGCAGTATTTATAGTGGTTCGCCACAAGGATACCTTCCTTGTCCTACTCCACTCCCCGAGTCACCTACTCGAGTTTGTAATCACTACACCAATCTCCTTATGGCGGAGAAGCCTTCACAACGCCGCTTAACCTTTTTCGGTACAAAGCTAAATACCGAGTTCTTTCACACCAAGGCGAACCACACCTAACACAACATCGCCTACCCTTTATACGGTGCTAGGCTAACCACCGAGTTCTTTCACACCTTAGAGAACTAATCCTATCACAACGTCCGCCTACCCTTTATTAGGTACTAGGCTAAGCACCTAGTTCCATTGCAATGGAGGAACTACTACCACACTACACCAACGACTAATCCGAAAGGAGATCTACCTTTACAACATCATCAAGGACATCAATATCCTTGGATCTAATGCTAGTCTATCTAGTACATCGAAACACACCATATCGAATGTACATCTAAGGCACCTTTCACTAATGCCTTTGATTAGATCTATAAGACACCTTTCACTAATGTCTTTGATTAGATCTACAAGACACCTTTCACTAATGTCTTGTGTCTTCACTTCTAAGCACTTTCACTAATGCTTCTTGTCTTGACTTCTAAGCACCTACCACAAGTGCTTATCTTATAGACGATAGATACCCTTCACTAATATCTTCGTCTTGACACTTGAGACATCTTTCACTAATGTCTTTAACACTACGCTTCTTTGAAGAAAGAAAGAGATCATCAACAAGAGGACTTCAATAGCCTTGATGATGAGGAAGCTTGGCAACTCATGGACTTGAGCTTGCTCGACTTCAAAGGTGGTGATCTTCCCTTTAAGAGGAACCTACAAGATCACACAAAACAAACTACAAACATAGATCTCTTGGATCTATGGTTAGTGAGATTTAACTCGGGGAGAAAGTATGTTGGAGAGGGTGAATCCAAATGAAGAAATGGCTCACTATTTATAGAGGAAAACTCATCGCTTACCGGATCCCACGGATCCCTTCCACTGGGATCCGCTAACACAAAGCTAGGGATCCGTGGTCCGCTCCTCTTGCCCATGGGTATTTTGGGTTATGGGTCATGGGTCATGGGTTATGGGTTGATCCATGGTTTTCAATCTAGATACAATGTACCTTAAGGATACATTGAACTTGTGTAAGTGTTATATACAAAACCATGGGTTATGGGTCAAAAACGATTTGCTATTTTTTATCTTTTTAGTATATACTTACTTTTACCCATTTTAGTGTACTTAATATAAGTATGTATTAACCCAATATGTAAACACTAGTTGTTGTACATATGTATCTAACTCATAGAGTTACTTAAACTTGTTAAGCCAATATGGAAACACTAGTTGTTGTACATGTGTATCTAAAATATAAAATCACTTAATCTTGTTATAGTGTTTTATGTGAAAACGTAAGTGTGTTATAAAACTATTAGTTCAAACCATTTACGTATTTTATTTGTTTCGTTAATATGATTTTAGTTTTGTTATCGACAAAACATTAGAATATCGTAAAATATAAATAAACGCTTTTACGGCTTATTTGTATTAACAATCTCCCTTTTGTTGATGACAAAACATAAAATTATTTTAAGGAAAAGCTAAAATTGTAACGTTTGAATTTGTAGTTTTACTTTCTTCTCCCTTTTGTCGAAACAAAAGTGTTTGAAGAAAAGCAACACATTGTTTTTAAAGAAAACATGTGAAAGAGAAAATAAAGAGTAAGTAACGGAATAGATCTCGTCTTACTCCCCTTGACGAGTCCATCCCTATGTAAGGGCCAAGAAAGTAATTCTAATCTAGATTATTTGCAACTAGGTTTGCTCCCCTAGATGATTGCAACTTTGCAATGGGAAGTTATGAAAAGTAAATCTAGTATTGCAAGTAATTTGCAAAGTATTGCTTTGACATAAAGCTCCCCCTAGCTTTAGGATGTCAATGTCTTCATGTGTGAATTGAAATACTACAAAACAAAGGTTAGAAAGCAAGTATAATTCACAATTCCTGCAAATGTACTGAAGAAAAAAAATTCTGACTTCACGGATCCCACGGTTCCCTTCAAGTAGGGATCCGTCTAGGCAATACTGAGGGATCCGTCTGGCTGATGACTAAAATCAGCAAAGTAATCATATGCTCAACAAAATAACAAGTAGCATGTAATTCCATTTAATAAAACAAGAGTTATGATAAACATGACTCAAAAATAAGAAAATAGACAATACATAACTAGGAATTTCTTAGACCAACTAACGCTTGAAGCTTAGACACCACTATAATCTTCTAGCTCAAGTTATGTTTAGGTTTAATCTCATCGAAACGTTCGAGGAGATGATAGAACATGAAACGTTGGTCTTCTCGTACTTCATGTATCAAACTTTCAACATGTTGACAATGATAGCAATCTTTGTCATGGCTAGGTAGTGGTGGTGGATGAAATGAAGAGGCTATATTCAAAGGATCAATTGAAGTAGGTTGAGGAGCCTCGAATGATGGAGGGATTGGTGGAGGTCCATTTAGGAATGGTTCGATCAAGAATGAAGATGGTGGTAAAGATGTGTCAACTTCCATAAGGTCGGGTGGTTGACTTTGGTGATTTCTTAAAATCCAAATAGGATTATATGATGGAAATGGCGAAAAGGAAGCCGGAGCAAGTGTTGACTCAACACCTTGATTTTGAATAATTGTTCCTCCTAATGAGGAGAATGTTGTCGGCGGAAGCGGATGAGACGGCCTAGGTGGTAAGTCCTCTAAATTGTAGAGGTGAGGTGATGATTGTGGGGATGTAAAAGAGATAGCTCTAGGAACTAATAGAGATGGTTTAGTGGAGATGATATTGTTTGGCCTAGGAGGCATGGTGGTGTTTGGCATAGGTAATTTTGTGGGTACTAACCTTCTAGGAATAGGTTTGATTGGTTTGACCGAGATGATTCGGTTGAAGAGACTTCTGTACAACACGAGCCCTTTGATGGGTGGTTCTTTGGTGGATAGGTTGTTACTTGGGGTTTTCTCATGATGAGATGATTTGAAGAGATTGCAAAGGCTGAAAGTTAGGATGTGAGTGATGACTATGGAGATCCTAACAAGGTGGTTTATAAACCAAGAGATTTGGAAAGTGCATTTAAGCCTTAAGCCACTAAGGTTCATTGGAATGTGATGATTAGCATGCACAAGAGTCAACTACGAGGTTGTGTTGTTCTAGGAACTCATTTAAGATGAGATGGAGTGTTTGAGTTAGGAAGATGAGTTGAAATGATTGTTTTACCAAGACTTCATAGATCGTCATCCGGATCCGACGGTTCCTTCTCGTAGGGATCCGCCTAGGCTAGTTCTAGGATCCGCGCTTAGCGCTTTAAGAAAGAGTGGAAATGATGTTTCTAAGATCCTAGACCTACATCACCTTGAGTGTTTCAGTTCTCCCAAGTGTTTTAAATAAAGGGGTGCTTAAGTGTTTGAAGGCAATGAGTGGTGTAGCTAATGATTGTTATTTATGGAAGGATTTGAAAAAAAAATACCAATGGATGGCCAAGGATGACATTAAAGATGTCAATTGAAGTCGAATAAAACTAAATGATCCTAGAGATCAGGTTGTGTCTTAGGATTGTGTTTTGGAAAATATCCTAATGGTTTTGAGATGGGAAAAACTAGGATTTGATCAACTTTGATCAATTTTGAAGTGAGTTTGATTAATGATCAATAATGTCATAATCGAAGGATTTCTAACCTAGTTGTGAGGAATCAAGTAAAAAATGAAGTGTGAGTTTTGAGAGCGGAAGAGTGATGGATTTGAAATGATAGATCTAACAAAGCCTTAGAATGTGATCTATGTGAGTTGGAAAGAGTAGGAAAGGTTAACCTATCTAGATAAAGTCTTGATCAATCTTAAGACACTATGTTTAGCTTAGTGTGAGGTGTTCTAAGTGATGTGTTTGACATATAATGCTTGCAATTGCATTTTCTGTTTTGCCGGATCCCACGGTTCCCTAGATTTGGGATCCGTTTAGTACAAAGATTTGGGATCCGTCTATCGCTCGCTAGATGTAACCTTTACTAAAGGTATGCAATGATCATGACAAGGCATTATATTCCAAGTTTTGTTTAAAGGAGTTCTAAAACTAGGATGTCAAATGTAAGATGTTTTATTTCATGAAAGAGATAGGATTACATTGATAACTAAAATAGATCCTATTTGACTATTCTAGGTTCCTTGAATGTCTTCACTAGGAGGATCATTATGTGATTGATGGGTATTGGTGGAATCATGAATGAAGAACGTCTTCATGAGAGATATGTTTAGCGGTTCCATCATTTTGTTCACAAGCACGCATAACGGACTTTGAAATTGAGGACGGAAGTGCATAACATTGTGATAGAGGCATGTCAAGAACATTCCATAAGGAATGAGTTTATTCTTGAGCCTTGAAGATTTGCAATTCGCCTTGCGAAGAAGTAGGCGAGATTGTATGGTTGTTGTGTTAGCAAACAAGACAACATGTGAGCACAACAAGCGGGAAGAATATCTCGATTTCTAAGACTCAAACATTTTCACGTAGAATAAGAGCAAGAGTTTATACTCTTCTCGGATATCCCGTGTATGGATAATGTTTGGATTGGAGTAATATGGTCGAGGTTTGCATATCATGCGTGTTAATTCTTCCGGAGAGGGTATGTGTGAACAATATGGGCTATTTTCTTCATGAAAATTGAAGAGAGAGTCAAGAGACCAATCTTCGGTGAAGGCACATTGTCCATGGTTTGGAATTCGGAGGATGTGAGCAAAATGCCCAAGGCTTAAAGTGAATTTTTGGTTTTTGATATAAAACCAAAGAGATAAAGAGCGATCCTCGTTACGAACGAGTTCCACTTGACGGAAGAATTCCATTATGAACCTTGGACATATCTTCTCGTTAATTTCAAGAAGACATTCTAGTCCTATGGCTCGGAAGGAGGTATTGATACCTTCTTCGAATTGTAGAGAGGTGTCTACAATACGTCCTTCATGGAAGTGACGGTTTTCGAGATTATTGAACCCACGGACATGATTGCCAGGTGTGTTGGGCTCAAGGGAAATGTTCGGGGTGTAGACGCTAGTGAGTGAAAAATCAAACTCGTATTCATGCGTCATAGTTGAACCTATAGAAGTGATGGGTTAATAAGGGAAGACGTTTATGGTCAACCTATAATAATCTAACGTTTTTACTAGATATTCTATTAACAATTAGTATTTAGCTAACCCATGGTTTTGAAGCTCTAGTGGATTATTATATTGGAAGATAGTGATTTTTTAATCTTGCATGAAAACTGTTTTCCAGTAGGACGGATCCCACGGTTCCTTTTCAAAAGGGATCCGGCCAGTGTAACTTCCGGGATCCGTGGATCTGTAATAACAGAACTAGTTTTAATAAAAACATAGGTTTTACGGTTATTGTACCATGAAGTATGTTTTATCCTACATTTTCTTTTAGCATGCATACATGACATCTAATGTATCATGAAAGAATATAACACGTATAGATCAAAAAAAAAGAAACACACATAATAACACAAACATCCTAGATAAAATAGATAATTAATAATATTGCATTTCAATGCTAAGGATGATACAAAGGATTGGGTAAATGACCCCAATATAGATTAACAACACAAAGTAAATGTCTCCGTATGTGAACTTCATCATAGGGAACACAAGTGCGATGAGTGTTAGGGGCGATGAGCACGAGTGCCATGTAAACCATGTTGATGACGGATCTTCTTGGTTTAGGAAGAGATGGGATGAAGAAGAAGATGAAGTTTTTGAATGAGAGGAAATTTTGAAATTGGAAAATTTGAAAAGTTGAGGGTTGAAAAGTGTGTACGAGTGGGATTATTAATAGGGAAGGAGGAATTTTTGAAATTGTGTTTTTGTTTTATTAGAAGAAATAAAGCATAAGCTCTACATACTATGACTATAGACGAGAAAAGTAACACGTATGTGAAAAACAAGCTTCCTAACGAAGCTATATGTAAAACATGTGTAAACACAAAAATCTACTAAAATAAAAGCCTAGCAAATCACACTTATATACTAAACAAGTATCATTTAGATATAAGTAGAAAGTCATACCTCGAATGCACTAAGGAATGTCTTTTACAAATGACAAATGTCACTTAGACGATTCCTGCTCTTTTGCATCTAAGATACCTTCTTAAGGAAGGTATTCTTGTTACCAAGCAACTCCTAAAGCTTGGTGAGTATGAGCTTTGACTAATCAATATCACAAGGAAGATTAGTGCAATTAAAAATATATAAAAAAAATTTGTTATCAACTCAACATCCAAACATATAGTTTTTGAAAACATGGTGTTTGTTTTTATAAAAACCTTCTTTGTAGTTTTCAATTAACTATGGATCATATCAAGTTTTTAAAGTACAATATACTTCAAGAAACATGGTAACGAAGCTCTGATGCCAATTGTGGAAAACTAGAAGGGGGGGTTGAATAGTTTTACCAATTAAAACTTCCTTTTAAACTATTTAGATCGACTTATGTCAATCTATTTGGTTGTGTGTGTTGGATGTTGATAAACAAGCATATAAAGATATGTAATGAAAAGATAAGAGTAAGAAGCACAAAACCACAATGCGAGTATTTATAGTGGTTCGGCTACAAGGACACCTTCCTTGCCCTACTCCACTCCCCGAGTCACCTACTTGAGAGTTTGTAATCACTACACCAATCTCCTTATGGAGGAGAAGCCTTCACAACGCCGCTAACCTTTTTCCCAGACAAAGCTAAATACCGAGTTCTTTCACACCAAGGCGAACCACACCTAACACAACGTCGCCTACCCTTTATACGGTGCTAGGCTAACCACCGAGTTCTTTCACACCTTAGAGAACTAATCCTATCACAACGTCGCCTACCCTTTATTAGGTACTAGGTTAAGCACCTAGTTCCATTGCAATGGAGGAACTACTACCACACTACACCAACGACTAATCCCAAAGGAGATCTACTCCTTTACAACATCATCAAGGACATCAATATCCTTGGATCTAATGCTAGTCTATCTAGTACATCAAACACACCATATCGAATGTACATCTAAGGCACCTTTCACTAATGCCTTTGATTAGATCTATAAGACACCTTTCACTAATGTCTTTGATTAGATCTACAAGACACCTTTCACTAATGTCTTGTGTCTTCACTTCTAAGCACCTTTCACTAATGCTTCTTGTCTTGACTTCTAAGCACCTACCACAAGTGCTTATCTTATAGACGATAGATACCCTTCACTAATATCTTCGTCTTGACACTTGAGACATCTTTCACTAATGTCTTTAACACTACGTTTCTTTGAAGAAAGAAAGAGATCATCAACAAGAGGACTTCAATAGCCTTGATGATGAGGAAGCTTGGCAACTCATGGACTTGAGCTTGCTCGACTTCAAAGGTGGTGATCTTCCTTTAAGAGGAACCTACAAGATCACACAAAACAAAACTACAAACATAGATCTCTTGGATCTATGGTTAGTGAGATTTAACTGTGGGAGAAAGTATGTTGGAGAGGGTGAATCCAAATGAAGAAATGGCTCACTATTTATAGAGGAAAAACCTCATCGCTTACCCGATCCCACGGATCCTTCCACTGGGATCCGCTAGCACAAAGCTAGGGATCCGTGGTCCGCTCCTCTTGCCCATGGGTATTTTGGGTTATGGGTCATGGGTTATGGGTTGATCCATGGTTTTCAATCTAGATACAATGTACCTTAAGGATACATTGAACTTGTGTAAGTGGTATATACAAAACCATGGGTTATGGGTCAAAAACCATTTGCTAGTTTTTATCTTTTTAGTATATACTTACTTTTACCCATTTTAGTGTACTTAATATAAGTATGTATTAACCCAATATGTAAACACTAGTTGTTGTACATATGTATCTAACTCATAGAGTTACTTAAACTTGTTAAGCCAATATGTAAACACTAGTTGTTGTACATGTGTATCTAAAATATAAAATCACTTAATCTTGTTATAGTGTTTTATGTGAAAACGTAAGTGTGTTATACAACTATAAGTTCAAACCATTTACGTATTTTATTTGTTTCGTTAATATGATTTTACTTTTGTTATCGACAAAACATTAGAAGATCGTAAAATATAAATAAACGTTTTTACGGCTTATTTGTATTAACAGTCCCATCATTGACATTTGAAATTTAGAACCCATTTCATTTGAAAATCGGTCACACTCATTGGGGTCAGTCGAGGCAAATATAATATCATCAACATATATTTGAACGTGAATTAAATGTTTGCCTCGACTTCCGGTGAACAATGTCGGATCAACTGCTCCTTTGTCAATCCAAGAGATAGAAGAAACTTTGATAGCGATCATACCATGTCCTTGGAGCTTGCTTTAAACCGTAAAGAGCCTTCTTCAAACGATAAACGTGAGTAGGATGCTCGGATTCACAAAGCCTTCAGTTGGTCGACGATACGACTTCTTTAAGATCTCCGTTAAGAAACGCCGCCTTTACATCCATCCGATAGACTACCATGTTCTTACTTGCAAGATTAGCTAAGTAGATTCTCGATTGCCTCGACACGAGCAACGAGAGCAAATGATTCTTCAAAGTCAATACCCTCCTCTTGACGGTATCCTTTTGCAACCAATCGAGCCTTGTTCTTTAAAACATCACCATGCTCATCAAGTTTCACTTTGAAGATCCATTTTAGAGCAATGATCATAGCACAATCTGGAGAAGGTACTAATTCCTATACATCAAGTTAATCAAACTCATGAATTTCTTCTTGCATGGCATTGAACCAGCTATCTTCATTCATGGCGGTTTTAACATCTTTTGGTTCGATCTTAGAGAGTACGGAGTTGAAGAAGCACCATAAGGCATCGGTTGCAAGTTGTTTCCATGTGGATACTTGGACGAGAGGATTTCCAATGATGTTGTCTAATGGATGATCATGTGACCATTTTCTAAGGTGTTCATGTGGTTGTTGTTGAGGAACTAAAGTAGCAGTCGATATCTCCGAAGAAGATGGTTCGATGATGTTTCGAGAGCAAATATGTTTTCAAATGGAGCTTTTTCGGTAGTAGCTAAGGGATTAACTTCATCATGGGTGCCGAAACAATTCCATGATGTACACTCGTTGATTGATGATTTGTTGATGAGACAGAGTGATCGCCAGCAGCGATCTTGACTTAATGAAATTGAGACCAAGGGTTGACTTCATTCACGTGGATAGGAGCACCTCTCGAGGATGGAATTGACATTTCATCGATTTGGTTCATAGTGTTCATCAAACATTGGATCAAACAATTTCTTTAAATCATCTTCTCGATGGAGGTACATAAGGAGTTCTTTGGAGAGGATTAGAAACAAGAGTAGAACGATAGGACTACTTGATAGAGGTTGAAATGCGGGTCCAGAATCGGATTGTCCCGGAGCCATTTGACCGGTCACTCATCGAACGTAACGTGAATTGTTTCCATGATATTTCGGGTTCTCTTGTTGTAGATTCGGTATCCTTTTCTGCTTGGTGCATAACCTACAAATACTCCAATGTCCGCTTTAGCTTTTAGTTTACCTAAATCTTGACAGTCATTAGTTGGGTAACATAAAGCACCAAACACACGAAGGTAGGATAGACCAGGTTTTCGTTTATGGACAAGTTCATATGATCGCTTCCGAATCTCACAGCTTCGATGAATTTACTCACGGTTCATGAGCCGTGACCGTCTCCAAATATATGCTTGGAACAACTGAGTCCCAAGACTACGTAATGATTTGAACGATCTGCAGTTGAACACAGACAAGAATGGATAACTAGATAATTGGGATCCCCATGCAAGAATGGGTTCCATTTGGTTAGTAACAGTGATTACACCCACATCAGAAGTAGAAGCAATGGAATCATTAGAAATAGATGCAGTGCTAGTGTCCATATTTGACCTATTCAAAGTATGTTCACTTCTTAAGAGAATAGTTCTACCAGTAGGCATCCATTTACTAGTGGGCATTGACTTAGCAAATATAGGGCAAAACTCATTAACCTTACGGTCAAGAGGGTATCCATTGATAACCTATATTATCGAATTTCTCCCCGGGTTTCCACTGCTTTCTAACTTTCTTTCGCCTTTGCCTTTTAGCCTTCTTAGCTTGATTTTAGCATTAACAATTTTAACAGGCATTTAACAAAGATTAATCAAATCATTCACACCACATTCATGATTAGTAATGTAATTCAAGCAATCATCGATTACATGTTTTGCGATAGTAGCGTAATTCAATTCATTACAAGACGCTTATAGCTAATACTAGAATCAACACGATTCGTCTTATTCAAATTCTCCCTAAGGTGATCTTCTACTTTCTTCCACCGAGCATTCCTAGCATGCAAGGTCCTATCATTCTTTGTGTTGCCTTGAGGCTTTGACCCGCTTGCTTTGGTGTCACTTCTTACTCTGTAGAGGAATTGGAACATTAGTTGGTTTTGCTACTTTTGCATTCCCCGAACTAGAAGTGCGGGGATCCGAACTACTTGAAGGCACCTTAGTGTTCACTTTCTTAAACTGGGCATTGATGGTTTGTATGCTTGGCACTAGGCATAGAACAAGACATCACAACTTTTCCTTTTGCACCTAAGGATTTAGGACATGTTGCTATTAAACATTCTAGTAGCTCTTGAGATCGTTTGGCCCGAATGCACGCAAACCTAATTTCACCGCCAAGAGGCTTATTTATAAAATCCTCTTCCACAATCTCACGGAGACATTCTAGACTATCCTTAAGGTGAGCAAAATAATTATGAAACACCACCATTATCCCTAAGATGAGGATGAATGTATTTAATAACACATATATTTGCGATTCGAGGATGATCTTGATGCAACATTCTCATTAAAGACAAGTGGCGCTTCCCTTTTCCTGCCTCCCGTATTCTTAATTTCTTTTGTAAAGACGTTATTTTTCCTTGTTTTTGTCACGAGTGACTTTCATTGAATCATATAACTCTTTAAAGTGCCGCTTAACTTTTCATTTTCTTCTAGAAAACTCTCGTTTTCTTTTGTAAAACATTTACCAAGTTTTGAAGATGAAAATTTGAGAATACCGAGAATCTAAAGGAGGGGCATTTGGGAGCCACCACATTGTTCTTTTCACCCTTTAGTTGAGAGATTTGGGCTTTCAACTTTCGATCGTGTTAGAATGAGCTTGAATCATTCATCACGCTTTGTTTATCTGAAAAACGCATCAAACTCGGAACATCCGAGGATGTCTTGATATTTGAGGTTTTGACATTTTCTTTAAGATGTTGATATTTTAGTTGTAAATCAAAATGTTCAACTTCTAGTTTAGAAAGATGTTTACTAAATTATCGTGATCATCCCGATCAATTTTCTCATTTAGTTATGAGTTTTTGTTTTCAAGCTCAATGACACGATCATGGGAAACTTTTAATGCAATAGATAATTCATGAAATCGAGAAGCGAAATAGAGTGCTTAGTAACAAGATAAAACACATCTTGAGCAACACAACTCAAAATCAAATTCTCATTTAAGATATGCAAGTTCTTCCTTTCAACTTCATTATATTTGAGTTCTGCTCATAATCATTGACCTCAATAATCATTGCATCAAATTCCTTTTCCATTTCTTTAATATCGAATTTATCCTTTTTGAAGACTCTCAAATTGACCTTTTAATTGTTTAAAGAAAGGCATGACCTTAGTTAAATAACATTCTTTAGTTTGCTCAAACCCTTTCCCCTCGCTATCCCTCAGAGGTGTGATTCTCTTTTACATGTTTTCTCAAAATCAACAAACAAATGATAAACAACATATAGGTTGATTAAGGTCTTGCTATTAGTTGCAATAGATCTAGGAACTAAATGCATTGGTGTATTAGAAGGATACACAGCTGCTTTAGGCAAATTCCTAAGGGAGTGTTTGTTTCAACAAGTACATTAACTTTTAGCTTATCCATATCTTTCTTCCAAAAGATCTGCTCGGGTTAATTGAGTTTGAGGCTTAAACATGTTCAAGGATATCTAATTTTCCTTAGTGTAATCATGGGGTTTGATCGTTATATTATTCTTTTGACACTCGTGATCTTCTAGCTTCTTATTCATTTTCTCCCTAGTGACTTCATCGATTTCTTATCCGCCTCAAGCACTCAAATTCAGTAACTAGGTTTCTGTCTAGGCTTAAGGATTTCATTACCATCATAAATTACACTTTGAGCAGCTTTTGCTTTCTTACCATACTCGTGGTTGGATTACTTTATAATGGGGGTACTGTGCTTATCGCTTAGGACTCTATGCTTAGTGATCATGTGAGCGGTCTAAATGGTGTTCCTTATACGCATAACTTATTTTCAAGCTTGTTTTTCAAGGTTTTAGATTAGAAAAATCATTCAAAAGTTTTGATTCCTTAGCACCTAATTCTTGCTTAAGCATTTTAACATTTTCTTGAAGTTCTTGTTTTTGCTTAGCGCTTTAGAAAGCTTTCCTTGTAAGGAGTTTAACTCTTGTTTTAATACTTCTTCTAAACTTACTTTTCTAATAGTTGTACGCATTTGGTCATCCATTTCCTTCTCACGGGTGGTTAACTCAAACTTAGCACGTTGTTCATAAATAGCAACTTGTTCTTTATAGGCATTTAGTTTAGAGATGATGAATCATCGTGGGCACATGCGGTGTATTCATCAAAAACATAGTCATCATTGATCGCAAAATACATCACTTGGTATAGCCTCACTTTCACTTTGTTTCACATATTGATCATATGGGACAACATTAATATTACCCATATTTTCAATATCCGACTCAAAAGTTTCAGTTGATTGTACTTTGTCATGTATCTTTTGCTCATCAACATCATCGTATAGTTTTAATACCTCGAGATGATTGATTATTTAGATGGACCAACTTCTGTCGTGGTGAGGGACCTTTGGAGAGACCATTGGAGAAATGCTAGCCATGAAAATTGTCTCGTGCGGTTGGTTCATCATCAACGTCGAGTCATATGCATCACGATCGGCGACTTGAAAGGCATTATGATGATTATGGCCTATCTCCCGAATTGGTTGCTCATCCACATCTCGCATCATATGTCTTGGCATTGCCCTCAAGAAGAAACAACAACTCCTCTTCATCCAAAGTCGCACCATTATCCCGAGCTTGCACGAGCAACATCTTGTCTCTTAAGTATTCTCGCATTTTGAGGCGTTTTGGAGAAGTGCGCTTCCTTGCTATGTGTCCATCACCACCACAGCTTGTAGCACTTAATTGGCTTAGCTTGACCCCGATTTGGATTCCTTCCACGATTATGATTAGCCACATATCCTCTACCAGCCCACCTCTTCCTATTCATACTTGTTGTTTCCGCTCACTATCGCTTAAAACGACTTAAGTTTATAAAACAAGTTAATAGTGAACTATGACCGAAATTAACATAAGAAAAGCACACTAAGTAATTTTCAACATCATATTCTTATTAGAAATAAATCCACAAAGAATCGTTACCCAAGTACTTGCGGAATAGTACTTGGGATTGAAATGACAAAGTTGGGTGACTCTCTCTAAACTCGGGCTAAGTCCGAGCACAACTCTTAGAGCTCACCGAGCTATCTCAGAACTAAGTTGTATTTGGAGGAGTGAAAAGATGGCTTGCGTGTGTGTGTTTTACAATTCACAAGCTTAACCTTTTCACTCCATCTCTTATGCTATTTATACATGTATGATATTTGACTCTTTCCTAAGTGACAAACCGACATCATACATAAGACAAAATATTGATGTATTTTGTCTCTGCTACAAAGACTATTCTAGGTAAGAGACAAGACTACTTTCCTAAGTTCGGTGATGACACCGAGCCCCGATCTTTTGCCATTCGTGGAAAGTTGACTTTGGTTGATAAAGACTTCGCCTTATCCGATTTAACCTTTTCCGCCTTGTCCCGCTCTTTCTTCGATCTTTACATCCTTCGCCTTCTACTTGCTTTGTCTTCGATGTAAGAAGTTGGAGAGGAATCTTAGGGATTCATGAGTTATTGTCATCACCACCGAATCCATCATCTTCTTCTTGACTCCGCCTTCACCCTTTAAGTTCCGCCATCGAGTGGAGAGACTTCTTCTTCGCCTCATACCGAGTTTCACGAAGACGACTTATCGAGAGACTATGCACTCAATGACTGTTTGTGTTAACGGATTAAACACTTGGGCTATTTTCTATTCAAATCCTAGATTAAGGGTTTGGGTATTTATCGAACCCAATGGCCTCCCTATTTGGATATACAAATAGCCTAAGTGGTTGATCGATGTAAGTGAGCAAGAGGCTTCTTCTTACACTAAATGTACTAATGAATACAATAAGGAACACCGAGTAAATGAATTAAACATACATCATTTATTGATCGATTACATAGTTCCTATCACTAGTACAAAAGATAAAACAAAATGATGTCAATCCGGATGGATTCCCAATGCTTCAAGCTTGACCTTTTGGTGATGAGTGTTTCTCTGTCGGGATGGTCTCTTATCTTGGCATTCGTGTCTTGGCGTAACGATGTTTCTTTGGGTTTGAATTTGAGAGGCCACCGGTATGTAGCTCAAGATTGCACCCACACCGCTGATCAATATCACTCCATCTTTGAAAAGCATGGTTTCCATAGACATCAATGTGGAATAGCCCTCTTTCGAGCTTCTCAATCACTAGACAGTTCACAAATTTAACCCTTCAAGCGACTCCTGTTACACTCCGGCCCGTGCACTTTAATCTCGTGTTGGAACTCAACTCTTTCCTTTTGCCAAATGGATGATTGTGGTTGAGATCCTTGAGGTGCAGTATATGGTGAATTCCCACCGAGTGGACAATCTCTCGCCTTTCATATCTTTTACTAAGCATTTTCATCGTGTCCTTAACCACCGCATTCTTCTTCTTTTCAATGATTGGACCAAGCTCATCAAGTTCAAGAATCCCAAAGTCGGTGAATTTGGGGATCATGGACCTCAAGTGTCTTTTATCAACCCTCTGAGACGTTCATGGCCGAGGTTTGTCATTGTCCGGCTTGTACTCCTCAATTACGCTTTGCGAGAGCTTGATTTTCTTCTTCTTTTCTTCCAACTGTTTTCTCATAGCGATCATTTAAGCAACTGAGCTTCCTTGAACTTTTGTCCCGCTCGACCCTTTTGGAGCTTGCTTGGATTTAGTCCCATGTTTTCACTCTTTCGGCGACAACCTTTGCCGGTTCTTCTCTGTTCTTTTCTCTTCTTGACTAGTTTCAATCTTCTTTCTTCTTTAGCAAGATGTTTACTCACCGTTGTGGTGTTAGCAGTACTCGGTGTCGCCGATTTTATAGGAATCTTCTCGGGCTCGAGAAGTTGCCATTTTGCCTTTTCCTTTGTCCCGCCTAAGGAAGATGAAGTTGCTACCAGGGTGGTGGTGTTGTTGTTATTGAAGTGATTATCACGTTGTTGTTGTTGATGATGTTGTTGGTGGGATTGATGAGATAGGTGTTGCCGAGGCCGGTGGTGATGATGAGATTTGAGCCACCGATGTCTGTTGGTGTTGGCTCCCCTCGGTGTGAGAGGAGTTTCTTCAAGAATATTCTCCCCTCAATCTGCAGGAGCCTCCGTGAGGGCAAGAGTTGGAGTTGGTGCTTTGAAGGGGGTGAGCAACTTGACCTTGAAGGCCTGATAAATTTCGAGATCATAGCCTTGATGTCTCAAGTGTCGATTGAATACCAAGTGACTTTAGTTTCCAAATTAGCCTCGAGAAACTTCCAGAGCGGTCATTCTGGGCCCAAGATTCCGTGCCGAGATGAGGATGCTCGAGCCAAAGTAGTCACCTGCGTATTCAAAGAGTCCAATGTAGTTTGAAGAGACCTGATCGAGGATGGAAGATCCGAACATTTGCAGACTTGAGCATATTGAGCGCTTCGGTGAGGTTTGAGGATTGTTTCAAGTGCTCCTCAAGAGCTCCAAAGACTTTAGAGTTGAGGTCTTTGGGTCTTCTTTGACAAACTCCACGATTTCATCTATTGTGGTACCTACACCTCAAGATGCCCGAGGAATTTAGCCATGTTTTCATCCAATCGGTGAATGTTGTCATACATCGATCCCCGTGCTCATGAACATTTTCATCAAAGCCATGTACCTCAACCTTTAGATCAAGATAACTCACAAAGACCTCGGTGTGATGTTCCCAATGTGTCGATGACCCCAATATAACCTTCTTGAATCTTTGGTGATCCATCGAACTAGCTGTCTTTCGGTGAGTGGAGAACATTATCAAATCTTTCAAATTCATCGCTGGAGGAGAGAGTCATCATTGTCGCTTGACTGGTGATTCAAGATGCTCCATGTGATCAGTAGAGGCTCTTGTTCACTGAACCTCGGCGTCCATTTCTTCTCCAAATTGATAAGATTTCATCATCGGCCTCAAGAAGCTCATCTTCAAAGAATAATATCCATGACATCAGCAATTAACGGGGGTTGGTGTTGGGTTCCATATCGCCGTGGTATGTTTCCTCCGAGTCTTTGTCCCCGTTGACCCTCGGACACCGGTGGGCGTTTCCCGTCTTCACTGGAGTCGGGATTGGTTGTGGGTTCCGTGACGGCGGGTTGTTCCTTTCCTCCGAGTCTTTGTCCCCGCTGACCCCGAGACACCGGTGGGCGTTTCGATGCCTTTAGCAGTAGTCGGTGATAGTTGTATCCCTATCGGGGTTGTTTGATTCCCTCCGAGTCTTTGGGAGAGATCGGTGTGCCCTCGCACAAAGGCTTGGATTTGCTAATGTCATCACTTGGGCGTTGTGGAAGCGCCCCTACCAAACGAGTCAGATGTTTCCTCCGGATCTTGGGGAGTAGTAGGTGTGACCAAGGGCACCGACCGTGATGTATCGGTGTCCTTCGTTGTCACCGTGGTTGTTGTCGGTCAAGTGGGTGTCTTTTGGTCTCGGGCTTTTGTGCCTCTTAGGTCAGGCTCCTCAAGCCTCGTGGCCCGAGACTTTGGTTTAGTCTTAGTCCCATCGAGACTTCCCTTTTCTTTTAGAAGGTGGTTTGATACATCGATCCACTTTGATTGTTTACAAACAATCATGTGGGCCGTCAATTCAATGGGGTTGACAAGGGATGGGTCCTTTTGAAAATTTGATGGGCTCGGGATGCGGGTAAATTTCCAAATTTTTCATCCCGAGTATAGTTTGAACCCGAGAACGATTGCGAGCACAAGAGACAAACCTAGGATACTAAACGCATGCCGTCCTAGTTTTGCTCAGAAGCTTGTTACGAGATCATCAGAATGATCTCCCTATGTCGACAAAGACCCCATTCATCAAGCGTTATGCCATCATCAACCGAATAGAGTTAACTTGTTCAGGTGGATGAGTGGTTCCCGCCGAGGACACAATTACAAAAGTGAAGAGGATCCTCCAAGCCACGGGAATGAGCTTTTAGTGACCGGGGTCTTGTCCAAAAGTTGGATCTAAAGCGATTTGTTTTAACCCATCCTTCTCCAACAACCTCGTCCTCCTCCAAAGAACCAAACGTAAGATGGGCACCATTTTGTAATGAATGTCATAGTCACCGAGTTGACTTTTCATCCATAATACATTGGCACAAAGATCCTGCTAGCCTACATATTCACGGTGAGGACATAGCCACCGATTGTTGCTTCTTTGCACTCCAACAAACCAGCTTTTCCTCCAAGAAATTGACAGACCCCGAGGTACTTTTTCTGTCCATGTTGCGCCAAAGATAATCGTAATCGAGTAACCCTTGAGATCAAACCCCGAGCATTTTGGATAATAGAGTCCAAGGTTTGGGGTTCCTTTCAGTACACCGAGTATTCTTTTGGCGCAGTGAGGTGAGATTCTTTGGGATTGGACCGATATCTTGCTATTAAACAGATCGAAAATTGTATGTCCGGTCTAGTAACTGTTAGATACATCGGTGAGCCAACAATCCCTCCGAAATGAGTTTGATTGACCGATTTGCCGTGATATCGTGTCCAAGGTTGTTAGGTGGGACCATTGGTGTCTTCACCGAGGCACGCCGATATCTCATATTTCTTCAAGAGATTTCGTGTATTTCTCTTGACCGATGGATATTCCTTTATCGGTTTGCACGATTTGTAGTCCAAGAAAGTATGTGAGTTCTCCCATCATGCTCATCTCAAACTTCTTTGTCATCGCTTTTTCAAACTGCTTGCAAAGTTTGTAGTTTGTAGAGCCAAAGATGATATCATCAACATACACTTGGACTAGAATCACATCTTGTTGAGTTCTATAGACAAACAAATGTGTTGTCTATCTTTCCTCCGACAAACTTGTTTTGTAACAGAAGGCCGAGAGTCTCATACCATGCTCTAGGAGCTTGTTTAAGTCCATAAAGGGCTTTGTCAAGCTTGCAGACATAGTCGTGAATTCACTACTCTCAAATCCTAGAGGTTCCGAACATACACATCTTCCTTGAGATCACCATTTAAGAATGCACTTTTAACATCCATTTGGTAGACCACGAAGTTCATGTATGTTGCATATGCAAGGAAGATCCCGATGGCTTCCATTCTTGCAACAGAGCAAATGTCTCATCATAGTCAATTCCTTCTTGTTGATCAGAACCTTTGGCTACAAGTCCGCTTTGTTTTTAATGACGGTGCTGCTTTCATCGCTTTGTTTCTCGAAACCCACTTCATTCCTATGACTACTACATCCCGAGGACATTTGATCAAGGTCATGACCTTGTTTTTATCAAATCACAGCTTCTTCTTGCATAGCTTTGAACCCGGCTTGGGTATTTTAGAGCCTCGGTGACACTTTTGGGTTCTATTTCGATAGGTAATCGGCATATAGACATTCATTGGTCGAGGTCAGTTAGACTAGCGACCATGCTTCTAGTGAGCATGCCCTCGGTGGGTTCACCAATGATGTTTACAAGCTCAATATCCCGAGTTCTTGTCCACTTACTTTGTGGTCTCGGATCCGAGCTTGATGATGTCACTGGTGATCGATGTGAGTTCAGTGCAAGAGTCACAGAACCATTTAGAACATCTCGTAGAGATGTCTTGTTCGAGGTGAGATTCATGAGATACATGTTATCGATCATTTGAATCGGTGTTTCCTATCCCAAAGAAGGACCGATCGATTATCAATGAGCTCACCGATGGTTGGTTGGGGTAGGTTGTGAGGTAAGACATAATATGAGATGTCGAGATCGACTGATACGAGGAATTGAATTGTTGTTGTACTCATCGAAGGATATCTTGATGAGTTATCAATTCCTATTTCCTCCATCGAGGTGTTGGTGAACCCGATGCTTTCAAGATTTCATCAAAGGTGACATGAAAGGTTTCCTCAACTTGTTGTCTCCTTGTATTAAAAACCTCAAGGCTTTGGAGATCAAGAGTAGCCTAAGAAGTATCCATCATCGCCTTTGCATCAAACTTGCCTAGATGATCCTTGTGGTTATGAATGAACATAGGACATCCAAATACATGAAAATAGATGATGTTAGGAAATCTACCTTTGAAGATCTCATATGGGGTTTTATTATGTCTTTTGACAATGATTGACCTGTTTTGAGTGTAACAGTGCTTTTGACTCGCTTCCGATCCGAAATGCTTTGAGAGGGTGAGCCATTTAACATAGTTCTAGCAATTTCAATGAGGGTTCTGCTTTTCTTTCAACCCCATTTTGTTCGTGGGTATATGGAGATGAGAAATTTTGAGAAATTCCTTTTCATCACGTAAACTCTCAAGCTCTTGATTTACGAACTCGCACCATTGTCGCCTCGATTTGTTTAACAAGAATGTCATTCGGTTTTCTATCTTCCGATGAATGATATTATTGTATCACCGCCGACTCTTCTTGGAAAGAAAGTATACCCAAGTGTATCTTGAGAACTCATCAACAATGACCAGGTGTATACTTCTCATGTCGGATTGATCCGGGACCGACAGTCCAAAGAGATCCATGTGCAGATGTGAAGGCGCTTTTGATGGAGAAATTTTGTTTGGTTTTGAATGATGCTCTGTGGTGTTTACCTTTTCACAGTGCGAGCATGGTTTGTCTTTGCAAACACCAAAGTGATGGTAAGCCAAGGACCTTGTTTTGTTTTGCCAAGTTGTTGAGGTTTTGAAGTTTAAGTGTGAGAGTCTCTTATGCCATAGCTAATTGATAGTTTCAAATGGCTTTAGCAAAGAGACACGTTCCATCTTGGGAGAGTGTTGACATGTCTAGCACATAAACATCATCTCTCCTAGGAGCTATCAACACAACTTCCTTGTTGGCATTGAAAATGGTACCTTGTTTATCATTGAATTGTACAATGTATTTAGCATCACATAGTTGACTGACACTGATGAGATTGTATTTGAGACCATTGACATAGGCTATTCTAGAGAAAACTATTCCATTGCGCCATCGAACCATAACCTTCAGTGGGACATGATGAGTTATCACCAAATACTACCTTGGGCCTGGTTCCTTTACATACTTGTGCGAGATATTCCTTCACACCGCCATGCTTCTTGAGCATCCACCGCCTAGATGCCAAATAGGCTCCCCGGCATGTCTCTCGCACAAGTAGTAAACCAATTAGTTTCTTCTTGACCCACTTACTAGTGGGCTTGGATCTCAAGGTCTCTTTGAAATTTGCAATCGACTCATTGTCGTAGTTGTGTGCATGGTGCTACCACAGTTTTGCATTTAGAGGTCGAGGATGACTCGGTGACTGGGTTGTTTGAATTTCTCCTTGCATGAATGACACTATCATGTTGGGATGTCTCATGAGTGGATTACCGATATATCACAAAGATGTATTCATGAGACAATCATCCCGATGATGATCATTAAACCCACAATGTGAGGGCACAGAGGAAAAGGTTTTGCTCTATTCTTTGGAGCGCTTTTGGAGGATGAAGCATAATGATGACCAACTTTGGTATAGTTTGCTTGATGACATCTTGTAGATGATCTGCATCTGTGATCATCCTTTTGCGATCATGCAAAAGGATTCTATAGCGCTTGTCGTGGTATGGCTGGTGTAATGACACACCACACTTTTGTTTGTTTTGGAGGTTGACTTAGACTTTAAGGAACTGGAGGAAGTCGACTTTGTCTCCTTGATTGGTTCAGGGACCTTTTCAATGGATTCCATTTTTCAAGAAGCTTCTCACAAGTTCAATTAGTTCTTTGGATTTGGTCGCCTTCGGTGGGACAGAGGATGTTGAAGTCTCGGTGGGAGTAGACTCTTGTTGGATTAGTTTTGCTTGTCTTTGTAGGATGGTTCTACCAAGTCCGCACCTTTCTTTTGGTGAATGAGGATTGAATTGTAGTAGAGTAAGCTCGAGCTTGGGCGGCACCTCAAGAGGTTTCGGTGGTGGAAGCGGTGCTTGAGATTCCGCTTGCACTGGAGATATGTTCAAGACTCTGGGCACATCGTGAGTCCAAGCATGCTCTTTAGAGCTTGACTTTCGAGCTCTAGAATCCTTCCGAATCGAAATTTGGAAGCTTACTCGGGATTAACTCGCTCAATGCAATCACCGGAATTGGGATCGTAACATATTTGTAATCATGCCACCGACACAAATGGCTTAGAGACGGTCTTTGTTGAGAGAGTCGTGAGATGATCTTCACCTATGACTCTCTTCTTGCTACTGGGGCTCCAACAAAGATCAAAGACCACAGGATTCTTAGCAATTCAACTATTAAGAATATCATTTGCCTTTTAAGTTCATCTTGAAGATTCGATATCTTTTAACTAGTTCAAGGTTTTGAATTTGCAAAGTGACGACCTCAAGCTTAGCTTGTTTTAAAATAAGCAATTCATCCCTACACTTATTCAATTCAAAACTTAACTTGTTGTACTTAGAAAAAGATTTAGTCTTTGCTCTTCTACAAACTTAAGGTCTACATTTAGATAATTCATATAAGATCGCCAATCGAGTCATCATCCATAGAAAGTAAAGTGTTTACCTTCTTCATTGTGATGTTGACCCATTCCCTGCTCCTAGCATGATTCTTCCCAACGCCTAGCTTGTCTTCTTACGAGAGAGCCATCGAGCATCGACATGTACCATTTCATCATCCGATGAGATTGGCTCTTCATCCCATCAAAGGTTTCAAGAACGAGGCCTTTGTTCTTACCCCCATGATTGAACATTTTTGTTGTTTTTGAGGGACTGGCCTCAAGCAATGCAAGCTTAGCTTTTGCTTTCTTATACTTAGCTTCATAATCAATGGTTCTTAAGATCAGATTTGTTTTGAACATTTTGATGAGACCGATAGATTTTTGGTTGAAATTTGCTAAATCAAGACCGATTAGATCTTGATGGTTTGTAAGAGGTTCAAGTTGTTTTTGAAAATGTCTTTGCAAAATGGCCTCTTTATGACACTTATAGCATTCAAGGTCTTCGATTGTTTTAGCAGTTGAAAACATTTGTTTCTTTTATAAACCTTCGAGTTAGCAAGGAGTGCCCTTTCCGAAATTCAAAGATTCGTGTCATTTAGGTACTCTCACTTGATCTCTCATCGCTCATCATCCGAGTTTTCTTGGAAATCTTGAACTACATTGTTAGAAAAGAAAGCGGTTGATATTGGTGATGAGGTAGTGGTCGTGACTTCTTGACTTCGAGACTTCTTTAAGTCGGGGTATCGTCTGCTGATGAGGTTTTCCTCATAGACAAATTTCCCATAAATTTCGTGAAGCTCAAGATTTTGGATATGATTAGCATTCCTAAGTCCCCGAGAGAAATTCAACCACTTCTCGTGGAGACTGCTTACAAAACCAACATTGATTTCATGCTTGGACAACTTAACACCATCATTTGATAGTTCATTTAAAAGAGTTTTGTATCCGGTGTAAGTTTGAGAGAGAGTTTCGAGTCCTTAGCCTCAAAGGTGTTATACTCAAGTTTCGTGTCCATTATCCTGCTTTCCTTGGTATCGATGGTCCTTCATGACTATGAACTAGGTCATCCCAAGTTTGCTTAGCAAGACTACGACTTATAATGCACTCCATAATATCGTCGGAAGACAAGATATTATGATACTTTTGAGTCTTTGGTCCTGGTTGACCACTCTCCTTTCATCCTGGTCCACCGAGCTTGTGTTTGGGCAACCTTCAAGAGCTTTGGGACAAATGGACCTTCATTTATACACTTGATATAATAAGGTTCCATCCCAATCAAATAGCAAAGCATTCACTTTTTCCATTTGTTGAATTTGCCAACTTCAAGTCTAGGGCAACAAATTGAATAAGCTCCACCCTTTTATTGACTAGTTGGGGTACATCAATTTCACCATTTAGGATCCTAATTTAAAAACTTTTAGAGCGGCCTAAAACCAGTTTTATAATTAGCCTGCTCTCGATACCACTTGTTGTTCCCGCTCACTATCGTTTAAAACAAATTTTAAGTTTATAAAACAAGTTAATAGTGAACTATGACCGAAATTAACATAAGAAAAGCACACTAAGTAATTTTCAACATCATATTCTTATTAGAAATAAATCCACAAAGAATACGCTACCCAAGTACTTGCGGAATAGTACTTGGGATTGAAATGACAAAGTTAGGTGACTCCTCTCTAAGCTCGGGCTAAGTCCGAGCACAACTCTTAGAGCTCACCGAGCTATCTCAGAACTAAGTTGTATTTGGAGGAGTGAAAAGATGGCTCATGTGTATGTGTGTTTTACAATTCACAAGCTTAACCTTTTCACTCCATCTCTTATGCTATTTATACATGTATGATATTTGACTCTTTCCTAAGTGACAACCGACATCATACATAAGACAAAATATTGATGTATTTTGTCTCATTTCTAAAGACTATTATAGGTAAGAGACAAGACTACTTTCCTAAGTTCGGTGATGACACCGAGCCCGATCTTTGCCATTCATGGAAAGTTGACTTTGGTTGATAAGGACTTCGCCTTATCTCGATTCAACCTTTTCCGCCTTGTCCCGCTCTTTCTTCGCCTTTACATCGCTCGGCCTTCTACTTCAGTTTGTCTTCATGTAAGAAGTTGGAGAGGAATCTTAGGGATTCAAAGTGAGTTATTGTCATCACCACCGAATCCATCATCTTCTTCTTGACTCGCCTTCACCCTTTAAGTTCCGCCTCACCGAGTGGAGAGACTTCTTCTTCGCCTCATCGAAGTTTCGAAGACGACTCACCGAGAGACTATGCACTCGGTGACTGTTTGTGTTAACGGATTAAACACTTGGGCTATTTTCTATTCAAATCCTAGATTAAGGGTTTTGGGTATTTATTGAACCCAACAATACGCTTTTCTTGAACTGGTTGCACCATAACCTTCCCATCTCCGATGAGCTTGATTGTGTGGATTGGATGCTGTTACGAGGTTATTGTTGGTGTGTGGGAGAGAGTTCATGTTTTGACTAACCATGAGAGATAGTTGATTGATGAAGTTTTCCATGAATGTGTTTGGGTCGAGGCTTATATGTTTGGATCGTGGATGAGCTTGTAATTACCATTACCCATGGGTATGACTTGAGAAGCTTTGGTGGTAATTCCAACATTGGTGTAGAAAGCGATTGAGTCATTTGATGAGCTTGTTTCTCCCCGATTGGTTTTGAATTGTTCAAGAATCATTTTTCAAACATAGCATGTCTCTCATTCAAGTAGGAAGGCATAGAGTTGCTCATAGTTTGTATTCTTCAATCCTTTGGTTAGCTTCACAGAGGTGACAAACTTGTGCCATTCGGGATTCATGTTGTTCACAAACTTTGAGTTCAGTTGAATATTTGGCATAGTCATCTTGATGTTCCTCATGTCATTCACAAGCTTATGAAATCTCACGTAGTACTCATAGACACTCTCCTCTGGTTTCATCTTGAAGTGCTCAAACTCATCATACAATTGTGATTCTCTGTCTTCCTTGGTTAATTCAGAACTTGAGAGAAGTATCTTGACATTATCCCAAACTGCCTTGGCTTCAGTGTTGTGATTGATAAGCTTGTAGATATCTTTTGAAGACCACAAGTATGATGTTAGAAGCCCGATATCAAGATCAAACCTCTTTTCTCCTTACCATTGAGCTCATCATACGCCTTCGGTCTATCTATTCCATAGATCATTGTTCCATCTGCAATTGTATCAATTAAGTCTCTTGTAGTCTCAATCGATAAGGTCCTTCATCAATAGACTTGAGAATGTTAACTCCGCTTTCCTTTCCAAGCCAAGATAACTGATTCGTTGTTCCCAAGAGTCGTAGTCGCCTCATCAAGCATGGGTGGACGAGTATCTCGAACCACCGCTTGAACATCCTCGGCAACAATGGAGATAATTTTAGGTACGTTGGTAGACATGTTTAAAGATTACACGGATTTTATAACTCAATGATTAAACCGGAAATAGATTCTTTCACGGATTTTACTAAATCAAGAGAAAACCAGACATAAACACAAATTCAACCAAGTCGCTAAGAAACCTTGAACCAAGTCGCTAAGCACCAAGTTGCTAAGTATTATGAAATCAAGTCGCTATAATGCCAAGTCGCTAAGACACAGTCAAGTTGCTAAAGAACAACTCGCTAAGATCCAAGTCGCTAACACCAAGTCGCTGAGAATTATGACAACAAGTCGCTAAGCACCAAGTCGCTAAGTCGTCAAGTCGCTAAATAGCAACTCGCTTAGGTACAAGTCACTAACACCAAGTCGCTAAGAAACTTAAGTACAAGTCGCTAACAAAATTGAAAGCAAGTCGCTACCTTCACCAAGTCGCTACCCGTAGTGGAGAATCCACTAAGTGTACTGTTTGTCGGCTTGTCTCAAAAGACAATTCGCTAGGACCAAGTTGCTACCAAAAAGCACTACAACTCGCTACCTTTTACTGAAGCAAGTCGCTAAGATGAAATTCACTACGAGAACCAAGTCGCTACCAAGAAAAACTTCAAAAACACACTTTTCAATCCAAAACAAGCTCAACCACAGTGATTCAAGCTTACCAAATCAAAACTCAAGCACATACAATGATTCTAAACACAAAAGTACACCAAAAATTCAAACTTTAACACTAGAAATGAACCAAATGATGCAAAAACCACTAAACGTTTTCAAACTCAAAAACCATCTAAAAACCACTAGTAATCCAAGGATATGTAAGAGATGATCAAACCATGGCTCTTGATACCATTTGTAACATATTGGATTTCACAAACACACTAAACCAATGATCAAAGAGGCGTATACAAGATGTTTTAGAGAGAGAAAGAGTTAGAGGTTTTGGGAACTTAGTGAGAGAAAGAAAAATCTTATTATGAGCTCCAACTCTCTACCTTGGGAGGTAGAGAGTATTTATAGTTCTTACATAAATCGCCACCTACGGGCCGTGGATCGTGCATACAGTGGGTAAAGACCCGTCCGTCCTCCATGGTGTTACTTAACTAAATACTACTAAACATATAACAATCTACGACTATGAGCTTTCTAACGATTACATATACTTGAGGTGACCGACACTTTAATAAATGGATTTACTAAATCCCAATACCTTGTGTTCGTTTGGGCCTTGCATAGGCTCATGGGCTTACTACATAAGCCTAGCACTAATACAAACATATAAGCCTAATTAGCAACCTATTACAATACTAATGATCGACACTTGAATAATAGTTACACGTGATCCCAACAGATATCTTGAACTCACCATGGAGTTACACTCTTGAAATCTACTTCAAAAATTTCTATGGCGTAACCTTGTGTTATGGTTACGCCATAACCATCCCCAGATATCGCTAATTTTGTCATTATTACTTACCTATGGTGTAACTCACTTTATGGGTCTCACCAGAATCTCCCTTGTAGCAAAATTTATTTTAAAATAACGTACATTCCATAACCTTGTAATAGTAACTAAATAAACTTTATGGGTATGTTTCAGAAACCCCACGAGACTTTACTTGTCTACTTGGGACATCGAGTGGTTTAAAAGGCTTGTTGCATACACTAAATGCAACCGTGATTCCTATGAAAGTGAGTTAGGTTTTTATTTGTTCTTATTTCATTTTTGTTTTTAGAATTATGCTTTTGGGTAGTGATGTGATTTCAGGGATTTAAAGTTTGCTCATGGAGGCGAAGTGAAGGAACATCTTTTCAACATTATCTTTCTACCATTTTTGGAGCAAATTTCAGGGAAGTTCTCGTTCTAATTCTAGTTGTCTCTCTTTCATTTCAATATTTGCGTACAATAGGGACATTTCACATTTTAAGTGGAGGGATTGGAGTAGAACTATAACTTGAACTTTATTTGCTCTCATTTTTCTAGTTTATTTTGAAAAATTATACCATTTTGAAAGTTTTTGACATGTTTTTCTTATCCTAACTAGAATAGACCTTAGCCGAGCACACAACAACCCTTGATTCCATTGGTGAGTTTTAGCCTATCTAATTTCTAATATGACATAAATCCACCAAATATTGAGTGTGCTAGTAGTATTTTAAACTTTAGAACTTAGCCTTTACATCATTTCAAGACCATCAACGAGTAGTGCATTGAGTTTCTTGATGCATTTTGGAGAGATAGACCGGGAAGGCAATATTTTAGGATTTACACCCAAATAGCCCATATGTGTAAAATTGTGTGTTTTATCGATAAGTTACCTCGACTTTTCGACCTCCAATGTTAAACCCTTTTGTTGCACTCATCTTTAGTGCAAGATACCCTTAGATTCACCCTTCCGAGCCATTCTTTCGCTTTCTTAACCCATGTTATGTATTATTTCGTATACACCTATTCGCCTTTAGTCTACCGTGTAGTCTTGTATATGATTGGCAAGTAACCGCTTTTCCTAAGTTTGAGGTTCGTAGAGTTATTCAGAATCACGGCTATGTTGAAGACACATATTTGAAGATCATTGAATACCCACCATATTCCTCACATATGATTCATCTCAAGTGGGCGGATGACTTATTTATTTACATCCTAGTTATAAAAAAATGATAGTATTTTATTTATCATTATTGTAAAGAACTTAGTGCAAGCATTATGAGCACTAATTCATGGTATTTATTTGGAGCTTATCAGACTAGCATCAGGGAAATTGCCTCAGTCATACTCATTTAACGGTACGAGTTGGTGACACATATACATCAACTAGCTTTTTGAAGACTAGGTTAATGTTCACCTCATTATATGGCATCTACTTATGGCACACTAACTTGTTACATGATGATCCGGTTTCCGCGTTTTGAAGCTTAGATTTTGGATAGACGGTGGGCAGTGACAAATTGGTTGTAGGCTAAGAATATTTGCTTGTTTCTCTATTGTACTTTATTTTACACCCTTTTATGTGCATCCCTTGTCTTATCTTACCCTTTAGTCATGAATCATGCTTAGGTGAGGGAGTGAACAAACATTGGTGTCTTGGCCATGGATTTGGTCATGTATCACTGGTCTTTGTTGTCTTCGCCATGGCTTATTAGTGATGAAAATTCACCCTAGCCTTTAAATGTTCACCCAATAGTACCTTTAAGGATTGTCTTGACCTTAGCTCCAGTGGTGGAGATTTGTGTAACCGCCAATCCTATGATAGAATACATGCTATGACTGTGCGATTGAGTGATCATCCCAAAATTGCCACTTAGATTAGGGAGAGTATGAGTGTTTTGTTTTCCATTTTGTGAGGTGGTCAGATTTGTTAAATTCTAGCATAGGAAGTTTTTAATTTCATATCTTCCAAGTTAACGTGGGAGATATCTTTTTAAGAATGATTCAATGAGGTCTACTTGAGGGCAAGTAGAGTTTATGTGGGGATATGTAACACCCCAACCCGACAAGGGTAGAAGTGTCACACCGTGTCATATCGAACATACAAGTAAAATTTTCAAGCGAAGTCTTTAAATAATAATATACCAAGTCATAAAAACCAAAGATTTACAAGGAATTTACAAAATTCAAACGTTAAAATAAAATGAAATCTCAAAATAAAAGCCCGCCAAAACAAGTCCAAATAATAAGGTCACTAGGGTTAGTCCACTCGGATAATCCACCTCTCACCCAATCAAAGCCCATCTTCAAACCTAAAACCCGCCGCAGAAAAGAAATGCGGTGAGCTTAAAAAGCCCAAGAATGATATAACAAAACGAAATGCTAAATAAAATCAAATGCGAAATGAAGCAAAGGAACGGATAAGAAAGTCGAGCGAAATGAGAGTAATGAGTCAAAGAGGATCCCGCAGAACACAATTATACGATATCCAAAACGAATGATAACAAGGAGAGCGAAACGAAGCAAAGCATCGATGACATATAAACAAACACATACAAACCGGACATACAAGAACTGAAACATAAGCAAACATAGCGGTAGCATCCACACAACATATATGGCATACAAACAATTCAGGAAATCAAAATACATACAAGCCAAACAGATATCTACAGAAAAGCGGAAGCAATAATTAAATCAGTGAGCATGGCAATTCACACAGGTCAAAACTTTTAATGAAGACATGATCAGTATCATAACGGTAGTCAAAACATGGCAGTCACATGTACAAGCAAGGATACAATATGAACACTATAATTAAATGAATTAAATACATAGCAGGGCCATTAAACAAGTTAACAAGCTAGACTTCATAAGTTGAACCATTTACCCAATCAAACCGCAAAGATAAATGAAATGCAAACATGGCATACAACAACAAGCAGATAAGGACACCACGGATAGTCATAGTCCACGAGATTAATCGAACGAGGTACAAAAGATAAACAGATCAACAATCGATTGCACACAAGCATGGTTGCCGACAAATCAAAAGGACCACGTAATAAGAAGATAGCATATCATCGATGACCACGGTAAATCTTATAATCGCATGTTAATCATATCATAACAGTAATCGGTAGTCACATAACACATGAATAGCATAACCAAATCCAATAAACATATAATAACCCGACGTGAATGGACCCATAGTCCAAGTAACGGAATGAGAGTGTGACCGATCAAAGCAATGTAATATATATCTTGGTAGTAGAGTGAGTCATATAAGGGTCTTGAGTAATGAACAAGTAATACTGATTATGGTGCATTGGGGAATATGAAGGTACAATATAGGTTATCAAAAGTGTAAGGGTTATCGAAATCTACCACGAGCCAACAAAAAAATCAAATCATATCATAAGTAGCCATTGTATTCGGAGGGTGACCTCGAATACCATACATAATAGGAGGGAGACCTCAAGAACAAATGGAGTAGCTAACTCCCAAAATTGTGAAGACGCGGATTGCACCCGACATCATTCACCAAACAAAGCTCCAATCGATTAAATCCTCAAACAAATCAAATCTAGGATGCATCCATACGCCCCAAAACATATAATGGCCAAATCATATACATATAGTGAGCTCATAATCAAATCAAAATGGGACGGTGTGGAACATCACTCAACCACACTAAAGTCATGCCATCGGTGCATCAATGACACGGTCAGGTTACCTTCCTGACTAGGAAACAAATTTTGGCTCGGGTATCAAACTGAAGGGTCAAATCATATTCATATCATACCATAAGGGTTCATATCAAAGTTCATATCAGAGTTCGTATCAAAGTTCATATCAAAGTTTCATATCAAAGTTCATAACAAAGTTTCATATCGAAGTTTTCATATCAAAGGTTCATATAGTTTCATATCAAAGGGAGCATAGCAGAGTTATAGGGAAGCCCAATAAGGAGGCTTAGAGTAAAGCATAACATATCAAGCTAGAATCGAAAGATGAATACGAATCATGAGAAACCTTAAGAGGTAAGGTCAGAATATCTGTACCTTAGCAACGAAATCAAAGCAAACAAGAAAGTTACACCGGGAAGCAACGTCGTATCTCCTTCAACGTATCTACACGAATTGATATCATATATTACTTATATACTCAATTTATAAGCTTCTTATGCATGTGTAAGTGTTTTACTTATTGATATCCTTGTTTTATCTTTCCTTTTCTTAAACTCATATTTGGACCAGACTTTAGCGATTTTTATAAAATACTTACTTAGCTCAAAAGAAATCAAGTAAAATCCCAGGGGTTCCCATATGAGTTAAAAGAGTCTCCAAAATTGGTGGGTTCTATCTCTATGCCAAATGGCCTATGGAAAATCACAAGTCCAGACCTACCCAGAAAGTGGTCAGAAAATACACCTTAAAAGTTTACACTCATTGGACCTGTTTAGACACCTTGGAAAAATTCCCAAAACTCCCAGAAATTCATTTATAACCTAAATGTCACTCCTGTAAAAGGAGAGCTCCTAATTCTTTATGGTTTGAAAATGAAAAATCAAACAATCCAACCAAATTTCAGACCCGTTTTAACAGCTTTGACACTTGATCTTGTAAAATTCAGAAATACGACTTAGACAACTCCAAATTCAACCAAACCACTTGGAAAACTTAACTAAGACATAAAATAGACTTTTCCAACAAAAACCCAGATTATTTCACTTATAAAACTTGATCTATGACACACAAAAATTCGACATATGATGCTGTCCAGTTTTAGGACCCATTAAAACCATTGCAATCACATGCTTTACCTACCCAAACGCACCCATGATCCATGAAAACCATATGACCTGTTTTAATAGTATATTAACATGCCCTTACTTGCCCAAGTCGATTCAAAACAGCCCCCCACCTTAATTATTCGAAATCAAACAGCCCCTACACAAGCTTATTAAACCCGTTATTATTACTCATATAAATCGACATAAAGAAGAACCCATTTTCAGTTTCATATTCATTTAATCATGTCATATATCATACTATTTACAAAGATTAAGAATCAAGGTTTTTATGTATACATAGGTTATCATTTTATGTGACAAACATATTCATTACTTCATGTTTTTCATTTTCGATAACAAGCCCTAGCAATGATTCAAAAGCCACGAATGGAAAGGAAAACACAAAGGAAAAGATGAGTGATGATGATACGTTACCCTCGTAGCGTGTACGTGACGAAGACACAAGAATCAAAGTAACACAAAAAAACCAAGCCTCCTAGGCTTACAAAACTCACGGCCACAAAATAAAACACCCAACCAAGCTTCTTTTCGAACCAAACAAAATCCCCACGTCCACCAATCGATCATACACTATCACGAGCTTCCTAGAAACCTTTGGTTGGTATGAAATTCGGATCAAATGATGAAGAAAAAGGAATGCCGCCACTTAGATGAGAGGAAAAATACTTTTAGGGTTTTCTTGGTATTTTGAAATGAAGAGGACATGATCAATGGGATTTATTGTGATTGATTGAAAATTGAATGGGGGCCCTATAGAGTGGCCGGCCATTTAGGGGGGGGGGGAAGGACCAAATTTATGATTTCCAAACTTATCTCCAAATCATGTATCTAGTCTCCTTTCTAGTTCAAGTTAATATGTAGACTTTGGTACTTTAATTAGTTACTTAAGATTAATTCTTTCATGTTCATTTAATTTATAACATAAGTTTATTATTCCATAATGTGCATATATTATTAATGAGATAATACTTGTTAAATGATGTCGAAGTGTTTCCCGAGTTTTTATAATTTTTAGTTTGAGGGAAAAATTGTCATTTCACGCGATTGAGATTTTAGGGTTTTACAACTCTTCCCCTCTAAAAAGAAAATTTTCGTCCTCGAAAATTGAAGTCGCATCGGTACACGGAGACGTACACATTTAGGGCAGACGTAGCAATCTATAGGTTTATACAGATCATAACGATTCCAGTTTCAAAGCGTACAGAACATATACATAACACATGTCGGTGAGAATCTCGCGAAGAGGTACAGAATTTCCAAACGAACATGAGGAGTGTCAAATAACGGATATAAGCCTTATTCCATTCACGTACCAACCCCAGGCATTTCCCAACACGTCGTATGATTTCAATAAGTTCAAATTATATGATCTCGGTATTATCACGTTGATCAAAGGCCATAATACTTGCATCACATAACAAGCCCTTATCGTCATCATATTCATCCCGGTCATGACAAATCACATAACCAATATCACGACAAAACATATCATATACAGATACCAAGTAACATACCAAAGCTTACGGATCACAAATATATAGCATATATCACATCAAAACAACTTACCATACCACAAAGGAGAGAACGCCACCAAGCTTGCGTAAAACGGTTCCTCATGACTCATTACGGAAGATTCAAAGGAAAAGCTGAGATATTACCAAAATGCCAAAAGATGACGCTTCACGATTCAAACCGAGTTCTGAACAAATCAAGGAAGAGCAATGCCGATCAAAATCATATAGCAAAATATCAAACCGCCACAAATGCATGACAACAAATCGGAGTAACACAAATCGCGCCCAAATCATATGAAGTAGATGAACCTTCTCAGCTACCGGTTGAATCTTGTCTTCGTCGTTGCGTCTTTGGTTGATTCGTCCGACTTCCTCCAAAGACCTCCGATGTCTCCAATAACACGGCAATCGGGGTGGCTTCGCTTCACGAACCTCTCCACTGTGGATCTGCTTCAAAGAACGCAGTTCGGCACCATCGTCTTCGGCTCCACAGGTGGTCTCCATCTAACGATCGACAAACGGATGTGCGAAGACAAAATAATAAAATTCAAATGCGAAGAGAAGAAGAGCAAAACAGTGAAGACAAAAGATTATCGAAGTCAAATCTGAACAACAACCAAAAGAAATCGAATAGATCATAACAGACGGAAGCCTAGTGTCTACCCAAGTCCTCACAGTCAATCCTAAGGTCAACAAGACGAAACCTTATCTCGATACCATAATTGTAACACCCCAACCCGACAAGGGTAGAAGTGTCACACGATGTCATATCGAACATACAAGTAAAATTTTCAAGCGGAAGTCTTTAAATAATAATATACCAAGTCATAAAAACCAAAGATTTACAAGGAATTTACAAAATTCAAACGTTAAAATAAAATGAAATCTCAAAATAAAAGCCCGCCAAAACAAGTCCAAATAATAAGGTCACTAGGGTTAGTCCACTCGGATAATCCACCTCTCACCCAATCAAAGCCCATCTTCAAACCTAAAACCCGCCGCAGAAAAGAAATGCGGTGAGCTTAAAAAGCCCAAAGGAATGATATAACAAAACGAAATGCTAAATAAAATCAAATGCGAAATGAAACAAAGGAACGGATAAGAAAGTCGTAGTGAAATGAGAGTAATGAGTCAAAGAGGATCCTGCAGAACACAATTATACAGATATCCAAAACGAACAGATAACAAGGAGAGCGAAACGAAGCAAAGCATCGATGACATATAAACAAACACATACAAACCAGACATACAAGAACTGAAACATAAGCAAACATAGCAGGCGTAGCATCCACACAACATATATGGCATACAAACAATTCAGGAAATCAAAATACATACAAGCCAAACAGATATCTACAGAAAAGCGGAAGCAATAATTAAATCAGTGAGCATGGCAATTCACACAGGTCAAAACTTTTAATGAAGACATGATCAAGATTATAACGGTAGTCAAAACATGGCAAATACACGTAACAAGCAAGGATACAAGATGAACACTATAATTAAATGAATTAAATACATAGCAGGGCCATTAAACAAGTTAACAAGCTAGACTTCATAAGTTGAACCATTTACCCAATCAAACCGCAGCATAAACAGAAATGCAAACATGGCATACAACAACAAGCAGATAAGGACACCACGGATAGTCATAGTCCACGAGATTAATCGAACGAGGTACAAAAGATAAACAGATCAACAATCGATTGCACACAAGCATGGTTGCCAGACAAATCAAAAGGACCACAGAACAGTAAGATAGCATATCATCAGATGACCACAGGTAAATCTTATAATCGCATGTTAATCATATCATAACAGGTAATCAGTAGTCACATAACACATGAATAGCATAACCAAATCCAATAAACATATAATAACCCGGTACGTGAATGGACCCATAGTCTGAAGTAACGGAATGAGAGTGTGACTGATCAAAGAAATGTAATATATATCTTGGTAGTAGAGTGAGTCATATAAGGGTCTTGAGTAATGAACAAGTAATACAGATTATGGTGCATTGGGGAATACAGAAGGTACAATATAGGTTATCAAAAGTGTAAGGGTTATCAGAAATCTACCACGAGCCAACAAAACAAATCAAATCATATCATAAGTAGCCATTGTATTCAGAGGGGTGACCTCGGAATACCATACATAATAGGAGGGGAGACCTCAGTAACAAATGGAGTAGCTAACTCCCAAAATTGTGAAGACGCGGATTGCACCCGACATCATTCACCAAACAAAGCTCCAATCAGATTAAATCCCTCGAAACAAATCAAATCTAGGATGCATCCATACGCCCCCCAAAACATATAATGGCCAAATCATATACATATAGTGAGCTCATAATCAAATCAAAATGGGACGGTGTGGAACATCACTCAACCACACTAAAGTCATGCCATCGGTGCATCAATGACACGGTCGAGTTACCTTCCGACTAGGAAACAAATTTTGGCTCGGGTATCAAACCAAGGGTCAAATCATATTCATATCATACCATAAGGGTTCATATCAAAGTTCATATCGAGTTCATATCAAAGTTCATATCAAAGTTTCATATCAAAGTTCATAACAAAGTTTCATATCAAGTTTTCATATCAAAGGTTCATATAGTTTCATATCAAAGGGAGCATAGCAGAGTTATAGGAAGCCCAATAAGGAGGCTTAGAGTAAAGCATAACATATCAAGCTAGAATCGAAAGATGAATACGAATCATGAGAAACCTTAAGAGGTAAGGTCGAATATCCGCATCTTAGCAACGAAATCAAAGCAAACAAGAAAGTTACACCGGAAGCAACGTCGTATCTCCTTCAACGTATCTACACGAATTGATATCATATATTACTTATATACTCAATTTATAAGCTTCTTATGCATGTGTAAGTGTTTTACTTATTAATATCCTTGTTTTATCTTTCCTTTTCTTAAACTCATATTTGGACCAGACTTTAGCGATTTTTATAAAATACTTACTTAGCTCTAAAGAAATCAAGTAAAATCCCAAGGGTTCCCATATGAGTTAAAAGAGTCTCCAAAAATTGGTGGGTTCTATCTCTATGCCAAATGGCCTATGGAAAATCACAAGTCCGACCTACCCGTAAAGTGGTCGAAAATACACCTTAAAAGTTTACACTCATTGGACCTGTTTAGACACCTTGGAAAAATTCCCAAAACTCCCAGAAATTCATTTATAACCTAAATGTCACTCCTGTAAAAGGAGAGCTCCCAATTCTTTATGGTTTGAAAATGAAAATCAAACAATCCAACCAAATTTCGCACCCGCTTTAACAGCTTTGACACTTGATCTTGTAAAATTCAAAATACGACTTAGACAACTCCAAATTCAACCAAACCACTTGGAAAACTTAACTAAGACATAAAATAGACTTTTCCAACAAAACCCAGATTATTTCACTTATAAAACTTGATCTATGACACACAAAATTCGACATATGATGCTGTCCAGTTTTAGGACCCATTAAAACCATTGCAATCACATGCTTTACCTACCCAAACGCACCCATGATCCATGAAAACCATATGACCTGTTTTAATAGTATATTAACATGCCCTTACTTGCCCAAGTCGATTCAAAACAGCCCCCACCTTAATTATTCAAATCAAACAGCCCCACACAAGCTTATTAAACCCGTTATTATTACTCATATAAATCGACATAAAGAAGAACCCATTTTCAGTTTCATATTCATTTAATCATGTCATATATCATACTATTTACAAAGATTAAGAATCAAGGTTTTATGTATACATAGGTTATCATTTTATGTGACAAACATATTCATTACTTCATGTTTTTCATTTTCGATAACAAGCCCTAGCAATGATTCAAAAGCCACGAATGGAAAGGAAAACACAAAGGAAAAGATGAGTGATGATGATATCGTTACCCTCGTGGCGTGTACGTGATTTAAGACACAAGAATCAAAGTAACACAAATCAAATCCAAGCCTCCTAGGCTTACACAAACTCACGGCCACAAAATAAAACACCCAACCAAGCTTCTTTTCGAACCAAACAAAATCCCCACGCCCACCAATCGATCATACACTATCACGAGCTTCCTAGAAACCTTTGGTTGGTATGAAATTCGGATCAAATGATGAAGAAAAGGAATGCCGCCACTTAGATGAGAGGAAAAATACTTTTAGGGTTTTCTTGGTATTTTGAAATGAAGAGGAAATGATCAATGGGATTTATTGTGATTGATTGAAAATTGAATGGGGAGCCTATAGAGTGGCCGGCCATTTAGGGGGGGGGGGAAGGACCAAATTTATGATTTCCAAACTTATCTCCAAATCATGTATCTAGTCTCCTTTCTAGTTCAAGTTAATATGTAGACTTTGGTACTTTAATTAGTTACTTAAGATTAATTCTTTCATGTTCATTTAATTTATAACATAAGTTTATTATTCCATAATGTGCATATATTATTAATGAGATAATACTTGTTAAATGATGTCGAAGTGTTTCCCGAGTTTTTATAATTTTTAGTTTGAGGGAAAAATTGTCATTTCACGCGATTGAGATTTTAGGGTTTTACAGATATTTTGATAATATCAAGTAGTCCCGATATTTTAGTGTCAATTTCCCTAATATGCTCATCATTTATATTGTTTTACTTGGATATATGCTCTTATTTCTTAATATTTCATTTTCGGGCACAAATGAGCATAGGAACTAAGAAACGCGAATTTAGAAGAAAACTAACAAAGGTATACAAGAGTGTGTTTGTCCAGAAGGAGTTACAACGTAGAGCCTCTCTTAACCTACGCCGTAACATTGATTAACACTTGAAGACCAAAGTCAACGAAGCTAAAGGTTACGGCGTAACTCCATCGATTTGGTTATGCCATAGATTTCCAATGATTTAGAAGAATTTAATGGTCAAGAAGGTTACGCCAGAACCCATTTACAAGGTTACGACGAGAAATGAAGATTTTCACTACGATAATTTACTGGTAACCCATTCTCAAGGTTATGTCGTAAGTGATTTATTAAAGATAAGATCGTCTCGATTCTGTTGGTTACGGTGTAACCTCTTACTTAAGGTTACGCTTTTAACTTAGACGAGGCTATAAATACAAGCCCTAATTCTACATTTTGAACATAACCTTTCACCACAAAACACCAAGAGACGTTTAGGGCTTCCGGAAGGACGATTTCCAAAGAACATTGAGACCATCTTCCGAGGAGAATTCCTTCGCTATCACATAAGTTTTAGTTATTTTGTATCAAGATTTTGTAATTAATTCAATGTATTCAATTATGATTATTAACATTGAATGTACCACATTGTTTAATATGATTGGCTAAGCACCTCGTGTGTTAGCCTAGTTATGAAATTATTATTGCCATGATTTGAGTTTTCTTGCTTTACTATCGCCTTTTGTGTTTGCTTTCTTTGCCTATTCGTAGACACCCTTATTTTGGTAGTGTTAAAGCTAGGTAGTATCTATTAGGCTAGAATTATCCATAGGACTACCACTTCCTTGTGAGAATTGACCATATGATCACCTACCTAGTGGCGACACATAAGCATTAAGGAAACCTCATAGTGCACCATGCCGGGTTTAGTGCTTTATGCACTAAGAGTATGTATTGAAGGTAGTCGGTACATAATGACTAAGGATATGTTTCCGCGATTTCCATCGAGTAACTACGGTGGGATAGGATTCTAGACTTATAGGCTAGACAAATTGACCTAAGGTTGTCTAGTGACATTTACCCGCACATGAAGCGTTAGAAGGCAATAATAAGAAAACCGAATTATGGCGTAATAAGACTAGTAACTAGGCTAGCACATTTCTCCCCATTGATTGTCTCGCATTTATTTAGTTTTCGCAATTTATTTTATTTCAATTAGTTTACTACAAATTAAATCAAAATCCCCCTTTTAGTGAAAATAGAACTTTGAATAAATTCGCATACATAGCTCTTGGGATGACCTCGGATTTACCGATTACTACACTATACAATCGGGTTCTCTGCTCGTTAGTGCATTAGGTAGACCATAGATAGACGAGTTATTATAACATTAAAACATGGTCTTAAATCAGGCACAAAAAATCTGATCTAGTCTAGTGTTTAGTGGAGGGTCCTTATAAGCCTAAAACAACTGATGGCCTAGAAAATCTGTGGCCTAATGGTCACTTGATAAGAGGAGGGCAGTCAATCAAGACCAAAGACTTAAAATCATCATTATATCATGTCTACCAAATGGTATAATGAAATCAGTGATTAACTGTCCTACTGCCAAGCAAACATGCACTAGCCTGATTCTTAGCTTTGAAGGTCCCTCATATACCAAGGAAAACAGGGTCATGGACCTGAAACTTGTGTATAATAATTTTAAAGCCAAAGAGCATGAAATTTTATCACGGACCTATACCATATACAAAACCTTAATGAATGATGGTGTTACCCTATCCAAATATGAAATCAATATTGGTTTTGTTATAGTCTACCCATAAAATGGCTTAACTTTAATCAGGGGTTAATGAATGCAAACCATGTCAAGAATCTTGACTTAGCTGATATATATAGGAGATTTGTTTATGAGGATAACCTCATGTCTAAATTGTATCCTGAAAATAAGAAAATCCCTAACTACAACACCTATGTCAACTGCCTTTTATTCGAATACCGTTGTTCAAGATTTTCAGGATGATTAAGAAGATGAAAACTGGATGCGAGAAGTATTCAAGAATACATGGAAGACCTGAATAAGAAATTTCATGAAAGGGCTTTACTTGCAATCTCAAAAAGACTTGTTAAAACAAATTCTTCAAAGATAAATGGAACTAAATCTTCTTCAAATGAGTGTTTTAAATGTAGAAATCCTGGTCACATGGCAAAAGACTGTTTTTATAACACTCATCACCCTCATACCAGTTACCAAACCAAACCAGATTTCAACCAAAACCGATTACCTTTGGCCAATCGTCTCAAAACAATCATACTAAACCTAGAACTCAAAAGGATTGGATGGCCAAGTATCAGAAGGCTAAAGCCAAAATTACTTTTTTAGAAGCAAGTTCCTTAGATGCGTGGACTCGTTTCAAATAGTTACTCCAAAAGTTACTTCATCATGGTTTTAATTTAATTGTTTCCATTTCAAATCTTTTACATTCGTATCGACCACAATACCCAAATGGAGCTTTACTATATAACAGAGGGGGAACTTTGGAAATTTGATGTTGAAGAAGCATGAGAAATTATTGAGATTCACACCCAATTCAAAAATAGAACATGGGACCCAACAAACAAAAGTGTAAACATATTTTCAATTTGGAAGGATCAATCGAAAGATTTGTTTAGGAATGAGATGGTTAGAGTTAAGATACTTAGGTGCATGTCATGTGATGGTGTACCCCCTCTAAAGTCTCGGAGCCTAGCCTCCGATGATGTACAAATGGCAATCTAAATGTGTTCATTGGCATAAAGCCCACTGGGCTACCGCAAGGGAACCTGCTAATACATAAAATTCCAAGTCACAGAGCCCAACCCTCCGTGGAGCTCTGACCTCCAAGGACGCAAATGCTTTTTCACTAAAAGACAAACAAAATATTTCATGTACCCTACCAAAATAATGATTGTTCATTATTTGCATGATGGCAAACAACTGCACATGGGCAAGATCTCAGAGCCTATTCTCGGAGCCTTCCCATTGGCTACAAAAAATATGTTCCCTTTCAGCCAACTAGCTGAGACATGTGGTAGGCCTAGATAATCCTAGGGTTTGCCTATAAATAGCAGACTCATTTCATTCATTTGAAGTATGTAATAAAACTTGGTTATTTTCATATATGTGACCATTGATAAGTGACAACCGATAAACGGTCAAGAACGATAGTCGATGCTTGGCTTGAAACCCAACTCATTTATTAATCTTTTCATGAACACGATCATTTATAAAATCTCTCGCTCTCGGTTGGTTTATGAGTTGTTTTAGAAACCACCGACCTTCTCGGTCTTATTGGATTATTGTTAGTCGCAATTTCAATAAAAAATGTGTGATAATACAAACGTCATCGAAACTTTAGTATGTCACAAGAATTAGTGTGTCCCTACAAACATATATTAAAATAAAGGAGGTTATTTGTACACTCTAAAATGTTATTGGGACACTCATATGTATAAACAATTAAAGCACAATATTAATATTGTACAAGTATTTAATGCACAATTAGAGTGTCCTAATCATTTTTAAAAGTGTGCAAATCAATTACCTAAAATAAAATTGTGTCATGGAAATTTGTGTGATAAGCATATTGTACAAATGTACTAAAATTTTGTAATATGTCAATAAATATGTAAAAAATTTTAATGTGTCACTATAAATGTATCAAAACAGTTAGTGTTACTACAAATATACTAAAATTTTTGTGTCACTATATATGTATCAATATATTTACGTATATATGTATCAAAAAATTGATGAGTCATTATATATGTATCAGTGTAATAAATAAAGTATTAAAAAATTAGTGTGTCACGATAAATTTAATCTGGATAAATTAATTTTGTTTATCAAAAATTGATTTGTCACTCTATATGTATCAAAAATTAATGTGTCACTATATATTTAATGTGTCATAACTCATAAATAAAAGTATAAAAAATAGTCTATCACAAATAAATGAATATTGAAATATAATTAATAGTTGGGTTGACCAACTTTAAAGATCCGCATGTGACAACCGGCAAATTAGGAGCCCTTTACGTAACCACATTACGCTAGCTAGACCGAGTAGATTGCCTTTAGAAGCTATTTCGTTAATCGTGAATTGTCTTGGTATCGTTTATTAGCTTTTATGATTTATTTTGGTATCGAATGAGTTATGGTATGAGTTATGGCCCATAATGTTAGGCACTACATGAGTCGGCACAGTAAAATCGTAAAACACGAGAGAAAAGTAACTTTAACTCGTTACGTGGGAATAAGGCGTGTCGATAATTTAAACTCGTGGAAAAAGGTAAAAACAATAACGTCACTAATAAAAATAGTCAGACACTAATTATAAAATATATGAGCTCGTGAGAGGTGTTTCGGGAAAGTTTACAAAAATTACGGTTTTGATCCCCCTTGTTTTGTGTGACCGGCGTCCCCTTGTCCAAAAATAATTGTATTTTAGTCCTCCCTCAACAATATAAAAACCACAACTCACACACACACACCTTTCTCTCTCTACACCAAACCCTAGTTTCATCTCTCTCTCTCTCTCTATCTATATATATATATATATATATATATATATATATATATATATATATATATATATATATATATATATATATATATATATATATATATATATATATATATATATATATATATATATATATATAGACAAGCGTTCAAATGAGAAGGGTTATTTTGGTGAGAACGCGAGAAGAGATCCTGACCCTCCATCTAATCCCTTCTTTTTTTTAATCTAATGGCTAAAATAAATTGTAATTTCTACATTAGAGACAGGCTACTACTATAAAACATAAAAACACACATAACTCACTTTTGAAAGTGTGAAAAAGATGAATACTCTCTCAAGCTTCATTTACACCAGCTTCCACCACGTCGCCATCATAATCCTCACCGATCACAACCGCTCACCAAAGACCGCTCACCTCAGTCAGCGCCGATCACCACCATCCACGGACGTAATCATCTTCGATCACCACCGTCCACCTGATCATCGCCGATCACCGTCCACCGCCGTAATCAGCACCGATCACCACCATCCTCCATCAATAATCATCATCATCATTATTATACAGAGGTATTGATTAAGTCTGAATTAAGCTTTTAATCATATGTATTTATTTTTAATTTAGTGATTGTAGATAGATTTTTTCCTATGGTTTATGTTTTTGATTTTTAGTTACTAGTTGTGTTCATGAATAATTAGATGATTACGTAAAATTGAAGAAAATGAAAGATGAACATGTCTTTTGCTGATGGGTTGTCAATGTAAATTATGTGTTCGATGAAATGCTAGTTCTTTTCACATGTGAAGATATAAGGTATCGAATATCTTCACATGTGAAGATATAAGGTATCGAATACACTCACATGTGAAAAGTTTATTAAGTATATGATATTTTTCTTCTCACGTGAAAATATAAGAGATCTTTTTCTTCGCACGTGAAAATATAGGAGATATATTTATGCACATGTGAAAGTTTAGTAAGTATCTAATATTTTTGCATATATGATGATATACATGCAGCCGTTTATCTTAAGGTTTTATGCTCAACATGCATCACATTATTCACTTTGTTTGACCAAATCATAAATATTTGGTTTTATTTTATCTTAAATTTACCGCTTTTTCTGCAGTGGATAAATCTGGTCAATTCCTTGCTATGAGGATGGAGGTCATCACGCATCGAATCATCATGCCGAAATTTCGAGCAAATATTCCGAGAATTGGAAAGAATATATAGCAGAAAGATACTTCTCCACAGTACTCCGTAGTTTACATTATATATCTAAAATCTATCACTATTTGTTAACTTAGATGGGGAAAAATGACGGGTTGGTTAGCGTGGTTGTCGGGTACCATTCACTTGAGTAGTGTTGATCGCAGAGGACTAGAACGGACCCTAAAAAGCCCGGAATGGAGAATTATGATGTGAATAAATATCATCGTATATTTTATTAATTTATATGTTAATATGCAGAAGTTGCTTGTTATCCGCAAAATTCATCCATGCTTACCATCTTTTAAGGCAGAATTCACTTCATTTGTTCCTTTAACTCGGATCAGAGATATTGCTCACAGAAACGATAGCCCACATGATCTCAAGTTGATAACTTTTTTATTACGTTGTGGGTATTTTTTGTCATTGAGTGGTGTTAACATTATTGATAATGTGCACATTTCAGCAAGAAATCAAGCATATGATACAGAACAAGCTTCACAGGTATACATTTTGAAATTGTTTTTTATTGATAATGTGCACATTTCAGCAAGACATTAAGTATAGGGTGAAATTGTGTTTTATCAAATTAGCGGGTGTTTGTGTTAGCTTATTCACCGGGCTTATGTAGATTTTGAAAGAAAAAAAATAAGCACTTGGAAAATAAGCAGCTTCCTAACAGCTTATCCGAATCTGGTTGTTTTATATGAAAATAAAGAGATAAGCAGAAGCAATTTGGATACCACAAAACTGTTTTTGCTTTTAGATAAGCTGAAAGAATAAGTAATCCCAAACATAAGATCAGGGTAATATTGTGTTTTATTGAACTAGAGGATTAGAGAATACGTGAAATTTAATGAGATAAGTTTTGATTTAGAACAGTTTTAACTAGCTTAATGTATGTACTATCGAATTAAAATACCTGACCGAAGCTGATTAAAAATCTGGACAGTTGGCCGGGACACTAAGAGGGTGCTTGTTTGAGCTAATTTGTCCTGTTTATTGGCTTATTGCACTTTTGAAAAGCAAATAACCGCATTTTTAGGGCTTATATCAACGTGAGCTTACGACGACACATAAGCTCAACTGGATAAGCCTATTAGCCCAAATAATTGAGCTTATTAGCTTTTTAAAAGCTCAATAAGCTCATTAGTCGACAAATAAGTCAAACAAGCACCCCCGATCGAGGTCACCCGACATTGTTTCTTCTAAGAAAGTAATTTATGTAGGGAATTAGGATACGAGTAGGTCGACGTACATGAGCATGTTTTGTATCCTATGTGTTGAAGTTATCGCTTGTATGAGATTGCATAATACCGATTCTTGTTGGTTTTTGTAATTTTGTAGAGGAGTACTTTAAACAGGGAAAATTGAACAATTTTGCCAAATTCGGAAGAAGGATCCAATCTCGTACATTCCAATGCACTTGACATACTATCGAATTAACGCTACTCATCGATCCGCTACCGAACCGTCAAGTCTAATCACACAACCGCCACTTGTGAATGACCACCGTAATGTTTAAAACAAATTAAGCACAAATACAATGAAGTCCTGGAGAATAGAATGAATTCCCGGGTCGTTTAGTCCCACGGAGACTCAATGGTGTGTAAACACTAGATCAGACGATAGAATGATCACTAATGATAGTGATCGGAAAGGATTAGGATAGGATAATTACACTACTGAAAAAGTTATAAAATAAAGCGACTTAAATACAAATTAAGAAAATTAAAAAGATAAAATATATTAAATAAACGCTATAACTATATTTAAAGTGATGAACGCTTAAAACCTAAAACGACGCTTAAATTAAAAACTACGTGAACGCATTTAAATAAAACGTGAAAATAAAGAAGGAAAATACCTATGTATATAGAAAATACATTTTACAATCCTAATTATATAAGAAAATTATTAGAAAAAGAAAATTATTTTAAAACTATTTATCTAATTATTATTAATTAAAACTATTTATTAAGTATTTAAAATGCACTAAAATATAAGAAAATACAAAATTAACCTAGAAAATGAAATTATAACTTAGAAAAATCTAAAATATGATAAAACTTATTTTAAAACTGAAAATATATTTTTAGACTTTTATGTATTTATTATTGATTAATTACTATTTAAAACTAATTAAAATGCTAGAAAATACTTTTTAAGCTAAGAAAATTATGGAAAAATACTTTTTAGGCTTCTTATATTTATCTAAACTTAATAAAATTGAAAAATTATTTTTTTGAACCTTTTCTTAATTTTTTGTATTAAATGCTATTTAAAAATGCTTAAAATCTAATTTAAATTAAGAAAAGCAAACAAGCTTAGAAAAATCTAAAAATTTCAGGAAAAGTCTAAAATAATATTAGGAATATAAGAAAAATGGAAAAACAGGTGCTTGTTTGGAGGAAATAGAAACTGATGTGCAAGTGCTTATTGAAATAAGCACTTAAATAAGCAAATGGAGTCCAAAAGCTACCAACTCGAATACAAAAGCTAAAATAAGCTAAGAGAACCAAATGCAACAGAAAACAACAAGCTCTAACCACTGGATTGCAAGTTGTACAAATTTATGAAATGAGCTATAAGCTAAAAACAGTTGAGAGGGCGCCTACTTGCAACTACTAATAAGCTACTAGATAAGCCGGAAACTACAAACCAATTGTTTGGAAACTAAGCTAGACCTGGTAGCTATGCATAAGCCAAAATCGACCTAGGTGAACCAATATGAGACATGTGCAACCTTGCAAAACCTCGCCAAGTCATGTGCAATTTTAATGTGCTCGCAGGGCTTTTGACCCCATTTTGACAAGCTAATTTAGAGCTTAAAGAAAATTTGCAAAATATAAAAAATCACAACCATGAACTAGACCAAGTGAACTTTTTAAAGCAACAAGTCTTACTGATTTTGACCCAGAGATGAGTCCACTAAAAATCTTCCCAGTTGGGCTAAAAACTGATTTTGCAATGTTTTGACTTTTGACAGGAATTGAAAAGTTGACTATTTTGAAGTTTGATCTGGATTTAAAGACTGAGAATGATGTAAATACATGAAATTAAGCTACTGCAAGCTATAGCTAAGTATTTTGAACACAAAATAAGCTTTTGCTTATCCAAAAGTTTAACAGTGAAACAAATAAGGTAGATCAATGATCATTTTGACTTTGGGCTTATGTAAGCACTAAATGTTGACTAATATGAACTCAAATGAACTAAATAAACTTGAAACAACAAAAGATAACTACTGATTAGGCCTCTAAAACAGATTAAGCACATTAACCAAACACCATTTAAAAACTGTCAAGCAAATTTAACTTGAGACAAACACTGAACCAGATGGTACTATTGATCAACTTGAGTTTATATGATCATAATACAACTATCTAAACACATTTTAACCATTGGTGACTACAGATACATAAACAAGTACAATATGCAAAACCGAAAATAACATGAAACACTCACAAGTGCTCACCGATTGCAGTTTAAAACCAAACCCAACCCCGATCTAACCTAATCTATTCCAACCCATTTCACCCTCTCGCAACACCAAGAATCATCCCCATTCCCGCTTTGAATCATAGTTGACTTTCGTTGACCATCATTCAAATTTACTTGAAAATGAAATGTGAGCTTATACAAAGTTTATAAGGAGCTTAGACAAGCTTATTAAGGCTTCAAATAAGCCACTAACAACTTGGACCATAGAATTTGAAAATGAAAATTGTAACAGTAGACTTGAAAATATGAACTTATATAAAAACTTGAGATTGATATTAAAAAGCACCCTACAATGTTGATTTAACTTGAATGTTATACAAAGGAACTGAACTTACAACATTTGAAATTAAACTAAAACTTTTAATTAAAAAACGACATTTAAAAAAAAATAAAACTAGCTAACACTCTATCTTGCTTCTCTCTTCCTCTTTATAGCTCCAAGAGCTTTCTCTCTTCCTTGATTGATTCCCACCACTTTAGGACCCTTGGATGTCTTAAGTGAATCTTGGCCTTTTATTTCATTTTAAGGGAAATGATATTAAGCGCCAGGGGTTGAGTGTGAGGAGGGGTGCATTAAATGCACTTTGGATTGTGGTGGAGGAGGAGGAACAAGAAATGAGCTGAGGGATGGTTTGTCATGTGTTGCGTGTTCCGCAAGTGGGAAGGAAGAAAATGGCGCCAAGGGTGTCTGTTTGACTATTTGGTTTGACCAGATATATTAATAATAGGGGGGGTCAAAATGCTTATATGGCAGGGGGCCACTTTGGTGTCAAAGGGTCCAAAAATGGATGAAAGGCTTATAATAACAAGGACCAATGTTGCCATTTTCTGAAAATACAAGGACCTAATCTGCCAAATCATCAAAGATGTTTCAAGGGACCAAAAGTGACACTCTCAAAAAGTATAAGGACCAAACTTGCCATTTTGCAATTTTCCAGGGGCCAATTTTGCCAATTTTCAAACTTGAAGGACCAAAGTTGTAATTTTGCAAATTTTAAACTTTGAAAGGTTTGTTTTAACAACTTTTGAATCCCATGGACCTTAAATGACATTTTTCTTTATTTTGATATACCAGGACCTGCTTTTGACAACTTTTGAAACTGGGGACTAAACCGCCAATTTTGCAAACTTGATACGCTTTTTCATCCGATTTTGGTGTTTTGCATTTAAAACATATAAAACACTGATTTGTGATATTCTTATCATTTTGATGCGTTTCGAGTGTTTTCGGATGTTTTTGCGCCTAGATAGTACAAAAATGATGAGTATTTGACACTCATCAATCCCCACACTAAGATATTGCTAGTCCCTAGCAATGTTTTATGAAAAGTTAATGGATTTTAAAACTCTTTACCAAAAGCCATCACTTCGGAGTAGCCAAATGTTTCAGCTCAAGTAAGAACCTTGGTACATCGATAACCAAATGATTTTGAGCAAATCATAAGTCAGAACGGATTTGATTTGTCTTTACCGTGCCGCACCTTTCCGGACTAGCCAACTCTTAGATAAATTATCATAATTATCTTTGGTGAGTGAATACCAATTATGGTTTTTCCATCGCCTTTACCACAAGCCATAATCTTGGGCTAGCCAACTCTTCACTTTTAGGATATGGTGAGTTGAATACCATACAATTTTGGGCAAATTGCAAGTCGTAAACGGATTTGATATATCTTTACCAAGAGCCATTTGCTCTGGATTAGCCAATCCTTTTGTTTATTAGACATGGCGGATCGATAACCAATTGAGTAAGTGTAGAACACTTACTCCAAAAAAAATTTTGGCCAAAACGGAGAATTGGGTAGATAATACATGAAATTCGTGAGAATTCCCCACACTTAGAAATGAATATTGCCCTCAATATTCAAAGTACCCGGTTATGCGAAACAAAGAACGTAAAGGGAAATACTACTACCATTATTTTAAAAGAATTTTTTTTTTTTTTTTTTTTTAGAGATATATATATATATATGGGGCATCACCCCACACTTAGTGGTAGAAAGGGTAAGAATCGAAATATGGGTGAAAACCCATATGGTGTGTCTCTTGTTTTTGGTTTCCGAGTCGCTAGCTTGACTCGACCCCAATTCATTGGTTCATGGGGAAGCAAAGTGGAAGAAACAATCTCCATCGGACTTTCATTCAAGATGTTTGGACAAACATTTGAAGCACGTGAAAGTTCCACACCGATGAGATATACAGAGAAAGACCCGGCTCACAAATGATAAATGAAAATTACCGACAAACTTGTCTCCGAAACTTACATTGGTACATCGCCGACAATTTCCACCGTTAAATGGACCTCCACACCATGAACATGTCAAATACCATGACATAGAGAATTAAACGGATGAGAGGGATAAGAGATGAAGAATTAAACAGGTTTGAGGATAAAGAAATGTAGAATTAAACAGATTAGAGGGTAAGGGAATGAAGAATTAAACAGATTAGAGGGTAAGGGAAATGTAGAATCAAAAGATGCGAGAGGGTAAAGATGGATATTTTTGGATTTTTGAAAAACAGGCTATAAAAACAAAGAATGAAAATATTTTTGGTGTTGATAACACTTCAGGAAAAGTGTTAATGAACTTTTTGGATTTTTGATTAACTTTACAAAAACCTTTTTACAAAAGATGGTATATGTGCAAAAATGGATATGAAAAAGGTTTAGAACACACGCTAAAGCCTCCCGCAAGGCGCAAAATTTGATCTCATACCGAACCGTCAAGTCTAATCACACAACCGCCACTTGTGAATGACCAAACCGTAATAAAGCTTAAAACAATTTTAAGCACAAATACAATGAAGTCCTGGAGAATAGAATGAATTCACGTCGTTTAGTCCCACGGAGACTCAATGGTGTGTAAACACTAGATCAGACGATAGAATGATCACTAATGATAGTGATCGGAAAGGATTAGGATAGGATAATTACACTACTGAAAAAGTTATAAAATAAAGCGACTTAAATACAAATTAAGAAAATTAAAAAGATAAAATATATTAAATAAACGCTATAACTATATTTAAAGTGATGAACGTTTAAAACCTAAAACGTACGTTTAAATTAAAAACTACGTGAACGTACTAAATAAAACGTGAAAATAAAGAAGGAAAATACCTATGTATATAGAAAATACATTTTTACAATCCTAATTATATAAGAAAATTATTAGAAAAAGAAAATTATTTTTAAAACTATTTATCTAATTATTATTAATTAAAAACTATTTATTAAGTATTTAAAATGCACTAAAATATAAGAAAATACAAAATTAACCTAGCAAAATGAAATTATAACTTAGAAAAATCTAAAATATGATAAAACTTATTTTAAAACTGAAAATATATTTTTTAGACTTTTTATGTATTTATTATTGATTAATTACTATTTAAAACTAATTAAAATGCTAGAAAATACTTTTTAAGCTAAGAAAATTATGGAAAAATACTTTTTAGGCTTCTTATATTTATCTAAACTTAATAAAATTGAAAAATTATTTTTTTGAACCTTTTCTTAATTTTTTGTATTAAATGCTATTTAAAATGCTTAAAATCTAATTTAAATTAAGAAAATAGCAAACAAGCTTAGAAAATCTGAAAATTTCAGGAAAAGTCTAAAATAATATTAGGAATATAAGAAAATGGAAAACAGGTGCTTGTTTGGAGGAAATAGAAATCGATGTGCAAGTGCTTATTGAAATAAGCACTTAAATAAGCAAATGGAGTCCAAAAGCTACCAACTGAATACAAAAGCTAAAATAAGCTAAGAGAACCAAATGCAACAGAAAACAACAAGCTCTAACCATCGGATTGCAAGTTGTACGAATTGATGAAATGAGCTATAAGTTAAAACAATTGAGAGGGTGCCTACTTCAAGCCTACTAATAAGCTACTAGATAAGCCGGAAACTACAAACCAATTGTCGGAAACTAAGCTAGACCTGGTGGCTATGCATAAGCCAAAATCGACCTAGGTGAACCAATATGAGACCTGTGCAACCCTTGCAAAACCTCGCCAAGTCATGTGCAATTTTAATGTGCTCGCATGGGCTTTTGACCCCATATTGACAAGCTAATTTAGAGCTTAAAGAAAATTTGCAAAATATAAAAAATCACAACCATGAACTAGACCAAGTGAACTTTTAAAGCAACAAGTCTTACTGATTTTGACCCGAGATGAGTCCACTAAAATCTTCCCAGTTGGGCTAAAACCGATTTTGCAATGTTTTGACTTTTGACAGAATTGAAAAGTTGACTATTTTGAAGTTTGATCCGGATTTAAAGATCGAGAATGATGTAAATACATGAAATTAAGCTACCGCAAGCTATAGCTAAGTATTTTGAACACAAAATAAGCTTTTGCTTATCTAAAAGTTTAACAATTGAAATGCTTAAGGTAGATCAATGATCATTTTGACTTTGGGCTTATGTAAGCACTAAATGTTGACCGATATGAACTCAAATGAACTAAATAAACTTGAAACAACAAAAGATAACTACCGATTAGGCCTCTAAAACAGATTAAGCACATTAACCAAACACCATTTAAAAGCATCAAGCAAATTTAACTTGAGACAAACATCGAACCGGATGGTACTATTGATCAACTTGAGTTTATATGATCATAATACAACTATCTAAACACATTTTAACCATTGGTGACTACAGATACATAAACAAGTACAATATGCAAAACCGAAAATAACATGAAACACTCACAAGTGCTCAATTGATTGCAGCTTAAAACCAAACCCAACCCTCGATCTAACCTAATCTATTCCAACCCATTTCACCCTCTGCAACACCAGTAATCATCCCCATTCCCATTTTTGAATCATAGTTGACTTTCGTTGACCATCATTCAAATTTACTTGAAAATGAAATGTGAGCTTATACAAAGTTTATAAGGAGCTTAGACAAGCTTATTAAGGCTTCAAATAAGCCACTAACAACTTGGACCATAGAATTTGAAAATGAAAATTGTAACAGTAGACTTGAAAATATGAACTTATATAAAAACTTGAGATTGATATTAAAAAGCACCCTACAATGTTGATTTAACTTGAATGTTATACAAAGGAACTGAACTTACAACATTTGAACTAAAACTAAAACTTTTAATTAAAAAACGACATTTAAAAAAAAATAAAACTAGCTAACACTCTATCTTGCTTCTCTCTTCCTCTTTATAGCTCCAAGAGCTTTCTCTCTCTTCCTTGATTGATTCCCACCACTCTTTAGGACCCTTGGATGTCTTAAGTGAATCTTGGCCTTTTATTTCATTTTGGCGGGAAACAGATATTAAGCAGTTGTGGGTTGAGTGTGAGGAAGGGGGGTGCATTAAATGCACTTTTGATTGTGGTGGATGAGGAGGGAACAAGAAATGAGCTGGGGGGATGGTTTGGTTGTGTGTGCAGGTTCTGCAAGTGGGAAGGGAAGAAATGGCGCCAAGGGTGTCTGTTTGACTATTTGGTTTGACCGATATATTAATAATAGGGGGTCAAAATGCTTATATGGCGAGGGGCCACTTTGGTGTCAAGGTCCAAAAATGGATGAAAGGCTTATAATAACAAGGACCAATGTTGCCATTTTCTGAAAATACAAGGACCTAATCTGCCAAATCATCAAAGATGTTTCAAGGGACCAAAAGTGACACTCTCAAAAAGTATAAGGACCAAACTTGCCATTTTGCAATTTTCCAGGGGCCAATTTTGCCAATTTTCAAATTTGAATGACCAAAGTTGTAATTTTGCAAATTTTAAACTTTGAAAGGTTTGTTTTAACAACTTTTGAATCCCATGGACCTTAAATGACATTTTTCTTTATTTTGATATACCAGGGACTGTTTTTGACAACTTTTGAAACTTGGGGGACTAAAACTGCCAATTTTTGCAAACTTGATACGTTTTTCATCTGATTTTGGTGTTTTTGCATTTAAAACATATAAAACACTGATTTGTGATATTCTTATCATTTTGATGCGTTTCTGAGTGTTTTCAGATGTTTTTGCAGTCTAGATAGTACAAAAATGATGAGTATTTAGACACTCATCAACTACTCTAATCATCAATGTGACTTTTTTGGTCTCATTCAAACCTGTTTGCTTTGCAGAAATTGATGAATATTATGCCGACATGAGATATGAAAGAATCGCCATATTAAATGCCTTGGGGGCCTATTACAGCTACCTTGGGAAAATCAAGACAAAACAAAGGGAGAAGGAAGAACATTTCATTTTGGCGACACAGTACTACAACAAAGCCTCCAGAATCGATATGCATGAGCCTTCTACGTGGGTTGGCAAAGGTAAAAACATAACAGGCTTTTTTTTTGGCGCTGAGTACTAAATCGAACAATTATTCACTATGCACCTTTACTTCATGAACTCAGCCCATGACGTGCCTTTGAGTTTTGGACCATTAGGAATTTAGCATGGTGTCAGCTAACTAAGTTTTTGTATGTGCACCGGATCCCATACAAACTATATACTTACTGTTTAAGCTTGGTTACAGGTCAACTTTTACTAGCTAAGGGTGATGTGGATCACGCTTTTGTTGCATTCAAGATTGTATTAGATGGAGACCGAGACAATATTCCTGCTCTTCTTGGCCAGGTATGATGTTGTTGTTCAATCACAAATACATGCTAAGGCAGTAGTTCTGCAATAGCAGTTGGGCCTGATATGAGCTATCAAAATTTTTATTTTTGAGGCTCTTTATTGGGTTGTTTGCAGATCAAAATGCTTCATTTGCTGCTTATCAACCTTAAGCTAGTTTTTGGTAGTTTTAACTAATAGCATAGTTTGGTTTAGTGTAGGCTTGTGTTGAGTTCAACCGAGGAAAATACTCAAATTCCTTGGAGATGTACAAGGTTCTTATACTTTTTTGCATAGTTTGTGGTTTTAATCATTTTGTTGTGTCCTAATTATTCTGATTTTTCATTCCTTTCCGTAGGTCCTGCAAGTGTATCCCCAATGTCCTGCAATTGTACGACTTGGCATTGGGTTATGTCGCTACAAACTTGGTCAATTTGAGAGGGCCAAACAAGCATTTGAGCGTGTGTTGCAAGCTTAGATCCGAGGCCGACGTCATATATTAGGTGCAATCCACCCTCCGAGTCAGTGTGCTAGCGCTTTCTTTGCAACAGTTGGCGGTGATATCAAGAACGACACATCCGTAAAGCTTTCATGGATGATGGACACGGCGGTGGCCATTAAACCATCCGATGGAATGATTGCTATGCATGTACGCCCAATCTTAAATCAAGTCTATTCTATATTAAATCATCGTGTCGCCCTTCCCAATACGCCTGCTTCGAGCTCTCAAGCATTTATGTTTCATGAAACTCATCAACTCCACAATAAGGGATTGTAGCTAATTATATATTTGTTTTGTACAAAGTACGCTTTTGCGAGAACAAAATGTTTTGTTGAGGAAGATGATTTTGATATAGAAATTTTACTTTTGTTACATCTCCCATTTTGTGGTCCTTTAACTTCTATTTTGTCGTATGGTGTTAGATAATTGAGCGCATTAGTATGGTGGTCTATAAAACAATTCGACCACTAAACTTAACCAAATTTAATTCGGTCGCTAATCAATGAAATCGGTAGGTGTCAAGGTCCGAATTGCTAGGGATTGCACTTTTTCATAGGATTGTTCACTTTGTTGCTCTTTTGACCCTCTTCTTTTATGGTCGGGCTTTAGACTCGTTAGTCATTTTCGGTCTAGTTAATGAAACAAGACCTTATTGACTAGTTACACTTGTTAGTCCAAGAATGGGTGATCTTTAGAGTCATATGCTCCTTTCGTTAGTTGTTAGTCTCGATGTTGGTTCAAGACGATTGTGTCGAAACATCAAATCTTCATTTTATGTTTGAAACTGTTAAATATGTTATTTCCTTTCCATACATGAAGTTAAAGATGCAAGAAGTTATGTTTAATTATTGTGTCGCAATGTAAGAGAAGCATATACAAACTCTCAAACTACTTAAGACTGTGTTTTGAGGTCGATTATATTTAATTATTGCGTTTTTTCGAAACTTGGGTAATAATAACGAGTGGTTAACTGATCATATGTAATTTGCTTATTGCATTGTAGTTTTGAGGGAAATGAGGCTCTTTTCGATTTGAATAACTAAACTCGCCTTCGGTATGTGGGTCGGAAGAGATAAACAGATAAATAGTTGCTTAGTCGAATGTTTTTGATATAAATATAGATTGTGAGAACCGCTTATCATGTTGTGTTTGGTATTGCGAATCACAATCTAAAAGCAATGAATAGATAACCGCTTTAGTACGTTGTTGGAAATAAGTAGAAGAATATGATCATAATGCATACATAAGAAAAAGGCAATGTCGGCTCACGCCGGGTCGACGATTATGTTTACGTCGGCCTAGGAAACTTATTCACGACGCCGAGGAACCTTAGTCGCTTAGGATCGGGCTTCTTCGTTCTACGCCGGCCTAGGAACCGTCCGACCACGCTTACGTCGGCCTAGGAAACTTGGTCAACGACGTCGAAGAACCTTAGATGATTATTTAACTTTTGTAAGAAATATCTTCGCGTGAAAGTTATGAGGAAGGATTGAAGCTTTGATCTTACTAGTGTACTTTTATACTAGAAGTGTAAAACTATAAGATTTTGATGTTTAATAGACGTTTATTTAAGTTTTGTAAGAATATCTTCATACGTGATAATTATGAGAAAGGATTGAAGCTTTGATCTTACTAGCATATTTTTTTACTAGATGTGCTAAAATAGGAGATATTGATATTTAATAAACAATTATTTAATTTTTCTAAGAATATCTTCACATGTGAAATTTATGAGTAAGGATTGAAGTTTTGTTCTTACTAGCATATTTTTTTATACTAAAAGTGTAAAAATAAGAGATATTGATGTTTAATAGACGATTATTTAAGTTTTGCAAGTATATCTTCACATGTGAAAATTATGAGCACGGATTGAATCATTGGTCTTACTAGCATATTGTTTATACTAGAAGTGCAAAAATAGGATATATTGATTTTTTTTAGACGATTATTTAATTTTTGTAAGAATATCTTCACATGTGAAAATTATGAGCAAGGATTGAAGCTTTGATCTTACTAGCATATTTTTTATACTAGAAGTGCAAGAATAGGAGATATAGATGTTTAGTAGACGATTATTTAAGTTTTGTAAGTATATCTTCACATGTGAAAATTATGAGCAACGATTGAATCATTGGTCTTACTAGCATATTTTTAATACTAGAAGTGGAAAAATACGATATATTGATGTTGTTTACACGATTATTTAGTTTTTGTAAGAATATCTTCACATGTGAAAATTATGAGCAAGAATTGAAGCTTTGATCTTACTAGCATATTTTTTATACTGTAAGTGCAAAAATAGGAGATATTGATGTTTAATAGACGATTATTTAAGTTTTGTAAGTATATCTTCACATGTGAAAATTATGAGCAATGATTGAATCATTGGTCTTACTAGCATATTTTTTATACTAGAAGTGCAAAAATATGATACATTGATGTTTTTTAGACGATTATTTAACTTTTGTAAGAATATATTCACATGTGAAAATTATGAGCAATGATTGAAGCTTTTTAAGAATATCTTGACTACTTGGTCACATGTGAAAATATTTATGTCTTAGATTTTTAAGATGCGTCAAAAATTTAGTCACATGTGAAAATATATGTCTCGTAACTTGGTCACATATGAAAATATGTCTCATAGCTTTTTAAGATACATGAACAACTTGGTGACATGTGAAAATATACGTCTTATAGTTTGGTCACATGTGAAAGTATATGTCTCGTAGTTTTTAAAGATGAACAACATGGTCTGTTGGTCACTTGTGAATATATGTCCCGTAACTTGGTCACATATGAAAATATATGTCTCGTAGCTTTTTAAGATACATGAACAACTTGGTCACATGTGAAAATATACGTCTCATAGTTTGGTCACATGTGAAAGTATGTCTCGTAGTTTTTAAAGATAAACAACATGGTCAGTTGGTTACTTGTAAATATATGCCCGTAACTTGGTCATATGTGAAGACACATGTCTTGTAGCTTTTAAGATGCGTGAACAACCTGGTCACATGTGAAAATATTTGGTCACATGAATTTTTTTATTCACGTGTGAATAAACTTTCTTCATTACTATATACACTTGCATTTATACATGATCGTATATTTTTTCTTCACGTGTGAATAGAATTTCTACACTAGTAAATACACGTACACAAACTTTCTTCACTAGTAAATACACGTACATTTGTACATGATCAAATACTTTTTTCTTCACATGTGAAAATATGTCTCGTAGCATTTTAAGATACGTAAACAACTTGGTTACATGTGAAAATATGTCTCGTGACAGAAAGGATCTTACTTTGAATGCTATATACAAAACATTTATGTTTCGGATGTTAAATAAAATAAATTGTGTGACAAAAAGGATGGTAACTCATGGAGCTCAAGCCCTGCGCCACCACCTCCACCTGGTCGAAGGCAACCAAATGGAAATAAGAGGCTGTCTTCAGGAAATTCTAGCTATGGTGGTAAGAAATCTGGGATTGGTGGTGGAGCTATAGCAGGAATTGTGATATCCATTTTTGTTGTTGGGCCAATCGTTGCATTCTTTTTGTTCAAAAAGAGATCCGGAAAATCGCCTAATGATATTGAAAAGACCATTAACTAGACGTTTGCTCCACCTGCTTCACCGATACAGGGTACAAATCATTTGTTTCTTTTGTGGCTTAATTATTTTCATTGCACTTGCATGCTCATAGATTCCAGAAAGACCACCGATGCGAATGTTCCCAAACTTGACGACTCCAGCAAATCCCAAGAAGTATATATAAGGCGCAGCCCATCCTCCATAGTATCTAGATGAATACCATGTATGTCAATGATCTTCAGCAAAAATAGCGAGAATTTTTTTTTCAACAAAAGTAAATTCATCAGTTTGTGATATAATGAGTTTTTCGCATTAAAATGGTCATCTGAATAAGCGCTTACGTAATCCATATCAGATGATAATACAGATAGACAACCAGCAATCGTTTACTTTTGAGCCATGACGAAAAGGGGAAATGTCGGTACTATCTTTCCAGGTAGAAATAGTGTAGACAAATGAGTGAAAACTCAGTTTTTTCCTGCTGATATGATATGATTTTTTTTATAACTTAACGTGATATTGTTATAGTAAAGCAAGTAAACCGATACAACATACGAGGCCAACCTATGAAGTTGAGATATAAAGTCCTGAAAGTAATTTGCGGTCCTGTATTCTAGTCAACATTGGCGAAGCAATGGCAAAATGAGGAAACATGTACTAGACAGTGCAAGCACAGAGAGCAAACACCTAAAACAATAATGTAAGGTAGACGGTGGCCCGATACTTGCAGCAGTTAATAAGTGGTAGTATGTTATATCGATATAAACACGTAGTATTTGAATTACTAGGTTCATTAACACGATTAGTCAAAAGTATTAGGTAGTAAGATTGTGTTTATGTTGAGGAAACGATAATGAAGGTAGACGGTTGCTAGCGATTAATGACGTAAGCAAGAGTCAATGAGGAGATGGCTACAAAGAAACATAAGAGGTACTAAATTGGAATTATCATAGCAAAAGCCCATTGTTATGACTTAAGTAACGAATTATCGGGGAAAGTAGTATGTATGCATATAATAAGAATTAGGCGAATTGAGGTGAATACTGAAGAAGGTGCTTACAGCCCCCGAGGTAATTGGAGGCTTCGTGATTGTCACCGATAAATATAGTGGGAAAGGGGCGATTTTTGTCCGAAAAATACTTCCGAAAGAGCCCATGCTTCAGATTTAGGGGACGCCAGGCTTTCCAAATCATTCGCATTCCTAACAGCCTGCTTGCAAATAAGGTTGGTTGCTGGTAAATAATAATAATTAACATTATAATTAGTTTATAAAAAAATAAGAATAAGAAGAACAAGACCTGGAAATCGCCGCAGCAGATAAGGAGGTCGATTTGAGTGTTTTGGAGTTGCTCTAAGTGCAACAAAAATGGATATCTCTTTTTGGAGAAGTTTACCAACTAACCAATACTGTGCATTTTGGATATTCAGCTTACCTTACTGATGACGTATAATGCATTAGTAACTTAAGTCTTTCTTTCTCACATATAATGCATTTTGGATATTGAACTTACATTTTGGATATTCAGTTTACCAACTAACCAATACTACGCATTTTGAATATTCAGCTTACCTTACCTCGTCCATTCTGCATTTTAGTTTTCTTTTTTAGCGGCAAGAACTGCATCTTTGTTAATCATCATTCTCAACACCATTGTTAATCATCGTCGTCGTCCATTCTGCATCTCCACTCATCACCAGCGTCATTTTCTTCATCATCGCCCATTCTGCATCGTCTTCACTTTTGGCATTCGTCAACTGCAACATCATAGCCATCAATCATTAGCTTCACCATCGAACATCATCATCCTCGAAACATCCTCACGATATCTACATTATCATCATTAGAGGGTTTATGATCATCACCATCAATGAACCTGCGATCATTCCCACGAATAACCACAGAAATGACAGTTAAAACAGAAAATCAGAAACATGACCGAAAGAGACCAAATTAATAACAAGCTAAAAAACGTTTATCATCACGTCATAATGGATTTGGAAATTTAATTATGAATTAAACACTCATGGATGATTCAGTTTTTAAAGAAAGAGAGTTAAGATAGAAAAGATAAATTCTGATATTTTTGCAAAAGTTTGCAACTGACATAAGCGTTAATTTAAAATTACACAAATAGCCTTCCAGCAATATTATCTTAGCTTCCAAACTTCATATTATTTATGAATTCGCCATACAAATCTAGGCCCTTTGATCAAGTCAAAGTCAATACATCCAATGGTTGATATATTATCCTACATTTTTTTACTTTAAGAGGGTGTTTTATTTGAACTCATGCCGGAGAAACAATTAACTAGAAATTATTACAAAGAAAAGAAAATCACTTATTTTCAACAAAGTGAACAGGGGCCGAGTCCATTGCTGCATACATTTGAACCGAATAGGACTCTTCCTTAGGTAATTGGTGACAAGAACCTAGAGAATCAGAATACTTAAATACCAAATGAACAAAATAAAAAATGCACATTCTTTCGAGATGCAGGTATTCTTCTGCATGCTCAAATATACTAAGATTAAACTCATTTTATCTTATCATCACTATTTACTATAGAGTATTTAGGTCATGCAGAAAAGTCATGTTTCCTTAATATGGTCGGCTTATATAAATAAACCTACATCCTTAATTGAGCTAATATGGACATAGGTTTAACAGGAAACCTGTTCCTAGAACATCTTGCATATTATTGCCATGTCAAACATCCTTAGTTGTTCATAAGGCCATAAAGAGTTGTATTTCATCTTGGTGTATTTCAATCAAACAAGGAGAGAGGAAGTAGAGTTTGTATGTTGTGTTTTGTGTGAATTGCAAAGTAGCGAGTTTATGGTCTAATAAGAGTTATTTGGGTATGTTGAATGGTCAAGATAAAAAGAGAAAAGCACGAGTGGACTTGTGATTCTAGGGAGGGGCATTGAGTATGGTCCGAGGCTCAAGGGCTTGTGGGATTTTTAAATGTTGGTACCAACATGCTCAATCTCAACACCAACAAAAACCAATTTAGGAATTCAGCAAAGACAAGCGTTGTTTTTCAATGCAGGTAAAAAGACTACTAGGGGCAGAGTTAGAGGTGGTGTGATAAGATGTGCAGCGGACACTATCGTAATTGGACTAGCAGCAGACTCAGGGTGTGGGAAGAGTACCTTCATGAGAAGGTTGACGAGTGTCTTTGGAGGTGCAGCAGAGCCACCAAACGAAGGCAATCCTGATTCAAACACACTTATAAGTGACACAAAAATTGTTATATGTTTGGATGATTACCATCCGTTAGATAGAACGGGGAGGAACGTTGAAGGTGTGACAGCACTTGATCCAAGATCCAATATCTTTGATCTTATGTATGAACAAGTTAAGGCTTTTAAGGATGGGATTGCAGTTGAGAAGCCTATCTATAAACATGTTAGTGGTCTTTTGGACCCTCCCCTCATCAAGCCACCTAAGATCCTTGTCATTGAAGGTTTGCACCCAATGTAAGTCAAATTGTGTACATAACTTAAAACTTTAGTCTTATAGAACCTGTGATCTTATACTCCAATCTAGAGATGGCACCCATTTGTGGTTGAATTATGTTGTGTTTTTATCTCTAACGGGTCAGAAATAGAAAGAAAAATCTAAACGGGTCACGAGTCAAATGGTTTGAATGATTAAGCAAGTTAAAAATTTCACCCGGTTTAACTTATATTAATTTTCTTTCACCCCACTATTACCCGTTACCCAACTTGCTTAACTTGTCATATTACTATATGATTAACACAACTTCAAATAGCAAAAGCACATCCAAAAACTTTTTCATAGCCTGTATCATCACAACAGATTATGAATTTTGCTTTTAAAATATTACATAATCACTTTAAAACGCACATGCATACACACTTACAATTTTTAACTTGTTTTTGTCAAATTTGAATGAATGAAAACGCAACTCATATAAATCCTTACTTGTAAATAAAAGTTACCCTTTTAAGTGAAATAAGATCTTTATAGAATGCAAGGAAAACTTTTATATTGAGAAAGGTTGCACCATGATGGTGTAAAAACATGAATTTATGTGAAGTAATGATTGAATATAAGTAGTTAAAAACGCAATGAGATGAGATATCCAAGCTAGTTAGTACGACTCAATGGGCATTGTTCAAATGATGGTTCTGTCATGATGAAATTATTGTTTTTATACCTTTATTAGTTTACTTTATCTTTTCTAAGGATTAAATAAAGATACTTCTTAATAACATATTGAAACACAATAATTTCCATCAGTAACATAAGAGCATAAAAAAACTTCAACTTATTTACATCTATTGTGTTTAGGTTTCTTAATTCACTCATATATTTGAATCTCATGTGTGATATTAACTTAGAAATTAACATCAGTTACAAAGAGAGAATATGAATGTCAAATACAAAAATGGGGTAAAACATGATTATGAGGCTTTAAAAGTCAAATTGGCGTTGTGATGAAAATGTTGAATGTCATAATAACATAGGTGTATTGAGGACTAATATTTATGATGTTTAAAAGTTTTAAGGTTGTAAGTGAACGAAGCATAAGAGAACTTGAAAGGAATACACTACATGCACTTGTGCATCCTCTTAAGGCTCTTTACTATCTATCTCCTCAGCTTTCAATCCCTCCTACAAGTAGAGGTAACGAAAAGCAGCAATCAAGACGTTCCCTAATGTCAAATTATAAACAAGTAAGAAAAACATCACATAGAAAGACAATGATACATTTTAACAAGGGCAAATTGGTCATCCAAAACATATGAAAAGAGTAAAACTGCCCCTATCTTTTGAAAGGCTCATATTTACCAATAAATAAAGGATACTAGTGCAAACTTTTCTATTCAAATATTAAGTATGCTGCCTAGGTATATGCGGGCAACCATGGTGTATGTGCATCTACTTGGCAGATCATCTTTTGATATACTCATATGGGTTATTTTTTACTGTACTTTACTTCATGAACTTTTTAAACATTCTACAGGGGTTTCATGATAACCATGGTTGCTGAAGAGGATATGGCTCAAAGTGGGTAATACCTTTTTTACTATGTCCAAGAAAAGATAGCGCTTGATATCTCATCTGCTTCCTTTAGGGAGATTTTAACCATTTCCATAGCATCATGACCTCCCATAGCGGACCATCTTTGGTTCTCAAAATGACAAACTCTTTTAATCAAATCAGAAGGCGATTTTCAGCGATTCATCCACTATTCCATGTCCCTGGATCTAACCTGCATTTTTATAGTCCTCCCCGTGAGTGCAATCAAGAATACCTGGTTCTATCCATTAACAAGACTCAATCATTATGAGCTAACTTACCTAAACAAATACAATGTCAATCTCACATATGTGCTTCTCAACCTCGGGTTCTTGCCATGACACTGCTTCACAACCTCATCTAAGGCTGGTTCGTAGATGGGAGTCGGTCTCTGCTCGAGGTCAGATACGAGGTACAGAGATATCAACAACCGCAACTTCGATATCAGGGCACATAAGTGCTGTGACAGCCATAATTGGGCCACCAACATACCCAACTCCAGTACAACAGATCTTCGCCATAATATCGTTTTCCTGCGGACCAAGATTCCAAATAAGAACTCATTTACGTAACAGATAAATAATCATCAGCTTACAAAAAGGTCCAAGGGTGTATCAATAAAGATCAAAGATCACATTTTGCTAAGTAGATAAGATGTAACTTTCAACTTGAGTTAAACATGCCATATGTTCGCATCCACTCACCATTAAAAAAATTATAATAAAATTAGTCCAAAACATCAATGGTCAATCATGGTTTATGGTAAAAATTTACAGAAACCCAAAACAGGGAAGACCTAAGCAGCCTTCCTAACCGTTTTCTAAACTTTAGCTATAAAGTTCAAGATAAGGTAAGACAAAAAGTGTTTGTGGGTCAACCCAACCCAATCCAGTTTTGACCCATTTTGAGACCCAACCAATCAGACCGTTTCACCACCTTAACAAAGACATAAATAAACAACAAAGAAAAATCTCAGGAAGAGTAAGAAGAAAAAGTAAAAAGCCAAACCCCATTCAGGAAGTTCACCATCTTCCGCGTGCTTTTTCTTCATCTGTTCTCTGTTTTGTAGTTCCTTCTTTCTTAGTTAGATATTGCTCGTAAGCTTCTTTCATCAACTCCTCCATATTTTCATCATACATTAAAAATGCAGTACCTAATTGTAGCTTGGAGCAGGCATAAGTCTAGTCAAAATAGTAATGCCTGACTTAGACCGAATCAGAACTAAGTAATACATACCATTTTAGGCTGTTGTTCAAGGCCTTGACGATTTAGCATGTGTTGACTTGTGAATAGCATTTCATTCACGACTAGTTTTAGTTAGCAACATCTGAAGAAGCCTGCAAAAATCACGTTTAAAACACAATAATTTCCATCAGTAACATAAGAGCATGAAAAACTTCAACTTATTTACATCTATTGTGTTTAGGTTTCTTGATTCACTCAAATATTTGAATCTCATATGTGATATTAACTTGGAAATTAACATTAGCTATAAAGAGAGAATATGAATTTCAAATACACAAATGGGGTAAAAAATGATTATGGGGCTTTAACATACTTAAAAGTCAAATTGGCATTGTGATAAAACAGAGGTACCAAATTTCGTAAGCATGTTTGCACAAATACAAGATTATTTAGTTAAGAGTTTTAAGGGTTGAAAGATTTCATGTACATGTTCATCAGAAGAAACATATAGATGCTAATCGGCCTCGATGCCACCCATGAATGTTCTTGGATCGTGATGTTCCCGAAACGAGCACGAGAGAAAGTCAAACCTTGGTTCTGCAAAAGTAGTAAAAAAGAAGCAAGTTAGTTTATCGTGTAGATATGCATACATACATTATGGTTCGGTAAAGATCCTCATAGACTTTTTGAACAAGTAAAAACATTATTATTATTTATTATTAAAGCTTGCTGAATGTAAGTATCACCAGTTTCTGTTTAACGATATAAAATAAATAGCTAAAAGGATGTCGTACAAATGAGAATGAGTGCTAGACATGCTATAGATTAATGATTTATTAGTACATAATGACCTTTACTCATACACATGCATGATAACAAACATATACAGTATACTACATAAGTCTGTGATCACATATAGGGCCAGTAATAATCGCGATATTCCATCAATCCATGTAAGGTGCTGATCAAAGAGGGCTACCTGATACCTACAGATAGCTCGTAGTGTGCACCTACATGGGCTTTCCTGAGTGCAACTAAATTACCTTAAGCATCAAGCCCATCTAGTTAATGTTTTAATGGGACACAGAACCATAAAGTGAAAATGAGAAATGGCTAAAGCAGACCCAAGATTATGCAAATTTTGTAGGAAGCCTGATCAACAAAACTAAAGAATCTTAAAATCCTTTTTCTTCTGTTTTATCTATCATGATAATAACCTTAGAATAGAAAACAATATAAGATAAACTTTTGCATTGTATGCTGGGGAAGCGGCAAATGTTCAAGATGTCCACAACTATGGATACATGCTACAAGTCTACAACTATCCATGCGATGCAAGCTTACCTCCTCCTGAAACCTCTAAAGCATGAGACGCTTCTGCTCAAGATCTGCCGCATAAGGATCAAGCTGACCCTGACCTTCTATCGGGGATGACCATGTTTGACCTTTATCCCTTTTCTGAAGAGTGATATGCAGCGTATCATCCTCTACCATATACCATACACTAAATTAACATCGATTTACAAGCTATAACCATTAAACTGAAAATGATGGGATAAAATCAGGTAATAAATTGTCATACTACAATATACCAGATACAATTCATGTACGTTACATAATATAATCATCACACAAGTTTGACTTATAATCAGTTCAGAGAATGTGTAAATGTACAAGCTTGTCCAAGATACTCCACAATAGAAGTACTTAATGACATTGATATCTTCCTATCAGTATACCAAACACATTTATAAGCCCTGCCACTCAGTTTCATATCCTCCCACCCACCATCTCAATAAAGATGGTTTGTATGTTTATATGTTTACGGAATTGTATCAATGGTAACTCGTTAGAATTCAACAAATTAGACATCATTGTCCCTTCATACTATAATAACTAACCAACTAATATTCTACTAGAGGCTCACGGTCATAACAGAGGACCTTAATTTCCTTTCAAGCATCAATTTCACATAATACCAATTAATCGCTTCCTGTAAAACTAATCACTTCCAGGTTCGACCAAACAAAATTTCCTAGACAGGGTGCTTGCCTGTTCTAAAAATTATTGCAAGAAACATTAGTAACATGTCATGCTCTTACTAAATTTTTGCGCGAAGATGATCATGCTCTTATTAAATTTTCACACGCGAAGAAAAACATCTCTTATACTTTCACACGCGAAGATGATCATGCTCTTACTAAATTTTCACACGCGAAGATTAATATCTCCTATTTTTTCATGCGCGGAGATGCGCTTACTAAATTTTCACACGCGAAGAAAAATCTCTTATATTTCACACGCGAATATGATCACGCTCTTAGTAAATTTTCACACGTGAAGATTAATATCTCCTATATTTTCACGCGTGAAGATACTCTTAATAAACTTAATCACTGCCATATTCTACTTTACGCAAACCAATGAAGTCGCCTATAACAATCAAGCCCTAATTCATAATTAATACATTCATGTGACATATTTACAATTAAAACAATGATAATAACTTCAAGTGCATAATAATTCACAAATCAAAAATTAAATTTTGACAAAAATAGAAAAAAGTAACAGTTACCTGAAATTTATATGTTATCTGATTTGAAAAGATTGTCTTCTTCACTAATCTCGGCTTCAATTCTATTGTTTAAGCTGTTAATTGATGTTGACTGACGGTGGTTATGGCGGTGGTTTGAACGGTGGTTACGGCGGTGGTTTGAACGGTGGTAATGGCGGTGGTTTGAATGGTGGTAATGGCGGTGATTTGAACGGTGGTTATGGCGGTGGTAATGGTGGTGGTTTGAACGGTGGTAATGGCAGTGGTTGGATTGGGAGAGAATGGTAGTCTTTCACCTCCAAGTGTGAGGAATGTGTGTATTTTTTAATATATTAGGTGTAAGGATTGTAATTACAAAAATACCCGTGTATAGTTAGTGTAAATTGTAAATTAAATATAGCCATTAGATCAAGAAAAGGAGGGATTAGATAGAGGTCATGATCTCTTCTCGCGTTCTCACAAAATTAGACTTCTCACAAGAAAACACCCCTATATATATATATATATATATATATATATATATATATATATATATATATATATATATATATATATATATATATATATATATATATATATATATATATATATATATATATATAGGGTTCTTTTCGAACCATAAAAGGTCGAGAACCTGCGAGCGCCATCAACCAATTAGATTATTTTGGATATTAACTTTTATTATTTAATTCAAAAGGGTATAATAGTAAAAGTACATTTTATTTTCTTTTGAATTTTCATTTAATAAAAACCGTGTTTTTCCTACATATTCGGATTTTTTTTTTTTTTTTTTTTTTTTTATTAGCAAGGTGCACATGTATTTTTTAGATAATAAATTTACGTGTGTTTGTAATGTTCAATTTACGTGTATTTAGTAAGGTGCATATATGTTTTTTTAGATAATGTAAATTTACATGTGTTTGTAGTGCATGGAATGGCAAACAAAGGTATTTAACATGTATTGTATACAATTTAAAGCAAAACATTAAATACAAAATTTAAAATCATGTGATATACAATTCAAAAACAAATTTCTAAAAGCAAAAATATGTTGCCGTATATGCACATGTATTTTCCTCCTTGACACTTTGGATTCTTGTATGTATATTTGCACTTGTATCTACGGCATGCACTTGTGTCTTTACTCTTTAAATCTTTAGCATAAATATCTTGTCCTAGATAGTATGTAAAAACACATGTGCACTCTTCATATTGCTCATCATACTTGTACTGTATCCACAACCAATTAATAAATGAATTATTTAGTCATAACAACTAACAAAATACATATGCACAGTCCTTTCTTATATCAAATGATGCAAACGAATTTAATCATAACAAGTAATGCTACATATATGCATAATCTAGCAGAATACACATGCAAACATAGTCATAATTTGTAGCGTATATGTCACAATAAACATATGTGCATGCCTTCAAAATATATGTGTATTTAAAGTTTTTCATTAGAACATATGTGCATGCCTTTAAAAAAACATAATTACATGCCTTCAAACAGGAGCAACTAAATGACATTCGTATTCACCAATAGGTTGCAAACATCAAAATCACCAAATTACTTAGAGAATAACAATTAAACTAATTAAAGCTAGCTCAACAACAGACGATCTTTAGTTTCACTTCAGGTAATAAAAATATGTTTTCAATTATTATAGCTTTCGTTTCGATAGTTTTAGTCCATTTCAAATGATCCGGGTTCCAAATTAAAAATCCCGAAACACTTATCATAACTAATAATGATTAGTTTGGATATGAGCTCATAAGCTCGAACCTACAACCCTTTGTGTTTTCTTATCATACCGAGTTAAACAAACACCCTCAACCCGCACCCTTATCTAGGATGTGGTGTGGCTAACTAAACCAAACCCAACACCTTGCGGTGTGGGCTGGAAACAATCAAAACCAAACGCCCCCTTATGGCTGCTGTTTTGGCTGGGCAAAAACAACAAACAAACAGCCTATTTGGCTGTGACAGCAACCAAACCGAACGTACCTTTGTGTGCAGAAAATAAGCAGACAAGCGCACCCTTTTTGGCCTGGAAATCAGCAAACTAAACGCACCAATTGGTGCAGAAAATCAGGAATTGATACGCACTCTTTGTAAGCAGAAAAATCAGCAACATAATACACTTGTTTATGTAGGAAATCAGCAGCAAAATACACTTTTTTATGCAAAAAAATCAGCATTCAAATACCCTTGTGCACTCTTCATATTGATTATCATACTCGTACCTGTAACCACAAACAATTAATAAACGAATTTTCTAATCATAACAACTAACAAACACATATGCACTTTCAATACATATAAACTCCAAAACTATAAAAACACATATGCATGTAAGGCATCAAACTGTAAAAATATACATGCACTTCAGTACATTTAAACTCCAAACCTATAAAAACACATATGCCAAATCCAGTCATGCTACCATCAAATCTATTTAATACACCATGATCAGACACAAAAGCAATCCCATAACCAAGATTTATACAATACATAAATTGGAAATTGATTTTTCCCATCTCTTTTCACCATATATTCGACCAATATACAAGTGCATTTACCATTTTTTTTTGTTAGAAAGCATATTATTAAACAAGACAAACTTACAAAAAGAATGCATCCCTCCCTTGTATTTAAGCCAATTACCAGCCAAAGGTATCCTAAACAAAGTTACAACACCCACTGGTACATTACCAAACACGCTAAAACCATACATAACAAAATGTATAAACTGAATCAGGAGGACATTACCCCAATTATACCAATCGAAAAAGAGTACCCAACAAGAGAAACCATGACCCACCAATTAAATAACCAAGTGAGGATCATGGACCCCATTGAGCACTAAACAAACAAGACTAATGAACTAATGATACTAACTTAGAAAATGCGAGCGCAAACTTATTGCGAATATCGCTAACTTTCTTTCACAACTGGAACTCATAAACTAAACACTAAACATAGATCGAATATATCCAAGGTTACTAAGCCGGTAATTTTGGATCCCTTAGCCATTAACTTTTAAAAGGCTAACCATATTCAAATCAAACAATTTTCTAAAGCCATACTATATAATCAAAAAATTTAAAACACGAATGTTGTTAAAAACATCACAATGTCAAAACGATTTACAACATTTAATTAAAAAGAAACCATCATGAAGAATAAAAACAATGAAGGTGGATACAATAAAAATTAAAAATCAAACCTTAAATATGTGATAAGATGATCGTGACGGTTGACCTTTCATTGTTGTATTCTTTGTAGATCGAACCTAAAAAATGAATCAAAATCTTTTCTCTTGCAACATGAATCACTCATATGTATTTAACAATAAAATTTGTGATGATCTTGGATTAAAAACGTGATATCTTTTTTTCGCTTGCAAAAAGATTTATAAACGTGATCGTTCTTCGTTTTTTTTGTTGGCTGAGAAATGGATCTAGAAAATAGAGGCGGCAGTTGGTTTTTGGGGTGGGTTAATGAGAGGATGCAGTTACTAGGTTAAAATGGAAGAGATGTAGGAATTTATGAATAAAAGAAGTTATGCAGTTTTTTAGGGTGATACAAGATTACATAAATGCCCTTCCATCCTTTATAAAATGTAACTTGATATTTAAATTTATTACAATTATGCCACTAATGTTTTAGCCATTGATCAAAAATGAATGGATCGGATCGGTTCTCGCAGTTCTCGACCTTTTCTTGGTTACGAAAATAACCTATATATATATATATATATATATATATATATATATATATATATATATATATATATATATATATATATATATATATATATATATATATATATATATATATATATATATATATATATATATATATATATATATATATATACCATATATATATACCGCCACCATCGTCCGCCACCATCGTCACACCGTCGCGAGTGGCACCACACCGCCACCACCATTAGCTCCATCTTCCTCTCCTCTTTCTTTTGGTATAGGCCACGTGCCCTTACTCCCCCTTTTCGTCACCCAAATAGTGTTTAAACATCTTCTTGGTTCGTGTTTTTGTGTCTCAATTATAGATCGGGAAAGATAAAGGTAAATGGAACGAGATATACACTTGTTTGAGTGTTGGTTTACCTCGTATGAGACTTTTAAGTCTTGTACGTGCGCGTTTGGTTGGGATTGGATGAACACAAATGTGAAAACACGCTTTAAAACATAATAAAAATGTAATAAAGTGTGTTGGTATCGAGAGTGTCATGTTAGGTTCGTGCATTTTTATTAGTTATTTTGATGTTTTAATTATGGGTTATTGTTGGATTTAAGGTCTTGATTGTGGTTTGTCGATGAAACGGAGGTTGGATGACGTTTAGGTAACGATGGGGAGGTGAACGAGACCACAAGGACCATTTTGGTCCATATGGGGTTGCTTTAAAGTCACGACCGAGACCACAAGGACCCATTGGTCCGGGTCTGGTTTTCATGGTACTAGTTGGATGTGTCGTTGTTGGCGTTAGTAGTGACCGGGACCAAGAAGGTCCGGTCGTGTGGGTTTGGACGTGACACGAGGAGCAAAGGAACCTCTAGGGTTCGTTTGGTTCACGTGGTCTTAACCGTGACCGTGTCGAGACCATTAGGGTCACGACATTAGTTTCGGGTGTGTTTGATACTTGATTGGATGTCCGTATTGATATGAGTTGTTTGGAGATTGTTGATACGTTATCGAGCCATAGGTTTAGGGCTGATTACGAGTGGATTTGTTTATTGGACTTGATAATATATATGTCAACTTTGCGCAACGTCGGTGTTACCATGACTTTCTAGTCTCGTTTGACCCCAACAACGTCATAACATGGACTTTCATTAATTATTGGACAATATGACCTGTAAAAGCCGAGAGTCATGACTCGGACTTCTGAACTAGAGATGGATAATAACTCAAAACATATATTCAAACTTGACGTAATATATATATATATATATATATATATATATATATATATATATATATATATATATATATATATATATATATATATATATATATATATATATATATATATATATATATATATAAACATGTAAATAAAACAAGAAAATAGAAAATATTAAGTTCTTATATTAAATATTTAATAACAAGACTCGCCTTTTTATTCGATATTTAAAGGGGAACTAACGACTTAAAAATGGAAAGGTTTTATAATAAACGAGTTATCAAATGTTTCGAGGGTACGTTTACAGAAATGTGTCATTTATGGGTATTTAATAACCATTGTGAGTTATGCATGGGTTGCGGATGACTTGACATTAATAATTTTAACCGACGTAGATAGCAGACTTATTGGGTTGACGAATCCAATAAGAGCCCGTTATGTGCATAAGATAAAGGTATTAATGAACGAATTATCCTTATAAGTCGCTAGGTTGTGACTAGTTTTTTTGGAATAATAAGTGAAATATATAAATTTTGAGTTTATCGAGTTGATGAATTCGATAAGATCTAACAATTTATTTCGAAACTCATTAAACTAGAAAGCTTATCACTTAAAAATTGCATTGTGTCATTATGAGTCGCATTGTTAGAATTATAGTGCATTCATAGAGTCTTGACGAGTCGATACCACACACGATGATACCAAACGCTTGTAACTAAATATAGAAATGAGATGTTTTAGGAGATAAGAATTGGAATATATTCGGGGTAGATAATATTGAAATTGGAAAGTGTATTAAGAATGGGTTTATATTAATAGGTTGTGCCGAGTCAGTAGTCGCCGAGCCGAGTTAGCTGTTTATCTGCGTTGCTAGTGATTAGTTGTGCTTTGCTTGATCGAGGTGAGTTTTATATCCCCATTTTTATCTATGTTTTAACTAAATTGGGGTGAGAAAGAATGCTACTCTTTTCTTGGACCTGCTTGAAATCTTTTTGATTTGCTTATGTGTTGACTAGTAGGATAGATATGTGGTAGATATTGACTTAGTCTAGGGTTGCAATCCTTTGCTATAACTATGTGACCTAGCTAAGAATAGATGTCTACTCCGACCTAATCCAAGGTAGCATTGAGTTCATCTTTTCTATAACTGTGGTACCTGACTAGAGTCGTTTGGGGCCCTGCTGAGATCTCGATTGTGTTATTGGATTATTGATGGAATGTGATTGAAATGTTTATTATATATCTTTCTTAGTCTCGCATAGAAAATAAACTCTTTCAGGCCCACTATTGAATTTATATTTAAACCTATGAACTTACCAATTAATGACCTTTTAGCATGTTTTCTAAGATAATTAAGTCGATGATTTGATTGCTTGTTCTATGGAGCTTAGCGTAAGAGGCATGGTTGGAGGATCATATTAAACTCTGATAATAATATGTGGACCTACTTTATAATCTCTTTTGAGCCTTACATTTGAATACTTTGGAATAAATGTAACCAGATAATTAACTATGGGATTGGTAGTGAACTATTTATGAATATCTTGTTTTCCTATACTTGTGTTGTATACCAATCCAGTAACGCCCTGAAAGCTTGTTTAGGTCTTCCGTTGTACCGAGATTTGGGGGTGTTACAGATTGGTATTAGAGCCAAGCTTATAGAGAACTAGGTACTTAGTAAAACCTAAACTATAACCACTCTTTAGAAAACTTGATCCTCGACCGACGCATGCCAGCCTGCCAAGCCGAAGCCTCTTGAATTAAGTATGCAATGAACTACAACTTGATTATTGAAATGCTATGAATTGCGATATGTTTATTGATCCTGGAATATTATGAGATTGCTATATGATTGGTATGTCTTGGAATTATATGAAGTATGAATGGTATGATAGAATAGAACTTATGCGATTTTGTTTAATGCATGTTTTGAGTAATGTGGTACCTTCTATTTTAAAAGCTTGCCACTATGTGATGTTTTGATATGATGATGCGCTATTAGAATTAGTCATTTTCATACACTTATACATACCCTACGCCATTGTCACAGACCATGCCTTCACTAGCTTATGATGTGTCAGAGGAGATCCTTACTGCTGCTTCTTCCACAGCACGGACTCTGATGACTCCTGCGCAGGATGATCCTTATGTGATTATCCGATATCCTATTCTTGCTTCACCAACATCAGTCATTCCAGAGCCACAGAATTCACTTACTTCTTAGTTACCATCATCATCTGATCATCCTAGTTCTTCGAGACAACTTACTCATCATACTACGGCTCGTATTTCAGTACGACCTCCATCATCACTATGCACCTATCTGCTCACTCTCTCCTATCATCACCACTTTCATCGCCATCCCACCGGCGACCTAGATCTCCTACTTTACCACTACATGATTTACCTTCACAGAGACGTCGAGTCATGGACTCCCCCCAGTTGATGAGGATGAGGAGGAGTATGAGGACGAGGAAGAGCATGTGGATGAGGATGTGGACCCTCCAAAAGAGGAGGAGCAGGACATCCCAGATGAGGGTACTCCACCGCTTCAGAGTCCCGCGCATTCAGCGGATTCTCCAGGACCAGGATCTCCTTTACCCTTTCCTGAGCCTGATTCACTAGAGCAGTCATTCGACTTTGTCTCTCCTCCTCACTCACCCGAGCTAAGAAGCCCACTAGGTTCATATCTCCCATCAGAGATAGATTCACATCCCGTGGAGTATGGAGAGACGGGTCTGATTTGGGAGCGGATTATCTCCCAGGGATTTAGGTTCGATTTTCGATAACAGAGAGCACCAAATACATGAAGTGTTTTAGGTTCGGTTTTCTATTATGGATATGCTCATAAGGTGTTTTGTGGTGGCGTTTCGTGATCATTGAACGGTTCTGAGTGTAGCATGCAGTTGACACAGCTTCTGCCTACAAGTAATCTGGTAGTTTAGCATTTATCAACATCGTTCTTGCAGCTTCCACTAACGTACGGTTTCGTCTTTCGACAACTCCATTTTGTTCTGGTGTTCTTGAAATTGATGTTTGATGCTTAATTCCCACTTTCTCAAAATATTCCTGAAGAGTTTGATTTACAAATTCAGTTCCTCTATCTGTTCTTACTTGTCTGACCGTGTTACGAAGCTGAACTTGAAATTTTCGTGAGAAAGGTGATGATCATAGGTGGAGCTTGATCTTTACTTCGAAGAAAAAAACCACGTCTATCTGGAGTAGTCATCAATGATTACGAGAATGTAGCATTTGCCATTAATCATCTGCACACGCATCGGGCCACACAAATCCATGTGAAGAAGGTGAAGAACATGCTGAGTGTTGTTTTCAACCTTCGAAGGAAAATGTGCACGAGTGTTTTTTCCTTGTTCACAAGCTGAGCATAAGTGGTCTTTTGAATACCGAAACCTAGACCTTCTACAAGTTTGTGTCGTGCAAAATTAGTTATGGTTTTGAAGTTCAAATGTGAAAGTCTTTATGCCACAGCCATGATTTTGTAGATGTTGCTTTAGAGAGTAGACAAATAGGAGATGAGGCGACCATGTATTGCATTGAGATTTTGTAAAGGTTTGAGGAGCGGGTTCCTGACATAAGATCATTTCCTTATAGATCACGGATAAACAAGTTTCTCCCGAAAAGCAACTTCCAAATCACCATCACAAAATTGAACGACTGAAAAAAAGATTGTGTCCAAGACCTTCCACATAGTAGACTCTGCTGATTTTGATGTTCCCATTAATGTAATCTCTGTAGCCCATGATAGCCGTGAAGTGATCATTCCCGAACCTGACAGTGCCAATGAACTTTGCAACAAAGTTTGATAAAAGTTTGAGGTTGCCTGTCATGTGTCGGGAACAACTGCTATCAACAATCCAGAGAATTATTTGTATCACCTGCAATACACACAAATGACACAGGTGGAATAGAGGTAGAGGTGGAACCCGCAGAGTTAGAGGGTTCCATTACAGTCACAGTTGAAGCACGCATGTTAATAATTTTGGGTAACCATTTAAAGCCATGTGTACTGTGTAACCATCTCTGCCAAGTCCAGCTAGTACGTGCTTTTGTCTTAGTGAATGTACTAGGTGAGGGTATCTTCCTCGGAGGTGATGATGGAGCTATGGGTACATCAATGTTTTTCATAGAATCTACAATAGGCGGTTCTCGTAGCACAGATTTAGAAGCAATAGTGGGCCTAGAGGTAATGCCAGTTGTAGATTTCTGATTACGAGACAAGATAGATTTAGCAACAGAATTATCATGACAACTAGAAAACATACTTTTACGACAAACAACGCAAGAGACTTCAAACATAACATTCAAAGTAATTAATGATTCAAGATTCCTTACATTGCCTTTTCTATTAGATTCACCTAACGTAACATCTAAAGCCGGTGCAACATGTGTTTTATTCAAAGGCCTAGCATGATCTTCTACTTCAGAGGCTTTTATTGTTCCGCTCTTACGTTGCAACTTCCTATTCTTCTTGTGAGTGCTCTTAAGCTGTGAAGTGTTAACGCTAATATTGGAGGCAACTATTCCTGTAGAAGTGGAAGGAATCACATTAGTATCTTGTGTGTTGTCAGTGGGTTTCCTAGTATCAACTTTTAACATTCCAGGTGCAAGAAAAATTGTGTTACTAGATTTATCTTACCTAAGTTTCACCATTTCCTGTTTCAACTCAATGATAGTGTGCTCTAATTCCTGATTTTCCGAACGCAAATGACCATTTCTATTCATTATATCACGGGTGTAAGCAAAGTACTGGTCATGATCTGTTGATGCTTTAGCACGAGTCTTTTTGAGCAAATCAAATATGGTTCCGTATTCCTTTTTGACTTTTTCAATTTCTTGTTCATATTTGAAAAGTTGGCATTTCAAAGACGCGTTTTCATCATCTAGTCGTTATAGTTTTGGTTCAAACAATTTTTCACTCAACTAGTTGAGTTTCTTTTGCAAAGCAATTTCACGATCAATACAATCATTTTGACACCAGTGAAGACGACGTTGTACTTCAGAAAGTTCATTTAACAAACTCTTATTTTCAGCTTTCAAAGTTTCAATTTGAGACACATTATCATTATCCTTATGGACAATTACAACAGTATCAACAGAAATAGTATCAGAAGCAGATGCAGTAATATAATACAACACAATTGATATATTATCAGCACATATAACATCTTCCAAGAGTCGATCAACATGATTTCGATAAATTTTATTTTTCTTTTTGGTTTTCAAAATCGATGCTTCTGTTTCATTGAAAATGGTTTTCATTTCTCCAACTTCATTATGAAGTTCCCGTTCCCAATATGTTGCACACATACATAAATTATGAACATGTGGTAAAAGCTGTTTTTGAAAGATTTCTCGTTGTTCTTTGGCATAAGCCGATTGAAATGTTGCAGCTTTTATTTTAGAATTACATTCAATTGCATTTTCCAAAGGCTTAATGTCAGACATGAATGTATCAAAATATTTAAGAATTTGACATCTTTCGTTTAATGTTGTGATTTCACTCAAAGAATGTAATGGACCATTAATTTGTGCAACTGGTTTAACGGGACCAACGTCAGAAAAAGACTCATTAATATGTGTGATAACCCAAGGTTTTTCAGTTTTATCCTGCTAGGGAACAAAAAAAAGAGAGGCCGTTTTGAATATCAAAAGGTTTGTTATATTCAACATTTTTCATTTTGGATCGACTCTTTTCTTCTACATCTTATTCCTCTTCACAATTATATTCAACAACACGCACAATTGATTCATCAAGCAAATATTTGGCACTATACAACTTTGGATTTGCCTTGAATACTCTATGTAAAAACATGGTTTGTTATCGAATATCGAATTGTTGTGATTAACTCACTATGCTTATACAAAAAATTTGAAACTCTTTGATTTTGTTTTATAAATCGACAATTTCATCGAGATAGAGATCAATTAGCTTCCTTGAATTTTGTTAGAAATCGAAAATTATTTTGACACCTATAATGAAGCTATTCTTCGAGAGCGTTTTCTGCAAAAGGCGAAAGTTGATTGGCCGGTGGGAGATTCTAGTGCCTTATTTTCATAAAAGTGGTCAAAAGTCGGAAGGCTAGGAGTCGGAAAAAGACTCATTAATATGTGTGATAACCCAAGGTTTTTCGGTTATGGAGGTGTTTACGCTTATGCTTGAGTGAGGGTTATCCCCAAAAGCACGGCTTATTTACGCTATCTTGGGGTTCCTTTGATTACTCTCCGTCGATTTTTAGGGAACAAAAAAGAGAGCTCTCATTGCTTCGCCGTTTTGAATATCAAAAGGTTTGTTATATTCAACATTTTTCATTTTGGATCGACTCTTTTCTTCTACATCTTATTCCTCTTCACAATTATATTCAACAACACGCACAATTGATTCATCAAGCAAATATTTGGCACTATACAACTTTGGATTTGCCTTGAATACTCTATGTAAAAAACATGGTTTGTTATCAGCAATATCTGGCCCATATCCTCTGGATTTGGCTTAAGTGTGAACTTTTGAATTGTTGTGATTAACTCACTATGCTTATACAAAAAAATTTGAAACTCTTTGATTTTGTTTTATAAATCGACAATTTCATCGAGATAGAGATCAATTAGCTTCCTTGAATTTTGTTAGAAATCATCGAAAATTTCCTTGAGAAGACAACTCAAGCTTGACTTTTTGAATTTTCGAAGTAAGAGTGTTAATGTGTTTTTTGTGTTCAAATTTTTGTTGATCTATTTGAGAAATCAAATCATTTCTGGATTAGACGAAGGTTCAACTTGTTCAACATGAGTATTAACATATTCATCATTGAGATCGTCAAATGTAATCACGGGGTCAACTTGTTCATCAAATGTAACCATGGGGTCAACTTGATCATCAAATGTAACTACAAGATCAATTTGATTATTGTTTTGATGAGATGTTGATGGCTCATTTTGAACACTTTGTTCTATGTCGGATGCAGATGCAGGCGGAGATATCAGATCATGTATAAGACATATATTTGGATCCGGTACCTGAGACAAGCCATCAATATCATAAACTGGGTCTGTTTCACTTATGTAAAGTTCTTACATGTTGGCCATCAACATTACAGCTACGTTAGCTTGCAAGTCCTCCATATCATCATCGGATTCTGCATTGTCCATGAAGCTCTGTTCCTTGTCTGTAAGAGTTCTACCAGCTTCCTCTTTAAGAGCCAAGAGTAGAGCTTCTTTGTGATAAGCACTTCCTCTGGTTCTCGGTTTTGGACAAGCATTAGCCAGATGACCCTTCTCATTGCAGTTATAGCATCTAAGACCAATATTCCCATTGTGAACATTCCCTTGCTCAACAATCTGAATCCTTTGCTGAGGAGCAACCATATTATTCCTTCCAGAAGCATTATAACCAAGTCCACTACCCATGTAGCTATCATTTCCCATCAGACGACCATTATTTCTGTTCTGAACTTCAACCCTTCCATTTTGAACAACTGCTTGATTCCTTGTATTATATGAGGTACGAATATGGTTGTTGGATTTTTTTGCAAATCTCCCGAAGGCATGAGCAATTAGTGCAAATCCTTGATTTAACGTATTGAATGCATCTTCATCATCATTCTGTGTATCACTGTAAAGTGTTGAATCGGAGTTGTTGTTGTAAGGAACCATTTGAGTATCATGCGATTGTGTTGATGGATTATATGGAGTGATCTGGGTGGATGGTTTCTGCTAAGTAAAGACTTGTTGCTGCTTTGGGAATTGAAGAAATTGTGGTGCACAAGACTGAGCAACCAAAGTAAGTGATTAGCATATAGCAAAGGTGCATAAATTCCACTGAGAGCTCGATCTTTGTCCACTTCCTTTTGATGGTGCTTCAGATAATCATACAATAACCCGTATTTTTCATTATGAAGATTATTGGCTTGATGGATGAACGTAACATACTTTTCCCAATTCGGACCGAGACAACTTAGAAACTTGTGTTGATTGCAATTCTGGGTAAGATGATGTTGTGTCTATCCAAATCATTGATGATGTTTGTGAACTAATGATAGTATGACTCTAATGACTCCTCGGGATCAATCATGAACATTTCATAAGCTAGGTAAAGTTTTGATTCCATGTCTTCCTGATTGAGTTTAGTGCCTTCCATTAAGAGGTTAACATGTACCCACATGTCTTTTTCGATCTTGAGCATTAGGAATTAGAAATTCCATAGTGAAGAGTCGGTCACCCCAAATATAATCTAGCATAAGTTAGCTCGTAGACATATCGTTATTTACTTTAGTAGTTATTTAGTTAGCTTATTTAGTTTAGAGTAACACCGTGGAGGAAGGACGGGTCTTTACCCATCTGTATGCACGATCCACAATCCGAAGGAGGACGTTTAGTATGTAACTATAAATACCTCTACCTCCCAAGGTAGAGGTTGGACCTTTCACTCAATCTAACCTTCTTTCTTTTGTTTACTTTCTCTCTAGAAAGGCTCCCATCTTCTACTTTCTCTCTCTAAACTCTCTTGCTAATTCGATCCATATATTGATTTGATTATGTGTTTATGAAAACCAATATCTTACAATTGGTATCAAGAGCCATGGTTTGATCACTCATCTTTCATGTTCTTGGATTTCTAGTGGTTTTCATAAGGTTTTGGGTTTGAATGAGTTTAGAGTAGTTTGCATCATTTGGATCATTTCTAGTGTTAAAGTTTGGATTTTGATTGTACTTTTGTGTTTAGAATCATTATAAGTGTTTAGGTTTTGATTTGGAAGGCTTGAATCATCGTGGTTGGGTTGTTTTGGATTGAAAAGTGGTGTTTTTGAATATTTCTTGGAAGCGAGTTGAGTCTCGTAGTGATTTTCTTGGATGCGAGTTGTTTGCCTTGAAGCGATTGTCGCCTTAAGCGAGTTGTCGCTTAAGCGAGTTGCCCGAAGCGAGTTGTCGACTTATCGAGTTGTCTTTATTCAATGTATTAAAGCGAGTTGTCTTATGCGAGTTGTCCACATAAGCGAGTTGTGCCTTAGCGAGTTGAAGCGAGTTGTCTACTAAGCGAGTTGCTCACTAAGCGAGTTGTCGAGTTGTTTTTGCGAGTTGTTTAAGCGAGTTGTCGCTATGCGAGTTGTCTACAAAAGCGAGTTGTCTATTGCGAGTTGTCTTGTCTGTTGCTTATTTGAAGCGAGTTGTAACTTTTGATGCGAGTTGTCTTCTAAGCAAGTTGTCAATGAGCGAGATTTGTCAATTCCTGCGATTTGTCTCTAAACCTAACATACAAAACCCTTGTTTTCAAACCCTAATTTTCCGAAAATCACAAACTCATATATAAAGAATTAGGGAATATCACAAACTCAACCATAACACCAACATATTTTCACTTCCTTATCATCTTCTAGTTCCTTTACTACATTCTACTTCTCACTATCTTACGGTTTGGTCTTGATTTTAGTAAAATCCCGCAAAAGATTCTATTTCTCGGTTTAAATCACGGACTTGTAAAATCCGTGTACACATCAACATCATGTCTTACACTCGATTCGTAATTTCGAAGTACTCAAACCGTATGATGTTGTTGACAACCATGAGAATATTAGCTATCTTGAGCGGTTAAAGATGATGGAATCAATCAATGAGGATGTGAGATCTTCGTGTTCGAATCTAATGAGAAAATTGCACCGCTCTAGGCTACGAATGCCATGCAAAAGGAAAGCAGCATTGAACCTTATCAACAACTTCACTCTCACCTCATGTTACTTCTACCCATAACAATGGAACGAACATGTATTGCCCTCTTCCGTCAGGACTTATCCACATTAACGGAACTTTGTTGTTAAACCTAGAGCAATTGGAGCTACAACTTGACAAAGAGAAGGTTCAAAAGGATAGTTCCAAAGTCGCACTTCAAGTGATCTACAAACATTTTCGGTCATTCATTAGAAGGAATTCACATCGATTATGATCAAGACATGACTTAAATGTCTTTCAAGAGACACACCGGAATGGAAATTAGCGTGTTCATAGAGACACTTATCCATCTCATGGATAATGTGGAGAAGTATATTGAGGAAGTTACTCGAAAAGATGAAAAAGTGGATGAGAGTCCAGTGCAATTGAGAGATAGTTGTGATGAGTTGGGTAATGTATCGGTTGAAAGGTCGGGTGTTCTTGAATGCGAATCATCGAGACAACAAATAATGATGTAACCAATGTTCAATAACTCCTAACACACAAGAAGTGGATGCTGTGATTCGAAAGAAAGGGTGAATGAATGTCGGGTACAATCAATAAATTGTAGTGTTGAGACGGGTAAAGCACCGGATGATGGATCGATTGACACCGAATACAGAGGCTCGAGATAGATAAGCTTGAAACAACCAAGAGTTCGGTGACTCTTGTTACACATGATGTGGATGCAAATATCGGACCGACAAATGAACAGGTGTCATGTGATGAGGTACCCTTAACTGATCAACATAGTGCATCCGCTAATGTACCTAAACAAACCGATCTTAATACTGAACATGATTCGATAAATGTTCCTTGGTTGAGGTGAGACTAATAAATTCAAAACAAATGATATGGTTGATAAAAGGCTTTTGATGAACTTTCAAACAAATTCTCAAAACTTGAAAAACATTGCATTTCTCTTGAAATTGCAATACAAAGAAAGGAGGAAAGTTTTCAAACTAAGAAACCATGTAAAAATCCGGAAATTTTGTGAATTTTTGAAATAAACGATTTAAAAGCTCAGCTTCAAGCCAAAAACTCGACTATCAACAATTTGAAGAAACATATTTCTGGTATGCATGTGAAAAGTAATTTGGTTACAAGTAATTCTGATGTTAATGCTATTTATGATATTCAAATGAGAAATGATGAATTAGCAGTTTGTGTGGCCAAATTACTAAAGGAAAATGAGTCTTTGAGAAAGCATCACATAGAACTAAGTGACTCTATCAAAGAAGCTAGAACTAAGTCAATGGAACAAACAAATTCTTTGATAGCAAAAATTGATGAACTCAAAGCTCAACTTCAGGAAAAGATTTTCGCTATTATTGCCTTAAAAAAATGAGCTTAGGAAAACTATAGGGAAAAGTATGAACACTAAGTTTACAAAACCATCAACCTTGGGAAGCCGGTTTCTCATCCCACTAGAGACCGGTCCGTTGTTAGGCGACCTCTGCGCATTTATATCCGAAAGAACAAAATTTTCAAAGACACGGTTTGCCTCCCAAGTTGATGCGATACAAGTTTTGTCAAAACAATCACTTCACCTAGTTACCTAAGAATAATGCTTCTAGTCCGTTAAACCTCAACAAGTAGCTACTTCTACTCCCAGCACCTCTAGGAATAGTTCAAAAATAGTGTCAAAACCAAGCATTAAAACCCAGAATTCATATGATATGAATGACTTGTGGAAGAACTATTATCTAGAAGAAGCTAGGAAAAAGGCATAGATTCGAAAAGACGGAATTTTAGGTGCAAGACCTAGGGTGATGCATTCCACGAGATTTCAAGGCACTGCTAGTAGTTGTAAACCATTACCTAGGAACACTCAAAAGACTAGGGGTTGGCTTGCATCTAAGAGTAGTTATATGAATAAGAATGCTAAGCATGTAGAAAATGAAAACTAGAAATTCAAGTCTTTTCCAAATAAGAAACATTTTCCTAATTCACATGCTAAGGTACAATCCACTAAGACTACTAACATGGCTAAGGTTCAACATGTTATGAAGCAAAACAAACCTAAAACTTTGCCTAGATGGATCCCAACTGCTAAATCTTTGGAGTCTCGGAATAACGATAAGTCTTCCACTATGCATAAGAATGTCAACAATCCTAGACCTTGCCATAAGTGGATACCGTCGGTAGAATGTTTAAGGATGTTGGACTTAGGTGGATACCTACCGGAAAGTCATTTACCGATGACAAAATCAAGGTTGACCGTGAAACCCCAAAGGGTTTGGATACTAATGTCACTAACCAAAATATATGCAATCAAGTTTGTAATATTAGTGCGGTAGTCCTTACTCGATTGCGAGATACTTGATCCTTCACTACATGGACTGGCTTAAAGTATGGATTACAAATGGATTGATATCTCATAACTCACGGGTTCAAGTAACTCAACCTTGATATTCATTCGGCTATGACGTGCTCACATCGATTCAGCCTCGTTCTTCAACACTATGGCGTCTGCAGATAACACTTCAGGCCCGTTCCTCAAAGAAAAGAAAAGTGTACGCCTCGGCGCTTTATCTTCAAAAGAAGAGAAATCTTCATTTTTATGACCATTCTCATCGACATTCTTCATCAACAAGCTTCATGTTTTTCCATGCTCATTCAATCCTCAAGTGGATCTCCGTTCATTGGTATATATTCTTATTCACTTGCTCAATCAAAAATGGCAAACTTCATTTGCAATTTTTGAGGGGAGAAGAGTGAATATACTACATGTTGATGGATGCTTGAGTTATGGTCATACGACTCTCCAACGCCTAATGTCTTCACTCACTAAGGATAACTGGGATTTACTATTTGGGATTCATTGTTTTCATGATATGTTTGATGAGTACTTCCAACCTCCAACGAATGTTGATCATCCAGTTCAAGCTCATGCTCCGGTTCCTCTTGACTCTCAACTTCTTCACCATCTAAGAAGTACTTCTCGAATTCTCAAGAAACCTTATCTCCGTTATTTCACAAGGCGTTGATAATGACTATCATGATATTGTAGTTGCACTATTGAATAATGATCCGCTCTTTGGTATTCCTTTGCCAAATCTTCACGGATTATTGTTCATGAATAATGATCCGCTCTTTGGTATTCCTTTGCCAAATCTTCACGGATTATTGTTCCTCTCAATAAATCAACCACATGAACATTAAGGAAAATGACTACCTCATCCGCTCGAAGACATTATTGGTGAATCTTCCATATCGGTCTCTACATGTATACCTTTAGGAAGAATGCATTGATGTTGAGGAATCATTTGTTCCGGTTCATTCAATGGATCAATGTACATCCGATTGTATGTTTATTCACGTGTTGGACATTTGACACAAGTTGATTACTTGAGTTAATCATTTATCACTTATTTGAGATTGAAGTTGACTTTCACAAAGGCGTGTTCTTATTTGATAACTTGCTCGAGCTTAAGAATTTGAGTTGAAGACTTGGTTTATCTAGTTACCAATGATCGGGGTGGATGGTTGAAGACCGGTTAACTATCACTTTTAGGAGTTACGTTGTTTTACTCAAAGGATGTCGTTGTGGATAATCGCAAGAGGTGTTAATGTCTCATACTTTGCTTGAGTAGTGAGTACTTAGAGATTTGCTTGAAGCATAAATTCTCGACACCGTTCTTCCATCATTAAGTGCAAGCTTAAGATACAAATGTGGGGAATTCGACTTCAGTTTCAAGTTTGGTATATCGGGTTTTCTTCTTTAGTGGTTACTTCAAATTGTCTACATATGGGTTGATAAAGATAGTCGAGAGAGTTTACATGCGATTGATTCTCACAGATTCATTTGAGCTAATTTGTTGTTCTTCTCTATTTCAAGAATATTTGGTATGTATAATGTGTTGTTGATTACGAGGTATCAAAACCAACAAGGGGAAGGAGACATACATCTAAACACACAACGAGTACACGTGATGAACTTAATACTTCTTCTCTATTGAAGTAATCCCGGAAAGACAAATGTCATAACCGTAGAGAAACTCGGTGTTTAACTCGTAGCCTTTGGTGTGTTATTCCAACTATTTGGGGAAGGATTATTCCAACTATTTGGAGGAAGGATATTATTCCAACTATTTGGGGAAGGATGTATTATTCCAACCATTTGGGGAAGTGGTCTCTGGATACTTTTGGTATGTGTTAACTCGACCTTCGATGGGAAGAAATATGAGAAGAATATTTGAATCGTGAGATGATATTGCTTATCGACATCTTCTATATGATTTATGATAAAGTGCTTCCGGTTATTGCTTCATGTACACAATGTAATGATGATTCCGATGAGATCGCAACCATCGGGGAGAGATATGTGTACATCGTGGATGCACAACATGTTCACATGATCGAGCTTAATCGCTTATTCGGAGTTGACATCCGCAGAGATGATCGGTGATTCAACATGTTACTTGGATGTCATCGTCTCTACTCTTGTTGGGTACATGTGTACATTATGGGTGATTGGTTATATGGAAGATAACCGGAATGCATTTGGTGAAATGAAGATGTTGATATATTGTTCTCCGAATAGACAATTGCTCAAACTCGAAGAGTAATGTGTACATCGAGGACGCACAACAGATCATGTGATCGGGCTTAATCATTTATTTCGGGTTTGATAACCGCAAAATGATCCGTGTTAACTTGTTACTTCGTTGTTATCGTCTTCTTGGGTTCTTGAGCTTCATTCAATGAGACTGCTTTGCTTCACTTCTTCTTCTTGGGGAAATGGTCTTTTTCGAGGATTGTCGGTTTGGGGGAAGCGCCAAAGATTCACTTTTGAAGGCTCAAGTTCTTGCGACGATTCAAGAGCCTCGAATGCTTTGGTGGTGAAAGTTTAAGAGATGATGACTTCTATCTTCTACAAAGTCTTGAACGATTTCCTTATCTCGGTACTCGTATCATCATCTTCTTAAACTATTTCTCTATCTTTGTAAATATTTATCAAAAACCAAATACAAAATATAAAAACAAAAGAAAATAGAAAATAAAACCAACAAAAATCCATAAAAATCGAAAAATTTGAAAAATTAAAAAAAATATTGTTTTCTCAAGACATGTCTTCGGTATCGATAACATCTACGGTCTTAGAAATGTCATTCAATAATGGCACGGGACTTTAGATGAAGTTCGAGCAGAGGTGTAAATATTTCTTTTCAAAACATGTCTCAAACTATGGCTTGCGCTATTTGATTGTAACCCGTGCTTAAACCATGGTTTGCTATTATTTCGATAGCAACCCGCTCTTCAAGAAAGGAAAGTGTTGCGCTAAACCAATTTTCAAATATTTCGTGCACTTATCCTAAAACAAATTGAGGAAAGTATGTCAAAGGATCTTTGTTCCTACTCAAATATTTTTCCTTCTAAAATTCTTCGAAAAATATTTGTTTTAACAAAATGGTGGTAAATGAGTTGCTTGTAAATCAATCGATTCGAGTTTTCAAAAATTGAAAACTCAATCAATGACTTCACTTTTTTAAACTTTTCATAAAATAAGTCATTGATTGAGGGGAGAATGTTTTCAAATCTATATCATCTAACGGGCTTATCTAATTATCCTAAATGCTTAACTGAAAAATGATGTTAACCTACGTTGAAGGACTAGGTGCCTAGGATATGATTGTTAGGATTAGATGATTAGAGTTTGATGAACACATAATTCCCATGCTTTATATGATCTGATTGATATGTTGAATTGACTTTTATTAGTCGATTGCTGTTTGGGTGTTGTCGACCACCATATATCTGTTTGTGTGTTCACTAACGTATGCGATATATGGTTTATAAGAATGTTCCCGATCCGGATCCCACAATAGAAGATGATTGGATGCCGAAAGGAAAGGGTAACTATATCTTGGGTCGACAAATGAAGAAACGGAGCTTAATTTGACTTCTATGGAGAGTTGGCATGAAATGCAACGTAAGAGGTCTCACCGCATCGACAATGGTTTTCTTCATCATCAAATGAAGAAACGGAGCTTAATTTGACCTCTATGGAGAGTTGGCATGACAAATGCAACGTCGAGAGGTCTCATTGCATCGCAGACGGTTTTCTTCCAAGCCCTACAAAGAACAACAACAAAAGCAACTCAACCACCTAACGTATCTTTGTGCGGGATAATAGTGATGATACCATTTTTAAAAAATTTTGAAAATATTGTTTTGAAAATGGAAAATATTGTTTTGAAAATAAATTGGACTTAATTTTGAAAATCACCGGACTTCATTTTATCAAAACTTAAGTCACTCAATCATCGACTACGGTCATCGATTGAGGGGGAGAGTGATTTAAAATAAAATATTTTCAAACGATATTTCTTCATAAAAGTCCGGTTTGTACAAAATAAAGTGGTGATCTAAAGATTTAATGTTATGTCATGGTATGATTTTCTTTAAAACTCAAAGATCTTTCAAAATGAAATTTTTTCTTGTTCTTGTTTGATTGTGAAATTGTTTTATTTTACTTAAAGATCTCTTAAAACTATCATACCGACACTAACAATCTTTAATGTCTTAAATTGATCCTTATCAATCATTTTCAAAATTAAATCTTGCCACGTCTTTCCCTAAAATTTTCTAAATGATTTAAATCAATTGGGATCACAAATCTCAAATGGTTTGAAATTTTGATCGGGAGAGATCGTGATTTAAATCTCAAATCGGTTTTAAAGGGTGATTGTTTCAAAAGCACTCCTTCCTTCATGTGCCAAACGATTTCAAATACATAATGCACATGATTGAGGAGGAGCATTTAACCAAAAACCATAAGAGTATTTAAACAAGGCCACATTTTCTCCCATGTTTTCTAAACCTTATTAAATCACTTGGGATCCAAAATCTCAAAGGGTTTGATATTTTTGATCGAGGGAGAATTTGTGATTTAATAATGAAATTTGATAAAAGGTGATCGTTTGATTCAAAGTGCATGTTGCTCTCCCATATGTGCTAAACGCTTTCAATCTCGAAGCACATATTGAGGGGAGCATTTCAAAAGAAAATAAACTTTCAAGGTACAAAGATTTCTATGTTTCAACATAAGTACCTTGATTGATTTTCTAAATGGTTTCTTAATGGCTTTTGTGATCGTGGATGTACTTCAAAAGAACTCTTTCCTCTATGTGATAAAATGATTTCAAATATCCTACGCATATTTTGAGGGGAGAATTTACCAAAGAAAATCAAATGGCTTTTTCCATGGAAATTGTGATCAAGAATATATTTCAAAGAACTCTTGCCTCCATGTGCTAAACAATTTCAAAATCATATGCACATGTTGAGGGGAGCATTTCTAAATGATCAAAACAATTAAGGTACAAAATGCTTTGATATTATATCACAAGTACCTTGATTGATTTTCCAAATGATTTTTCAATTGGTTTCATAGAAGGAAAGAACAATACCAAAAGACCGACCAATTTACTTTATGCATGGTGTTATAAGGATGGTTAGGTTAGGTATTCGTTCCCACGATCCCGCCAGAGCGGAGGGATCTACCGAGGACAATCCACTAGATAGTGTAGAGTCCTTAGGTATGATGAAAAAGGAGAAAAGTGAGAATATGGGAAGAGTGCGGATGAGATAGAGCTAGAACTGGAATAAACCCAACAAGGTTCTAGTTATGAAGTCTCGGTAAGCAATCAAGGGTTGAAGAATGAAAAGAAATGAATGTGAAAAGGGTGAAAAGAAATAGCCTCCAATAATTCAACCTTAGGGCGTAAACCGGGTTCAATACATATGCTACTTGGTGGTTACTAAGGTAACACCGGTATTGAAGACAAGACGTCATGGACCCAAAGGACGCACCGCACTAAACTTCCCAAGCTACTCAAGTTCCTCTTAAAAGGGCTTGTTTCATTCTCACGGGAACCTACATAATCTATCGACTTTCTCTTAGAGATTGTTGATATTGAAGAAGGAGACCCTCTCCTAGTCTCCGACATAGGAACCAAATGTGCACAATTGAGTCTAGAGCCAAGAGATCATCCACAATATCTCATTAGGACACAAAATTAATGAAGACTTGTTGTTTCACACAATGTGGAAAGTAAGAATATATTTGAGAGTCCTACGCATTATCCTTGTGGTATTGCCAGAACATCCGAGTGATATGTAAAATATTCACGATGAAGATGGAAATCCTTCTAGAGCCAACATCAAACAAGCTCTTGGTGGGTGACATGTGAGATCTTTTCTAAAGATCAAGCTTGTGACAACCGGATAGAAACGATGGGGCGATTCACTCTTGAATCAACCTTGGTCCAGAAATGAATTGAATTGGAAAACCGAATGTGCAAATCTTCTTTTCTCTAGCACATCGAATGTGTACTTTTGATTGAAAAACCGGAAAACCGTTCGATGTGCAAATCTCTTCTTTTCTCTAGCACATCGAATGTGTATTCTTTTCAAATACAAAAGTATTTTGATTGAAAATTGATCTTTCTCATAAAACCTTCGTCGTATTGCAAAACTCTTTCTTCAAGCAATACGCGATTGTTTTCAAATCAATTTTCATCAATCGGTGAATCTCAATTCAATGGTTCACTCACTCCGTGTTGTCTTCTTTGAGACGTTCGGTTTGAGAACAACTAGAACAAATGCGAAACCCCGTCAAGGAGATTCTTGAATTATACCGATCACGAGCGGTACTTGTCTTGATCAACGGGAACCGTGGGCGTGTACCTCAATTCAACGAAGTGATCAAAGACACTTTCGTGTGTTTTATTGCTAATGTTGTTTGCGGTACATTTGGACGGTTGCGGTGATCGAAATTGAGAAGTCAATCCATAGCCGCATGCTCACACATCACATTCACATTAAAGAAATCATGACTAGTGCATATCTACATAACACGGCTCGATATTTTCATACTATGCTTCGCTACTGCTGCGCAAATATCATGAACCAACAAAGCTTCCGCTACTCGATGAGAAGATGTCATGATCCAAAAGTGTGAGCATGTCGGTCCAAAAGTCACAACATCACATGATGGCAACACAACAAAGGGTGATCCGAGATTTCTTGTGGTGATGATCTCAAAGAAAGCTCGAAGATCATCAAGATGTGGATCGGTTCAAAGACCTCCACTTAAAGTACAAAACTAATCGGACTTTGAAGAATCACTACTAAAGCACAAAGATTGCGGAATTTGAAGAATTAAAGTCTACGAGCTCAAGACTAAAGATAAAATAGAATGCTAGGATTCAAAATGTAAATCATGGGGTGACCTCCTTAGGGGAGATTGTTAGGAATTAGAAATTCCATAGTGAAGTGTCGGTCACCCCAAATATAATCTAGCATAAGTTAGCTCGTAGACATATCGTTATTTACGTTGTTTATTAGTTAGTTAGCTTAGTTTAGTTTAGTGCAACACCGTGGAGGAAGGACGGGTCTTTACCCATCTGTATGCACGATCCACAATCCGAAGGAGGACGTTTAGTATGTAACTATAAATACCTCTACCTCCCAAGGTAGAGGTTGGACCTTCACTCAATCTAACCTTCTTTCTTTTGTTTACTTTCTCTCTAGAAAGGCTCCCATCTTCCACTTTCTCTCTAAACTCTATCTCATATTCGATCCATATTTGTGTTTGTTATGTGTTTATGAAAACCAATATCTTTCGGCGAGTTTTGGGTATTTCCAGAAATATTTTCCTTAAAAACATCTTGTAATAGATATAAACGACTATAAGTGATTACATTTGTTCAGGGTTGCAAAAATAACAAATCGGTGATAAATCGTATTGGCATTTTTGGCAAGCTTTGGGTATTTACGACGAGTTTTGGTATTCCCGGCAAGATTTTCTTAAAAAAAACATCTTGTAATAGATATAAATAGTGACTATAAGTGACTAAAACTAATTTAAGGTAAGTTTAGGGTATTTCTAGCAAGATTTACAAGTTTTTGCCAAGTTTGACCATCGTTAACCACCGTTGACCACGGTTGACCGATTTATTTGAACAATTTAAAAAACTCGGCAAGGTCGGTGGCCCAGTAGCACCTAATCGGTGATTAATCGGCCTTGTAGACCTTTTTTTGCAACACTTCTTTTGATGAAACAGCCTCAATAACACTTAAATAGCCAGAAAGTTTTGAACTTTAACATCCAAAGTGAAATTTTTGCTTATTCGTAAATGATGATGAACATGAAGAAACGAGTGAGAAAACGATTAAAAACACGTAAAGTTTCAAACTTTTTGCCAAAACTAAGATTCTAAACACTATAGAAACCTTAAAACTTTCCAAGCTTCAAGATTGGAGTGCTAAAATCAAAGTTTGCGCGTAATAAATGGTGTAGAACGAGAGAAACTTGCGTATAATGAACCAAAACTTCAACAAAAACGTTTCAAACAACTAAATGGCGATTGATACCACTGTTAGGTCACTATAATATGAACACACAAGTATGTTTAGATGTAATATAGAAAGAGATAAAGGATGAGACGGTATGGAACTTCACACACACACTAATAGTGAAATGTTAAGCATAAAATGAAGAACCAACACCCTCCTAAGAGGGTTTACATAGTATTTATAGGCAAGGGAGCTAGGGCAACACTTCTAGCCCTTCCTTCAACGTTTGGGCCTAAGTATAAGCTTATGTGCTTACTACATAAGCCTTGCACTAATTATAAACATGTAAGCCTAATTAGCAACCTATTACAATACTAATGACCGATACTTGAAATAGTAGTTACACGTAATCCCAACATTATCTGTCAAATGAATCAACCCACGGGTTCGGGTACTCTCCCAAGTAACAAAATTCCTAACCCGTGAGGTGAGATGAAAATAATCACTACTCGAAGTGGTGTAGCTTATGATGGACCCACGGTTCCTACTACTTCTTCTTCTCCTCAAGTAGTAAACCGTGAGACCAGGGTAACAAAGGACCCGGTGCTTCCTACCAATAAGGGGAGTACCGAGAATGTCCAACCCGCGATTGTCCACATTTCTGAGCCTAAGATTTCTGAGCCCAAAGTGACTCCCGTTTGGACTCAAAAGTCTAAACCGCGATTCCTTATCCTTCGAGACTTAACAACCAAAAGCTTTGCGAGAAAGCTAGCGACCAAATGGAGAAATTTTTGGAAATATTTCAAGAACTACACTTCGACATAAGCTTCGCAGATGCTCTACTTTTAATTTCGAAATTTGCTTCAACAATTAAGAGTTTAATAAGTAAATAAAAATTATCGGAACTAGCAAAAACATCTTTGAACGAAAACTGCTCGGCGATCATCCTTAAGAATCTTCCCAAGAAGTTAGGAGACCCCGGCAAGTTCCTTATTCCATGTGAATTTCCGGGAATAGTTCAATGCTCCTCCCTGGCTGATCTCGGTGCAAGCATTAACTTAATGCCGTTGTCGATATATAACAAGCTTTCATTACCGGCACTTACCCCTACATGCATGACCATCAAGCTTGCCGACCGTTCACAAACTATTCCAATGGGCATAGCCGACGATGTTTTCGTCAAAGTGGGACCGTTTCATTTTCCCACTAACTTCGTTGTAGTTGATTTTGATGCCGATCCTCGAGTACCCCTCATTATTGGGAGGTGTTTCTTGAGGACGAGCCATGCAACGATTGATGTTTATGAAGGAGAGATTACTTTACGGGTAGATAAAGAGACCGTCACGTTCAGTGTTAACCAAACTTTGAAATCTCTAACCACCCAATGTGGTGTTGCTAAAATGGACTCACGATTCCTAGTGACACCGAGGTGACAAAGGACCCGGTGCTTTCTACTGATAATGAAAGTACCAAAAGCGTCCAACCTGCAGATGTACAAAAATTTGAGCCCACAATGGCTCCTAAACCATCTAGATTCGATTCAAATCTTTCACGATTTACGGTTAAGAGTTTGTCAAGTTTACGTGCTGAGCTTAAAACGATAAACAAGAAACAAGAACCAGAGACCATAACGGAAGTGGTGGAAATTGATAGCTCTCAGAGCACACCACTTGTCCCACCTCCGCAATCTTCGAGACTTACTAGTCATTTGGTTTATCGTGTTGATCTTGTTCCTAAAGAAGTTTCTTCGAGTGGCAATCCTACTCCCATTTCAGAACCTATCATTTTCAAATCTTCCCTTTGTCTCACACTGGTTGAGGGAAGTGCCTTCATTTTGGAAGAGGTCGATGTTTTTCTTAAAGATGATCCAATTTCACCAAAAATTGTTGATACCTCCGGGGGGAGATGTTCCTTTATTAGAAAAGATGTTATACGATGAACCGTTACTTTTTCTCCCTCGAAGGAAGATAACGTTGAAGAAATTGTTGAACTTAAGCCGTCAAATCCTCCGGAGCTCGAGCTCGAGGATTCTTTACCCGAATTTGAGAGTTTTATCTTTGATACGGTAGAGAAGAGTAGTGGCAATCCCACTTCTCATCCCTATCTTTGTTTTTGGACTTATGAGCATTTTGCTTTGATATCAATCATACGGAAAAGACGAGTCGTGGCAATACCACTTCTCATAATATTATCTCTCTTCTCGAGTATGATTTGGTTCGCTTTGATTTAGAGGAGTTCTCCGGTGAACTCTCTCATGTCATATCTCCTCCGGAGTATGATCATTTCTATTTTGACCTTGAGGAAAATCTATGTTTGGGGGAAGAAGAGCTCTATCAAAAGAGTTCCCTTATTGATCACATCACCCCGTCTCTTCTTCCCGAGGTTTTTGAAAATGACCAAATGAGCTTTAACGATAAAATTCAAAATGATACAAAAGTTACTTTTAAGGATGAAAAATGGATCCTATTTGTTATCAAAATCTTTGTTCCATTTCTCACATATTGTGGAAAACTAGAAGGGGGGTTGAATAGTTTTGCCGATTTTAAGTTAGTTTCAAAAACTTTAGATTCGATAATATGTGAGATCGTATGGATGTAGAGAAAGTATAGATCTAATGATAAAGCAAGTAAATAAAGTAAAGCAAAGGGATAGAAATGACACAACCGATTTATAGTGGTTCGGCTACAAAGACACCTTCCTTGCCCTACTCCACTCCCCGAGTCACCTACTCGAGAGTTCAAGCACTATGTCAACAAACTCCTTCAACTTGGCAGAGAAGCCTTCACAACGTTTCTTACACCTTTTTCCGGTACAAAGCTAAATACCGAGTCCGTAACACGGTGGACCAAACCAACACGACTATTACACAACAAATATGTGAAATATCAAATACAAGATCTTTGCTACAGAAATCTTGCGGAGGAACAAATCAATCAAGGACCCCTTGCTTGGATGACTTGTAGAATGCTCGTGATCTCGCCTTAGAGAAGGACCTATATGAGAATCACTAAAGAAAGAAAGAAGGAAGTACTCTCTAGATCAAGTGATCTTTTGTTAGAAAAGAATGGGAGTATATGAGAGAATTAGTAAGGAGAGGGGTAAGTTAGAATGAAGAAATGACTCTCTATTTATAGGCAAAATCTTCCTCTGTTCCCCGGATCCCACGGATCCCTCCCACAAGGGATCCGTCTAGTGTAATCCTAGGGATCCGTGGGACGCTCCTCTTTGCCCATGGGTTTTTTGGTTATGGGTCATGGGTCATGGGTTATGGGTTGGTCCATGGGTATTCTTTTAGATTCAATGTATCTAATGAGTACATTGTATCTAGTCAAGTGGGTATGGGTTAGTACCATGGGTTATGGATATGATCCATGGGTTGTGATTTTTACCCATCCTAATAAACTATTACAACAAATGATTTATTACAACATTTTGTATTTAAATGGCTATATGTAAATGCTTTACAAAAATGACATGTATCCTTATAATTGTACTTAAGATAACATTATATTTGTTATCAACAAAACACAAAGAGATCGCAAAATATTAATAAACGTTTTTACGGTTTATTTGTATTAACACATATGATGTGACTTCTCCTCTTCTTCACTCTTTCGGGAGTAAGGATACCATTTTTGACCCCGGTATCACCGTTTATAGTTTTTACTATTTAGAACTGTGGGTATCTCATCGGAGTGGAACTTTCTCATGTTTCAATGCTTATCCAAACCTCTTGAACGGAATTTCGATGGAGATTTTCTGTTCCACTTGCTTTCCCAAGAACAAATGAATTCGGGGACAAGTCAAGCTAGCGACTCGTTGAAAAAAATCAAAAGCTCTTCATGGGTGGCAACCCATACTTATCCTTCTATCTTCTTTCTATTTTTCTAATAAAGTGATGTAGGGGGTTCGCCTTTTCGATTTCTCATGTTTGGTTTTTGATGTTTATGTCCAGGATTTCCCCGATATATGAAGACTCTCGTGCTCGTGGTTTTGTCTTTTCTCCACTCGAGTTTCATGTCTTGATGCTTAAGGAAATCTGATATCCGAAATCTTATCGACTAACTTTTATCTTTTAGATTATTAATAAATGGCTTTTAGATTTCCGTTGAGAACCCTTGCCTTTAAACATTGAGGACAATGTTTTGTTTTAGTTTTGGGGGGTAATCTTCGATTTGATTTGACCGCACTTGTGTTTTGCCTTAAACTCTCGCAACCCCATTTTCCTAAAAAATCCAAAAGAAATTGATGAAAAAAGTGAGAAAATTTAAAAATTTTGTAGGCTTTTGCTAGTTTTATGATCGAAAATTCTTTGCCAGTCTATTAGAAGTTACTTTAAATATGCGATTCTTGAAGAGTTTTTGCTAATTGCTTAAACAAGAGGCTATAATATACGAATTCTAGCTCACAAGGCCAAGAATTTGCATGCTTCCCTAAGTGATTTTAAATATGCGAAGCTTTGAAAGTATTTGCTTGTTTCTAAAAAGTGATTTTAAGAATGCGAGACTTGAGATTATTTCACAAAGCATTTGCAAAATAATATATGTTTTGACACCTTGTTGACTTTCCGCTTGTTAGAGTAGGAATAGAATTTTGACTTGACCAGGCGTGTTGAGCCCTAGCTTGTTCCCTTAACCATTGGTAATTAAAATCGTTCACTAGTTTTTCATACAAGGAGCTATAAAACGCGAATTCTAGTAAAGAGGTTGCAAGTTCTCATGATTGACTTTAATTTGCTAGAGCTAAATTATCGGCTAAGCATTCGCGGATCTTATTATTTAAGATTTTAAATTTGCATAGATCGAGAAATGATAGAGTTATGTAGAAGTTAGATGCTAAACGTGGAGTAGTTGGATCTCTTTAGAGCTCGTAGAGGTTACTAGTGGCTTTTTGCTCCTAGCAGCTAAATAAACCCCAAAAACAAAATATTCAAAATAATTAAAGGTGTTTGGTTTTGGCGATACTTAGTTTTCAAGCATTTTTGAGAGAATCCTTGCTTATGAGAGTTTGGTACACATCAAGGTAATGTCAGTGTTGTGGTATAATAGACAACTGATTCTTGATAGTACGTGCTATTGTTTCTATTGTTATAAAGGCCGTGGGACTCAGAGTTTGGCAAATAATTAGCGTGAAATAAAGCTCAAATGTATAAATGTGAAAAATCCAAAGCCATAAAAGTTTTCTATGTTTGAAGGTACCCCCCCCCCTTACCATGTACTTCAAAAAGGTTGAGGAAAAACCCAAATTCATAATAAGACTTCTAATAAAACGGTAATCCCGTTGAATTGGTGGTTGAAAAGACTGAGGGCAAAAGTTGCAAATGTGCAAATGTGCTGAAATAACGTTAAGCCAAGCTTCGACTCCAAGGATGTCCTAATAAAAAGTTTCTTTTTCGAGTCTCAAACATGGGATGTCTCGGTTATAAATAAAAAGGATGTCCCGTAAATAGTGTGAAATTAGGACCTAAATGTGGACCTCATTCTTATGAGCAACGATTTTCGAGGGAAGTTTTGGAAACTATTTAGCGTCTAAACTCGATGCTTTTATCGGAATAAAAATCTATCGCAACAAGAAAAGAGAAAGACAAAAAATTCTCGATTTTCTAAATAAAATCCTTAGAGAAATTAGGATTATGGGAGTGAAAAGTAGCTAAGGGTGCAAAAGTAGCATCTATGGGTAGTGTTAGCATCTAATTTGTATATAGCGAGTGATTTCGATTTTAAGCTTAGTTTGGGAACTCGTGAAAAATCAAGGACGATGAATTCTATCCGTATGGTCACTTCTTTATGAGTTGTGTTTCCTACTCCGTGATCCTAAAGTGTTTATCAAAAATATGTGAGAGTTATTGATAGACATGAAAGTTCAACAAACCGTCACACAAAATGGAAAGTGCTTAAACATTATATGTTTATATGAAATAAAATGGTTTAACGGGCGTTTTTAGAGCTAAGGGTTTCTTAATCTCTTTTGAGGAAGCTTTCCTACTTTATATAGCTTTAGTAGAAAGAGGTTGAAATCTTTGGTTTTAGAAGCGTGAGTTGATGACATTGCGTGAGGACACGGCAATACGTTAGTTTGGGGGATTTTGGTATATGTGAAAACATATACCTTTTCTTTTTCAAAACCGACCAAAATAAATCGTAAACGGGCCGTTAATGATTAATATTTGTGTGTTTCTTGAGTTTATGCATGTGCAGGTACGGATATCTCAAAACAGACAAAGAAAAGACAAAACAGAAGAAAAACGAGCACGGGAAAGAGAAGAGAGTGAAAGACAAGAGCCGGGGATTCAATTTTACGGTTTTGGATCATATTTAGCATTTTTACATATATACCCTCATCATCATCCACATTTACCAACTACACCCTAATATTACCAAAACTACACTTTGGTCCTTGGAATTTCACAAATTGGCAAGATTGGTCCTTATGGTACTACTACTCCTAATATCCGGATACCATTGTGATTATTCCAATCCAATCCAAAAATAATATAACCCAATCCCACCATTGAGCCCAAAACAATCCAAAGCCCAACCAAACTACTCTTATACCCGGTTATATCCCACTACCCATTTCCCCAACTTAACCCGGTCAAACCCACCCCTCCAGTCAAATAAATAATAAATAAAACCCAAAGTTACCCTTCCCACCTACTATTGTTCATCCTTCTTCTCAGATGAAATTCCGACCATGCCCCTAGCATAACATTGTACTAAGCATCTTGAGGGCTGACATAGGCAGGGGATTGCCAGAGTGTACAAATGGAGGATTCTTATTGGCTGAGCCACCTCATTGATTTGATCATAAGGATGAGATTGATTGTAATGATGCAAGGGGTGATCAAGGGTGAAGATTGGTGCTTCTGGATCTTTCCCAAACCCTAATTGAAGACCTCGAGGCTCCCTATAAATACCCCCCTCATTCTCAGATTTTGGAGAGTAGTTTTTAGGTTAATGTTACCATGTCATTTTGATTTTTAAGTTGTAATTTCTTAGTTAATGTTTTTCTAATTCACTTTTAAGCTTTGCACTCTCATTTTATTTCAATAAAAGTTTACTTTGTTTTACTTTAATTGTTCTTACATATATTTCTATCTTAAATTTTAAATTGTCAATGGTTGATTGATCTCAAGTAAGCTGTCAAAAAGCTCAATACAGCTTGTATACAAGCTTACTAAAGCTTTTATAGCTATCAGTAGGCTTATACCTTCATTGTACTAAAAAGTTCAAAAAGTCAAAGCAAAAGTCAAAATAAGTCAAAAAAATAGCTAGAGCTTGTAGAGTAGTTCCGCGAGCAATTTTAACCCCTTGTTTAGCTAGGGGATTTGTAAGTTAGCTTATTAGCTTATTTTTTTAGTTTAACCTGCTTATTATGTTCATTTTAATGCTTATTTGGTCTCATTGTACTTAATATGGCTTATTGTTAGTTAATTACAGTTTTTAAAAGTTACTTGTTTGAATTTTCCAAATAAACCCTTGAAAAACAAAAAATAATTCAATACTAGTTTAGCTTAATCACAGCTTATTAGATATTAAGAGTTGGTAATAATCTATCATTTGTGTTAGTTAAGTCATTTGTAATCAAGAGTATACAAGTTTTATGGTTAGTTTTGTCGAAAATCCCAAAACCGACCCTTTTATGGGTGTTTGGAACAAGGGTTATTTTTAGTCTCAAATGCATTTGGGTCAAATTAGATTTATAAATCTAGTTTTGATTTAGTCTAAATGGTGTTTTAGAGTGTAATTCTCTAGTTTGTTGCAAATTTTAGTCATTCAAAAAAGTTCAATAAGTTAGTTTTCTCTTTAGCTTTCAATAAAGAAGTAAGAAAGTTCGACATATGTCGGCTAGCTAGGAAGGCTAAAAGCTAAAATCAAATTCCCCGTAACTGCGTGCGAATGAAGAGCGTTCCATTTCTATTGTCATTTCAAAGAAAATCTGTTGTTTAAGTATGTTTTGATCAGTCACCATAGCTTATCATTATAAGTTGTGGATAAGTTAGTTTTAAGTGTAGCTTTAGACTCATTTTAGATGTCTTAGTCTAATTTTAGATTTAGCATTCAAAGTTTAAGTCAAATTTGTAGTCAACTTTTAGTTTTCAAAGTCTAAAATAAGCTCAAAAGTTGTTGTTGTCCTACTGATATCAGACAGCTGATAAATGAGTGTAAAAAGTAAAACAAGAGCTTTTCTGAGTTGTTTGATTGTCCCTCTTAATCTGTTTTAAGCTAAATTGGTAAAAGGGAATCATTAAAACCATTAAACTTGTGATTAAAAAGGGGTCTCAGTCCAGTTTTTTCAATTCAGTTAAGTAGACTGCAGTCTTAAACAGCCACCTTCATAAGCTTGCAAAAAGCTCATAAGAACTCCATTAGGTCTGAATTCTGGTAAATAAGCTCTTTGTTGGTTATATTTGATGTTCATTCTTATTAGAGGAATTAGCTTATAGTCAATAAGCTTCTGGATAAGTTTGAACTTGGTCTCATAGGTTGTTTTGTGTAAAAAGAGATTACGTGCTTTTTTTAGTTTCCAGCTTATTTTATGCCTTGCTTTTGATTATTTCTAGTTGAAATTGTAAGTTTAGGGTAGACTTAAATGTTTCTTTTTAGCTTTTTCATCTTTATCCCAACTTATTAGAAGCTTGTTAGCAATTTTAGTTAAAGATGTGTTTGGTTTTAGCTTATTAGCAATCTGTAACAAATTAAAATTTGATTAATCGCTTATTTCAATAGTTTCATAAGTTTGGTTTTACAAAAGTTGGTCATAACAAGCTTTTCTACAACCTTTTTAAAAGATTTAAAAAATAAAATAAAAATGCCAAAATCGTGGATTGAACCCTGGTCTCAAGACTCACAACCTCAACACAAACACCTCTTATGACGACACCCTAGGGACTTACAGCCCTAGGGTCGATCGTATTTTTAAATGGACATTTTCAACTCTACCCCAATAGCTTTTTGAAAGCTTATTCCGACTTATCTGGATAAGTTGGTATCTTTTCATATTTTTCTCTTATTAAACTGTTAAAATTGTACTTTCCACGAAATTTTGGAATTTTCCATTTTCATTTACTATTTTAAATAATTATTTTCCTTTATTTTAGTTTTAATTCATAATAAATAAAAGAAAAGTCAAAAAATATCGGGCTTTTCCTAAAATTTTATTTTGCCATTTAGCATGTAGGAAAAATAGTTTTGCATTTTAGGGTTAATATTTCTCATTTTCACTTTTAAAGCTCGGTATTAGCACGGGATTTTATGCGTTTTAGGTTTTGTTTTGCGTTTAGCCCCCCAATTTCTTCAGATTATTGTTTTAGATGCTTAATAAGTTGTTTTTAGCTTATGTTTATCAATTTTAGTGCAAAAACCAAATTTCACACTTTTCACTATTCAAATTCACGAAAACGCGACTCGAGTTAAAATCTCCATTCAACCTTCGTTGGGAAACGATCCGAGGATACCAACTTCACAATTTGTATTTCTTTTGGACTAATCAAAAACCACCTAAACACTTCACTTTTTATATTTTCTATACATGCATTTATATCCCCATTTCACTCCACCCCATTTCCATAATAAATCAAGTTTTTCTTCTCCTTCTTCTTGTGCTGGCTGCCATGAATCACCACCATCTCACAAAACTGTTAATCATAAAATCATCACCAAATCATTCTCAATTGAAGGTACTTGCAAAAAAATGGCACTTTGAATCAAGGATTTGAAGAAGTTTCTCGGAGTTTTTCTTAAATGCTTCCTCAAGTTTATTTAATTGATATTCCTACAGCCCTCAAGCTCTTTTTGAATAGTAGAAGAGAAGGTCCTTGCTTGTTGTGGTGTCTCGTGGATGTTTTTAATCAAGCCCTAGACAAGTTATTTGTGATTTTCCACTTCTTGTAAGTAAATCCCATCATTTCTTTTGATTTTTACACATGCAAATGGGTTTTGTTTTTCAAGTAAATATTGGTTTTACCTCATTAGGTAAACCTTCTATATGATAATCATATTACACTTGATTCATTAGGGGCATAGGTTAAAGGTGATTGTGATTGGGACATGTTATGTTTAGGTTAGGTAGATTTATGATGCAGAAATTTGTAGAGCTGCATTGCTGGACCATAGTGGGAATTTCGTTCTCAGTTGGTCTAAATGGATCCCAAAGAAGTGCAATATCCATATGTGGAGGTTGGGGCTAAATCGTATTCCAACGATGATGGCTCTTAAGTCGAGGAACTGTGACTTCGGGGACCTCGCTTGTGGCTTGTGTGGCTCAGCGGATGAGACAGGTGATCATCTTTTTTGTGATTGCAGAATTGCTATGGAAGTTTGGAACTACGTTGGGTCGTGGTGCAGGTTATCTCCCATTTTTCTTTTCTCGAGGTTGGATATTTTTTATATTCATCAGGTGGAGGGCTTGGACAAAAAAGGAAAGGAGCTAGTTAAAGGAATCGTTTACACCACTGTTTGGTGTTTGTGGAAGGCTCGCAACGAGAAGCGTTTTTCCAATATTAGTATTGATAGTCGGAGGATTCTACAAGACATCAAAACGTATAGTTTCTTGTGGTATTCCAATAGAACTAGTAGGCAATCGATAGATTGGAAGAATTGGTATCTTTTCAATATTGTGTAAGGTTTTTTGTTTGGTGCTGCGCCCCGTTGTTTTGACGGGTGTCGCGTGTTTGTGAATAATAGTCGACTTTCAAAAAAAAAAAAAAAGTGTTACGATGATTAAAATGTGATTTTTATGGTGAAAATGGTCAGATTCTGCACTCTGTAGTGTACGAGGCAAAAATGAAGTTTTAGGCAATAAATTTTTGAAAACCAATTATGTAACCTGTACTAGACAAGTAGAGTTATCACGTCCAATTGGTTTAACCTTTATAGAACCTATTGATTTTAAATAGCGTCCGATAAGGTGACCCACAAAAATCAGTCACACTTTTATTCAAGATAGACCTGTAGAATAAATTTATAAAAAGTAATTAGACCTTCAAAACTTTGAGCTAACTTAGGGTAATTATGAGAATACATGTTTTGCTCAAGGTGTCAACACTTTTTAGGAAAAAATTTTGGGTATTTCCAAAATAGACTTTGAGACTTGCGACTTTTCTACTTTTCATATAAGCTTGACAAGTGTCCTTCGTAATTTGTGTACCCAATTATTGTTTCTGGCTTTTACAGCTATGATTGTATAGCGACCGAATCTGAGCGACTTTTTTAAGAATCTCGCGAATTTTTTTTGTCCTTTAGTAAAAAAAAGTCAAAGTTACTAAAATATTTTTTTATACATTTAGCTCCTTCCCAATGCTGAGCGACTTAAGCGAAATAATTTAAGCGATTTTTTTACTGTACACTATGTTTGTACCTTTTAGTACATTTTTTACACTTTTCAAAATTATAATTTTAACTAAATTGTCTACTATACCCTTGTCTCTTCCATTTCCACCAATTATTATTCTCATTCATTCCCTTTACATTTCCACCAATTATTGTTTCGGATTGCATTCACAAAACAGATTGTTGATCAGGTTAGTCCAAAATTGTTAAGTTTTTAGGTATCATTTTCATCGGATTATGCACCAGTTGTATTCCTTTTTAACTTTTGTTCTCTCTTTTCCATAGCTAAAATCGCACTCAGAGATATATGAGGGATATGTCCCCATGGTTTATAGTGATTACCTGAAGAATATGTCCAAGTATTTTGCTGCTTCTCTTTTTGTAATTTGATATTACATTTCCATGAATTACCATCTTACCTTGTGTTTCTGCTCTATTTGGATGTGAATTAGGGTCGGTGAATGGGGGTATCATGTGACTTTGTAGGTTGCCGCTGATTTGGTACGGATATGCTGATTTGGTTTTAACAAAGCATGTGATTACAAAGATTTTGCCTTTTACCATTTAAGCATAGATCTGGTTACCAAGTACTAGCAGTGGTTACCAAGTACTAGCAGTGGTAATCACTACCACTAGCAGTGGTTACCAAGTACTAGCAGTGGTAATCACTACCACTAGCAGTGGTTTAATATTAATTCAACGTAACAACACAAACAAGGCAAAAATCACTATTCAAGTTAACTTGGTGTATAAAACCTAATCCTAAGCTACTTGGGATCCTATGAAAAGCTTAGGACAGCTTATAAATAAGCTATGAAAAGCTTAATGTAGGGGCTGTTGTGAAGCAACAACTCAGTCCAAGGGGGTACTTTGGGGCTCCTAAAAAGCTACTAATAAGCTAAAACTAAAAATTATAAAAAATACCATTAACTAGGTGACCAACTGAATGAGAAGCATACCAAAAATCAGATCATAAGGACTCATATTAAGCAAATGAAAAATCTAAAAGACAAGCCACTTGGGCATAAAAGCTGCTGAGACAGAACAGATATGGACTTTTTTTTTCAAAACTTAACAAAACTTGTTAAATCAATTTTACTTCTTTCAAAACTACTTTAAAACCTTAAAGCAACTTTGACTTATGAAGTCAAAGTGAGTGAAAATGGGTTTTGACCCAAGTTTGAGCCAAAACCAAACACCCCTGAATGGAGTAAAACTCTTTTAAAAACTGATTTTTTAAAAACTAATACTAAAATTTCTTTTGTAAAACTAACTTAGGATTAGGTTTTAGCTCTTTTAAAAAGTTATTTTGCTGCTTCTCTTTTTGTAATTTGATATTACATTTCCATGAATTACCATCTTACCTAGTGTTTATGCTCTATTTGGATGTGAATTAGGGTCGGTGAATGGGGTGATCATGTGACTTTGCAGGCTGCCGCTGATTTGGTACGGATATGCTGATTTGGTTTTAACAAAGCATGTGATTACAAAGATTTTGCCTTTTACCATTTAAGCATATGTGGTTACCAAGTACTAGCAAGTGAAGCCGCCAAAATTGCTTTGGATTATTGTGGAGATGTTAAGAACGGGATAACCCTCTTGATCACTGCACGGGAATGGGAGGAGGCTCTGAGAATTGCTTTAATGCACGGGAATGAGGACTTGATCTCGGATGTTAAAATTGGGTGGTGAATTCGCCACCATCATGATCACGGAATATGAAGAAGGGTTGGAGAAAATCGGTAAGTATTTGACACGTTACTTGGCGGTTCGGCGGAGGTTATTGCTTGCGCTAAGCTTGAGCGGATGAAAGATCGATAAACGAATTAGATGATGATACTGTTTCAGAAGCTAGTAACAGTTTTGGTGGAATGAGTGCTTACACCACTGGGTATGAACTACACCTTTATATATATATTTCCTCATCTAGTCTAGCGGATTACTGGTTTGTATGCAATTCATTATTGTTGTGGGGAGTTCAGTGATGCATAAGTAGGTTATTGGGTACTTATTCTAAGTGTTTTATATTTGACTAGGTCAAGAAAAAGCTCTGCTGCTTCCATGAGTTCAAGTGGCACTAGCAAAAGAGGGCTAAGACGTCAAAAGAAAAGAGGGAAAATCCGTGCTGGCAGGTAATTAGTTTAACAATAGAGAAGTATACTTCTAGAGATGTCAAATGGGTGGGTTAAGTATTGGTTTGAAACATGTAATTTTATGGTTTGGATCTGAACGGGTTGGGTTTGGCTAACCTGACTTGACCCGACCCGAGACATTTTTTTTTAACTTTAACGAGAGATACTTTATGTTCATACAGATAATTAGTTTTTAAATATGATGACAAAACTTATATTATACAAAATACTAATCTAGATTTTCTAATAATATGATTTAGGAGGTCTTAAGCATTTAAAAATGTTGACCCCTTCGACTTATAAACTTGCTTAGTTTCAAGCTAATTAACTCGGATATTACCCATTTATTCGGTAGAGATAAACAAAATCCTCCCTGACCCGTTCGTTAGTAGATACGTCCAAGTTCCCACCTCTAATGTTCTTTCGTCTTACTGGTCATATCTTACATCTCTTTTAATGGTCGAACATTATTTTAGCCCCGATGAGGAAATGGCATTAGTAGATCATCTGAAGGGGATGTCACTTGCAAGTGGAGCAGCGCGCGAGCTCAAATCTTTGTTGGCTTGCCTTGTGATGATTGGGAAGGAAGATATTGCACGAAAGTTGCAGCGAGTTGGAGAAAACTTTCGATTATCTCAAAAGCGGCAGGAACCGGTGATGCAATGGCCTGTGATATTGTGGATGAGCATGTGTTTGTTTTGGAGCTATACATCAAGAAGTTAAGAAATGAATTGTTGCAGCTAGCATTTGCACAATCATTTTGCCTTTTACCATTTAAGCATAGATGTGGTTACCAAGTACTAGCAGTGGTTACCAAGTACTAGCAGTGGTTACCAAATACTAGCAGTGGTAATCACTACCACTAGCAGTGGTTTAGTAACGCTAGCAGTGGTTAAGACGCTGACGAGGCACATTGTAGTAGATTATCTCCATATTATGTTTGCATAGCACAATATTGACAACTCTGTGTTTGTTTTTAGCTTATTAGATTGGCTTATGAGCTTATTCAAAGTTTGGTAACCTAGTAAGTTCATTTGATGGCTTATGAACTTATATAAGCTATCAACTCATAAGTCATTAAAAATGAGCTTATAGGTTTCTTAAATTTACAAGCAAAGACAAACACCCCGCGTAAACATCTTCTAAGTATGTTGCATACAATGTTAGACAAAATAATAATTTTGATGCACAACTAGTAAACTAGTTTTCAGTGCACTATGGAACAAGAAAAATAAAATGTGCTACGTATTGTTGCGATCGATTACGCTTTGATAATAGGGCCATTGTATTTGTTGAGTTTGCATTGAAATTTCGTTTTAGGCAGTCGGATTGAACTTGTGTATGATATGTAGCATATATTGGACAAATGTTTCTTTTGTGATTTTTGATTGTAATGGATGAATTATCTCATATATTGTCTTTTTTAATTGTGATTTGGATATAACTTTTAAAAATCCGCATACTCTCTGAGGCTACCCCAATAAGACCCTTAACCGATTGGGTTGTGAGGGTTGCATGAGGATATCCTTGTTGTGGGGTTGAGGGTCAAGATCGTTGAGATGCATGTGGGTCGAGGGTTGAGTGTTTGTTTTGTGTGTGTTTTTATTTAATTAAAATATATTTTTGTTAGGTATGTTTTTTGTAGTGTAGATCACCTTATTGTGCCTAAAAGGTCAGTTATAGGTCGCAGGAGAGAAAGCTCATTTATATGTGTTAGACGTTAAAACCGATGAGGTGCAGATACAATCAAACTGAGATATGTCGAAATATTTATCAAATCGGCCAAACAACTTCAAAATACCAGAATAACTGTTTCTGAACCCTAGCAATTTGCTCAAGACTTGCCCAGGACGAATTACACAAAATCATACCATAAAAAATCCATGCAGAATAGTAAAAAAAAAAATCGTTGTTCAAAAAAAAAGATCCATACAAAATAGTAAAACCGAGATTACTGCTATTTCACCAACCATCAATCTAAAATGTTTGATGCCAATTTTTATACCGAGAGAGGTCGATGTAGAGCATCCTTAAATCGATTGTTTGTAGCTAGCATGATTTACCACAACTGCTTCTCAATAACGTGAAAACAATTCCTTTAAGAGTCTCCTCAAGCAATAAAACAAAAGCGTGTCATTACTAATGATAATATTTTCATTAAAAGCAATCAAGTTAATCAAAATCGAACACTACCATGGAATGGTCCTTGAGACCAAGTGAGAGAATCAATGGTTTTGAAGAGCCGTAATTGTCAGAATCGAATCAAGATCAATAAATTTAGCATGGGCGAAGAGTGTAACATTGCAACTAGAAAGAAAAGAAAATATAAGAACTGGGTTGTTTCACATGGATGCTTGATGGCATGGGAACGCAGTAATTATTAACAAAGTTTCGGTATGCATACGAAACTAAAAGCAGACATTATGTGTTCAATTAGTCGGCGAGCACATGCCAAGAGCATCGGTCGCAGCAGTTAAAGCATTTCAGTGACCAAGCCAACATGATAAAGATTAAAGCTTTGGTAGTATCAGTTTGTAAGCAAGCTTACCTCATCTCTTTTACCAAATATCACAGATACATTGAAAGTAGGGTCATTCAACATCCCTTCCTCCTTTCTGTTAAAATAACAACAAGCAGTTGAGAAGTTTACGAAAGGTGGTCATACTTGTTAGATGTCACAAGTAAGTTTACGTTCACATCCTATAGTCGCATTCTTGAGTCAATGTTATATTATATAACTACTTATTCTTAAAGGCGAATTACACAAGCAACACAATCTTAACTAGCAGTGTATAACATTACCTTGCATGCAAGATGGTTCCCATAGTCCCAATTTGAGTAGCAATAATCTGGCAGTGTTGGCAAAATTAACAAATGCACAATTTGAATCAAATGAAAAGAAAAAATAAGCAATACTAACTCACCATGAATTGATCTTCATAGCTAGAAATGACTACATCAATTTTACTTTCCTGTCAAGAATATGTTTGTGATCATTAGCAAGTAGTAACACATGTCCATCACATTGCAAAATCTACACATATGGTACTAACTCCAAACCGTAAACCACATATTTCTTAGTTGTTGTTTTCTTTACACAAACATGCCTTTGCACACAAGGCTCAATGAAGCTAGCAAAAAAAGGTCATACACGATAGATTTTTAGCTGAAATGGATTTGCAATTCAAAAACCATTTGGGGCAATACCCATAGCGTTATTCTTCCTTCTATTATTTAAAGGAAGCATGAAAATAGCGAGTGTTTTCGTCCCCCTCAATCGCCCATTCTACATGACATTTTTTACGAATCTTACAATTGCTTATCCGCTCCAATGTATGATATTCGGCAATTGCTTCCCCATGGGATTCAATCTCAGTTTGAGATAGCAGACCCGTCTCAGCCTTTTCAAAGTATAATGAAACATGTACCACTTTGCTGACTTAAATCATAAGAAAACATTCGAAGAAGAGCTACAGATTTAAAAAGATTGAAAGAAAAATTACCATGGAAGTGTTCGCTTTTTTCGTCTTTGATGCTTTAAGAAGATGTCTTTGATCATCTGGATATACTCTCTTCGTATATAGCCATCACAATGGGTTCGGGCATCAACCCACCCGGATTCTGACCCGTATATAGCCATCAAAGCTTCTTGCTCCTCGTCTAACTTGCTCGATCATGAGTGGAAGACGATTTAGTAACACGTAGCGATGGTTACCAAAATATACTAGCGATGGTTTAGTAACACTAGCGATGGAATGAAATATACTAGCGATGGTTTAGTAACACTAGCGGTGGTTACCAAAATATACTAGCGATGGTTTAGTAACACGTAGCGATGGTTACCAAAATATACTAGCGATGGTTTAGTAACACTAGCGGTGGAATGAAATAAAGTAGCACCTATGGCTTCCGTTTCAGTGATTTGGCAAATAAACAAGAGAACTACAGTCATTTCGTTTCATAGGCTCAAGCATCAAATATAACATATATTCTTGTATATAAACAGAAAAGAAAAGCCATTAATTTAGCTATGCATCACACATACATCAGATGGCCAAGTACATCATATGGCCACTACAACTTGATTCATTTCAATTAACAAGCAAGGGGCAGCCCGCCGCGTTGCGGCGGGTTTTATATCATAAACTAAACATTTTAACATAGACACACAAAATACTTTTAAGCACCTTTGTAAGTCCATTTAGTTCTTGCTTTTTAATATTGGAGGATATATTGCTAAATATACGACAACAAAATGAGAAACTGCTAACGAAAAACATCAATAGAGTGAAAGTTACCTGGTTTCGAGTCGCAAGAAATACTAGCACCTCATTAAATCAAATATAATTGATCTATTTGAATTATATGTTAATGAAAGTAAGTTCGTTAAAGATCGCCAGCGTTAGAATCTTTATCCCAAAAAAATTAATATATGGAAAGAACAATACGAAATGGGTACCTGCACACGGGGCTCTTCTGTCAACTTCTTATACCGTCAAACAAATGGTCCATAAAAACAATAAGCATTACAAAAATCAAACAAAAGCAGTTAACAAATGCAACATCACTTATAATGAACAAAAGCATAACAAAATATACATGCCATAAAAGACACAACAGCTAAGCAAAACGTATAGGCCAAAAAACAATGAAAATTACGAAAATCAAACAAAAGCAATTAACAAATGTATAGTAAGAGGTTATAGTGTTATACTAACATATAAAAAAGTTAAACAAATGGAAAAAGACGTGCCGGTGTGTGATTTAAGCTAAGGCACCATAAACGTAAGAAACCAAAAATTCATATAAAGCTAAGGCATAATATTCATTTTTCTCTTTTGAACTTTCAGCTAATAAAATAAAACTATATAATTCAACTTAATAATGCTCATAACTATTAATAACTTTTTATTAATATTTTAAGCTTTTTGAATATATACTAAAGTAACTGACATGTTCTAGCTAAGATAATAAACTAAGCTATCAGACATATATCTTTTACCTGATGAAAAGGATACAAAATGCCAATGCTCCTCTGTTGTATTGTACAAACAATTGTTCGCCCTGTCTCAACAACTTTCTTCGCAACACATATGATAATAGCATCCCACTATAATGGATGGATTAAGGACAACTTCAACACCAATTGTGAGACGTTTACGTTGCTCAGTTGATAGACCACTAACTCCAGGAATAACAACCAATGCATCTTTCATGGCATAAAGCCTAACTGTCTCCAGGATTCCAAAAACAAATGCCGACAATGCATATTTGTATAAGGTTTTGTTCCAGTCCCTAGCTAGCTGAGCCATCATCATAAGCAGAACCTGAAACGCACATAAATTTAATGGACGCTCAACAAAAATATCCATAAAGAAGAAAAAGATACTTGATCAAGAAAACGATTTTAGCAAACAACTAAACAGATGATACAAATCTAGCGAAGGACCTGTTGAAGATAAATTTTCTCAATGGGCATTCATGTATATATTCAAACGTGTAAGTTTCTAGCTGTCAAAACAGGTCAGGATAGGTTTCCCCGCACCTTTTGCGAGTTTTTCCAATATTTGTATAAATAACATATGTGACAAATACGCCTACAAACATTAAACTAATTCAGTACGATCTGATCTGTTGAATAGAATAATTTAGGAAGTTTTACACATTAGAAAAATACTTTTCGCAGTTTTGACGGATTGACAGAACACTAACAGAACACTAAAAGGTCACACAGCTAAACGCTTTAAGCACTAATAAAACCCCGATAATGAGTAACTAACCTCCATAGAAGTATGTCCGCTCCGGAGGAGTAAAATGTTCGATGGGTTTGCACAGGTTTGAGCTCCGCTAGTCTTCAATGCTTCGGCGGTTGGAATTGCTTCTCATGGAGCTCCGCAATGGTCGCATCCGGAGAAGGATTCGGAGAAACAATCCTTTCGTTCTTGGGAGAAATCGGCTGATAAAAAATAAATAAATTAGCAACAAAACACATTACCTAGGCAATTCAAAACATATACGATCAGGGAATTAACAAACAGAATCAAAGAGCCAACGATTACCTTATCCATGAAGTTATCAGGCACAAGAGCATCACCTGCTAAAAGCGTCATTATAGTCAAGTTAGCGACTACAATGATTAAGAAAACACACAAGTAGTCCATTCAACCATGGCATCACCTTGACATGGTACAAAGAACCAATCAAATTAATCGAAAGTGATAGTCTCACTCATCTAACTTAATTGGTGTATTTATAGCCTTAACACTTTGCATATTGTGTCTGCCCACATTAGAAATGGTTGGTCAAAAAATAAATTGTTTCGACATAAACTAAAGTGATTACCTTGGTTTACACCAACACCGGAACCGGCTCCAACAGGAGAAACATTTGCTGGCAACATTGCTTGGTTGGCCACCCATGGCTGCACGCCTTCGCAAAATCCTAATAATCAAAACAAAAGTTAAAAAATACAACCTTTCAATCCGGACCGCCCACAAATCACTCGAAAGCAGCTTCTCCTTCGCCGTCCTACGCCACTTCTTCCCACTCGGCAACACCGCTTCCTTCCCCGCCACTTCTTCCCACTACAGAGTACCTTTGGGGCATCTAGGGTGAGCACCCTCGAAAGTACTCAACACACTTTTTTGAATTGAATTAATTAATAAATGTTATAAAAAAGAAACAAATGGAATGAATAAGAAGAATAGCAACCTCATAGAGGCGAAGGAGGCAAAGGTTAGCATCTAAGTTGTGGTGATCGTTTGATTGATGGTTTGGATCTGTGTTGGATCTGGGTAGCAGTGGGGGAGAGGGTAGCAGTGGGTGGCAGTGGGTTGAAGTTTATGTTAAAGTTTAAAAAGTGAATTGGTAAGATGCTAACTTGTAAAAATAGTTAAGGGTATAATAGTCATTGTAATTTAAAAAGTATTTAAAGGTTATGTAAAAAAATATAAAAGTACAAAAGTACAAAGTTAAAAAAGGCGCTCAAAGTAATTCGCTTAAGTCGCTCAGCATTGGGAAGGAGCAAAAGGAATAAAATAATACTTTCTAAAGTTTGACTTTTTCCTCGAAAATATAAAAAAAAAATCGCTCGAATCTTAAAAAGTCGCTGGATATAAGTCGATTATAAATCATAGGTACGAAAAGGTATTTTCAATGATTGGGTTCTGAAAAGTGTCAGGACACTTGGCACTCTTAGATTGGAAGGAAAAAGTCGCAAGTCTCAAAGTCTAGTTTGGAAATACCCCAACTTTTTTCCTAAAAAGTGTTGACACCTTGAGCAAAACATGTATTCTCATAATTACCCCTATTATAAATAGATCTACTGGGTTTAACCAGCATGTCCGGGGGAGTAGCGCTCAGTTGATATTGGTAGGTCAACGGACACATAATATTGAGAATTAAGGTAAGTGGCAAAATTACCTTGTAGGGGTATTGTTTCATCATCGGTTAATGTTCGGTGTCATGAGCTCGATGCTATAATTTGTAATTTTAAATTGTTGGTGTATAACAACGTAACCCACTATCTATTAAACATGAAATCTTGTGTTCAACCTTTTTACTTATTAAACTCTATAGATTCACTCAACCTTTGTGTTGACTTTTAGCATGTTTTATATGAGGTCTGTAAGTAATGATTGCTTGGATGGGCGTTGCAAGGATATCGATGGATGGACTTGTTTTTAATTCACATTTTGATAAAATCTCAAACTTTGATAACTTATGTATCTTTTGTACTCTTATGATGTGTTAAAACTTATGGGACCTTGTTTTACGAAACTCTGATGTTATCAAATGTGAAACTTATTTAAAACATCTTTATTTTGGAGTTGTGATTCCTTAGGAAAGAGATCAATTATAGAAGTTTAGTATTTAGGTAACTCAAACGTGTTAGGTTTGAGCACCGAGATCGTTTCGAACGAGGGATGAATGGAATTTTCAACTCTCGTCGCGATTATTGTGATTTGAATCGGAAATAAGGAATTTTGTGTTTTCTAATCAACGAGGCAAGGAAAGGTAAAGGGAAGCAATAAAATCAACTAAATCTATGATGAAATTAAGTAAATACGACTAAATATGCAATTTAAAACTAAAAACGCGAAAAACGTAATTAATAAAACGCGAATTAAATGCAACTACTCTAATTTTAACCCATGAAAATGAACTACTATTTTTCTACAGCTAAAAATGATATTTAAAAAATATTTGAAATTTAAAACTAATTTTTTTGGTTTTTCTTGATTTATTTTGAATTAAAAACTAATTTTGAACATTTAAAATAGAGTTAAAAAGCTAAAATTTATGAAAACATGCAAGAAAATTACAAATCTATTTTTCAAAAATCTTAATTAACTAAAAAGATTTTCAAAACTGGAATCACATTTTTCTGACTTTTTCTCTAATTATTATGAATTTTAAACTATTTAAAACTAATTAAATTCCTAGAAAATACTATTTAAGCTATGAAAATTCTGGAAAAATACTTTTTATAACATTTTGTTTTTCTAAAACTAAGAAAATTGAAATTGTATTTTTCTGACCTTTTTCTAATTTATTTGCATTAAAAGCTAATTAAAAAGCCTTAAAATGAATTTAAATGCAGAAATATAGCAAAAGAGCATGGAAAAATATGAAAAATTCCAGAAAATTCTAAAATAATACAAAGAAGCTAGGAAAAATAACAGAAACAACTTATGAGTGCAAGATCTATGATTTGGGCTAGAACTGATGTGAAAAGCACTTAATGAGATAAGCTATAAGCTGCTATAAAGTACCAGAAGCTGCTCTAAGGGAAATAAGGCATAAACTAACTGAGGATAAGCTACTGCAACAGATATGAATCTATAAGCACAAAAGTTAAGCAAATAAGTACTAACTCAGATTCTAAATTAATAATTCCAAACAGCCCTAATAGACCTACTTTAAGCTCAACTTGAACTAGCTTATAAAAATCACAAAAATAAACTAAAAATAACTATTTAAAGAACACCAACCAAAGATTCTAAATCCAAAATTTCAGCCTAAAAGGATCTAATATGATGAAATTAAAATTCTAAAACAAAAGGTGATTAAGATAATAGTGGACTGATGCAGTGGTAATTGGGCAGAAAAGGGGAGTTTGCAGACCAAAATAAGCAGGATATAAGCTCTTAGAACACAATCTAATGATCAAATATTACATAACAATGCTACAAACTACCCATCAGTTCAGAAATCAAGCTTAAAGCACAAGTGAATAAGCAGATAACCAGTTATGAACAAGCTTACTTGAGCATAATTTTGGGCAGTAGCAGAAATGAAGGCAGACTGGGAGCATTCTAAATGAAAATAAGCAATCCATACAACTCTAAATGCTAAACAAAACTAAAGACATAATATCTAGACTATATTAAGAGCAAGGAACAGCTATTCAAACTAACTATAGAGAACTAATTGGGACCTAACACTTACTGCAGATCAGACACACTCAGGACAGAAAACCAAATGAGCAAACTATAATTAACCTCACTACTTGACTATAAAACTTAAGAAACTTGATTACCAATTCTCTAAGCATAAAAACTGGAACAATTGCACTCAAATTCAGATTAACAAAATGACTAAATTACAGAAAACTAACACTAGCCAAACACCCCTTTAGATTACTAAAACAGATTTTGAAATCAATTTGAGCATTAAACTTTGAGAATTTTAACTGAAAAGAGCTTCTAAAGATTGAATTACTTCTACTCTAAAGCTTTTAAACACAAATTAAACAAAGATTAAAATGAACTTAACAATTGACTTTCGTTGACTTTTTTCAAAGTTTTCAATTAAGAACAAGGAAAGAAAGGTTGAGCTCACATAAGCTTTGAACAAGCTTATATGAGCTGGATTAACAGTAATGGAAGCTTTTCAAAGTACTTGAAACAAAATTAAGAAATAACAATTTTGACAAGGAATTTAAATGACAAAATTAAGCTTGTATTAAAAATGAGATTACAAAAACCAAATTACACTGTAAGTAAATGAAAACAAGTAATTTTAAAGCAGAAATTAAAATGGTTACACTTTTTCTAAATACTATAAAAAAATGGAAAATTCAACAATGTGGTGAAGGGGCTTTAAATAGATGCTGGGAAGAGCTTGGGATCCTTTCAGAAGCTTCAGGAACTTCTAATCAGAGCCATTGATTCATCACCTTGTCACCATCTCTAATCTAAGCCCTTGTATTGGATCATTGATATGGCATAACCAATGAGACTACTCCAAATTGCCACTCTGGCGATCCATAAGCACACACCTCTAACACACGTGTCAGAGGCTTCTGGAAGCACACTTAGTACGGGTAAACTTTGGGGTTTCAGGGTAAATTGGTTGAGAGTGAAAGAGGTACAGTAATGCGAGTTGTTTTCAGAGGTTCTTTATATATTATTTTGACCTTGGGTTTTATTCGTTGACTGGGGTTCAGAAGGTTCTTTGACCAGTGGTTAAAAAGTGTTAAGGTTCATGATTTGGTAAAGGCAAAGGGTTCAATAAGGTGTTAAAGGGTTCATGGTGGAAACAAAGGGTTCTTAGGTGTGGGAAAGGGTAATTTAAGAAGGTGTAGGTTGACTAGAAATTATCTTTGAGGTTGACCGTGGGTTTTAAAATGGTATACGAGTAAGTTATTTAAGGGGTGTGGGCTTGGGCTATATTGGGCCAAGGTATTAATGGGTAAAGGTAATTTTAGGATTTAGATTTAGGGAATTTTAGTGTTAAGGTTTAGGGACCATTTATGCCAATTTGTGAATTCAAAGGACTTTTTCCACCATCTTTGTAAGATTTTTCCAAGGGCCATTCTTGTAATTCTTTGATTCTTCAAAGACTAATGTTGACATTTTGAGAGAATAGTTCTTCAAGGACCAAATTTGCCAATGATGAATCTTCAAGGACTAAAGTTGCCATTTTGAGAAAATGATGATCCAATCATGCAATTCCTTCCCCGGCTATCGGCTTTTTGCACTCTTCTTTCTCTCGTGCCCGGTTTTCTTCGGTTTTTGCTTTCTTTTGTATGTTTTGTCATATCCGTACCTGCACATGCATAAAATCAAGAAACCATCAAATATTAGACATAAACGGCTTTTTCTTGGTTATTTTGGGTCTATTTTGGTAAAGAAATGGTATGTGTTTTAGCACATACCAAGTTGCTTCCTATGACTTGTACTATGTGACTTATAAATAACACCCCAAGTTGTATTCTGCTGTGTATCAAAAATCAGGGTGCTATACATATGGCTGAGATATAAGAAATTGACCCACCTAGGGTTTTGGTAATCTTAGATTAGTTTTTCTTGTTCCTCGAGTAATCGTGTTTTCTTCTGATTAACTTTGGTAACCTAGGTTTTCCAATAATGGTTTTAGCATAATTTTAGGAAGGTTTACACCTTACCAAAAATACCTAAAACCCTAAAGCATAAAAGGAAACAAATTTACTTGCATGCAAATAAAAAAAATCTAAGAAAACCCTAGTTCTTGTAATTATAACAACTTGCATTAAGGTTTCCATGATTGATCTCGGATACTTACGTATCCCCATAACATCGACACCTTTACGATTTAGAAAACCCTAATAGTTTGATTTAATGTAATCAAAAAATAACAAACCTTAATTTACTCATAAGAGTGGTTAAACCCTAGTTCGTACAAAAACAAAAACTCTAAACACACAAATCGACCAAACCTAGCATAACCCATTCAAAGATTCAAACTTTATGGCAATATAAGTAATAAAGAACCCTAAATAGGTTATATATGTTTATAGTGGATCTGATACCACTGTAGGAATTTGGTGGTCACTCGTATAGTTTATAAAATATGCACAACGGAAAATAAACAAACAAAGACGATGCAGACCAAACCCTAATTAGTCAGAACTCATAATCAAGGATATAACCTAAGTAACATGTTTAAAGGGTGTTTGAGAATAGTTACTTGTTAATCCTGCAATGCATAAGATCCTAAACCTTTCTTTAGATGTACAGAATACCTTATTCTTAATCTTGATGCTTCACGAACTCTTCTAGGGTTTCTTGAGATAAACACCACTTAGACTACGTCAGGTATCAAGCGGTACTAAACAGGTAGAACTAGGACTACTAACCATGAAAGTTGGCGAGTACGGAATCGGGTAAAGCCTTAAGGACTAGAAGTCAACATAGGTAAGTTAACTTAGTTGACTTTGATCGAGTAAAGGACGAACCAAAGGGTTTTAACCCTTTGGTGTGTTTGTTCAGCCTATCGACCAAAGAGGAGAGAAGATGCGAGATTTTATGGTTAGAGGATTTGTTATGAGGATCCTTAGGAAGCCTTTGGTATTTATAAGATACCATGGAAGGTTCCTAGAAGGATTAAGAAACCCTTTCCTTATCCTACAAGTAATACAAGTTTGATAATTTTTCAATCTTGTACCCTGTAGGCTTGGCTGAATATATAAAACCCATAAAAGTTTTTATTTTGGCTTTTATTGATTGTATATTTATCTTACGATAAACATATTAATCCATAACAATTACCGTTTTACCCTTCAATGAAAATACTATGGGATTTTCATTTCCTCACTACTCTTTATTCATTTCGTAAGGCGTTTCTTATTTACACTTTCCTGTTTTGTTTAGTGTGCACCAGTGTGACCCTTCAACATTATTGTGTAGGCCTGTTGCAAAAAATGTTGTTTCTTTGCACACAATCCTTTCATTGTTAGAACCAGGCTCGTGTTCATTACCATAACAAGCATGACTATGAGTAGTTGATAGTGTTAGGAAGAGTCATGTGTGAACATATATTTTCGTCTACACAAACAACATAACAATTCAAAGAAATCCTAATGGTAGCTATGAGGCTAAGTATGTTTCACAAGGGAAGGTTCAAATGGTAACACCAACCTATGCCATGCAAGACTCAACCACTGTGATTTTATCATAATTTTGTGAGTTCCTACTAGATCTCCATTCATGTGGGGCATTGTTGGAAAATATTAGTGAAATAATGTGTTTTACTAACTTTGTACATTGTTAATTATGAATGAATATAATTATTATATGTAAATCCTTCTGTGGTTACGTAGTCATTGGTGAGAGCTTCGTAACAAGAGCTTCGTAGTCATTGAAATGACGCTTAAGAAAAATAAATGGGTTTATGTTTATCCCACATTAGCGGGTGAACAAACTAGCTTATAAGTGAGAGCTTGCAACCATTTGTAAAAATCTATTTGGGTTGACAACTTTGACTCCATCTAATTAGCTCGTGTAACTTAGAATATACATGCTTAGGCTTACGTTTTTGCTACAAATCAGTGTATTTGTTGACCTAAAGTTTGACCTAATTTAATTCCTTTAGGTTGCAAATTATTGAAAATCATAAGAGCATATACGGAGTATTTGTTTCAAGTTTCCCTTTAAACTTTGTAAAAACCCATGGGATTTAACACGTTAAATGTGAATCAATACAACTGTTTCTTAAAAAAAAACCCTAAAATTTTCTCTCTCTAGGCGATAAAAAAAACCCTAACTTAATCGGTTCCTTCAATTCATGCTATCCCGTTTGTTTTTCTTGCACTGATTTGTTAAAGTTATTGATTAACACTTGTGTTAATTCGTTTCTTGAAGAATTTGTGTTTAGTTTCTCATATCTGCTGGTAGTCTATTTATTCGATTCTGTTTAGGGTTTTCTAATCGCCTTTTTTTCCTCCAAGAACCCTAATCAACCTATTATGTGATCCCTCCTTGGTAGGTGATCGATTTATTAGGGTTTTTTGAACCGAATTTATTAATTACAATATCTGAAATCGGTTCTTTGGTGGCTGGTATATGCGTTAATCTGCTTTATCCTGGTTTTGTCTCGACAAATTAGGGTTTGGCGTCATTTATTTCTGCAAGTGAACCTGTTCTAGGGTTTTATCGCAAGTATTTGTTTCTTTGTAATTGTAAGTGGGTGCTGAGAGATGGATAAAGGGTTTTCAATAGGTCAGATGGTGTCTGAGGAGACGGGTCAGATTGTTAGGCCATGTCAGGTTATTAATGTTGATGAATTGGAGGCGCGAATGCGATAGTTAAATGGTATAGATTCTGGAATTTCTATTCCAGTAAGCATACCTATGAACGATTGTTGTACTGCTAGTACAATGGGCGTCCAAGCTGCAGTTGTTGGTGTTTCTGCAATGCATGCTGCTGGTGTGGGTTTGGTTGATCATACGGGATGTGTTGTTGTTATTGGCCCGTATACATGTGTTAAACCTAAAGGCACTCCAGATGTAAGTCTGATGGGAAATGTATCTTTTGCTGAGATAAAGGTTCAAGGGTCGGGTCCGATTACGAACTCAGATCATGGTCGCTCCTATCTCGTTTGATGGTAGGACAGTTGGTCTTTCCAGCAAGGATACTTCTAATGATGTTATGGGGCCTAATACTAGTTGTGGTGAGTCGAAAATTTCGATGATGAGCCCTAGTACACCCATTGCATTGGCTACTGATGTGGGGGCAGCAAACTCAGAAGTTGCTTCTGATTTTATGGAATAAGGTACTCGTAATCAGGAAGTGCCTTTAGTTACGCCCTCTTTCGATCAGGTTGTTATGGGTAACATTCGAATATTATGTTCTCCTGATGTGGATTTGGTACATGAGGATGATTTGGCGAATAACAACATATTGTCCGATAGTATGAAGCGGCTAAAGAGGGTTGTTGATTGTAACGAACCTCTATTACGTACAACAACTTTTCTATTGATGCTAATCCGGTTCATATGTCGAGGTCTTGTGATGAGGCTACTGTTGCAGGTGCAAATGGTGAATCTGGGACTGATGTGGGATATGTTTCGGGTTCTACCATAGGGAATATGAATGGTAAGTCTGATGGTCCGACTCATATTGAACCTGGTCTTGTTACCTCTGGTGATCATATCTCTCATCCAAATCAGGTACAGGAGTCGAGGTATCTGTATGATAAGTATTTATCGGCTACAAACGTTGTTATTCCAGTTGAAGTAGTTGATGATATGTGCGGAAAATTTACCAATTCACTTTATGGCTATTTCATTGGACAACGACTTGCATTTCCAATTGTCGAGGACTATGTCAAGCATACTTGGGCTAAGTTCGGCTTGGAGCACGCTATTATATGGAATGGTTTCTTCCTTTTTAAATTTTCTTCATTGGAAGGTATGACTAAGGTTTTTGATGGGGGTCCTTGGTTTATTAAATCGGTACCTATTTTCTTGCGGGAATGGGTGCCGAATACTAGGTTGGAAAGGAGAAAGTGACTAAGGTACCGGTTTGGGTTCGTATCCATAATGTATCTTCCGTTTTGTATTCCAAAGCTGGTATAAGTTTGATTGCAAAACAGTTGGGGCGGATTATACGTTTTGATGCGGGTACTAATGCTATGTGTAACAATCCTTGGGGTCATAATCCATACGCACGGGTTCTTATTGAGTTATCTGCTGATCGAGATGTTTTGGAATCAATTGATGTTGCTATTCCATTACCTAAGGGTAAGGGTCATTACATGGAAGTTCTTGAAGTCGAGTATGAGTGGTGGCCGCCTTGGTGCTCTAAGTTTATTATTTTCAATCATGATGATGATCTTTGTCCTCTTAGACGAAAGCGGGTTACTAGTGCTTCGACTACTAATGATGTTGGTGTTGATCGTCATGTTCACTCTCATAAGGCTGGGAAAGAGGTTGGTAAAAATTCTAAAGGGGCTCGGGGTTTTAAACCAAAGACCAAAGTTATGTATAGACCAGTCTTAAAACCGGCTGCCAAGAAAAAGAACTCTTTTAAACCTAAATTAGGGGCTTATTTCAAGCCGACTAATGAGGGTTCTTTTTCTCTTGGTACATCGAATGGGGTGGTTAGGAGTGATGAAGGTGTAGATATGGTACAGGAACAAATTGCACAGCCCTCTAATGTTGCAGATTCTTTGTGTGGGGGAAAGGATTATGCTGTTGAAGGTTGTAATCATCAGGTACCTACCAGAAGTAAGACTGCAGATTTGTGGGAGCGTTTCAACAACCATGTTGCTTCTACAAGTAAGGCGTCGAATGTTTCCCCTAAGGTTAGTCATGTGGCCTCAACTTCTATTCAGGGTCAAGGTTTATGTATGGATGGGGTTAGTGAAAGTGATGATGAAGTCTTTGAGAACTATGATGATATCGAGATGTATGCTTCCAAATCTAAGAATTATAGTGGCTCTACTAGAGACTTCAAGGTGCAAGGACGCAAGAAGAATTAGTTTATATTTTTCTTTTGTGTTTCTTGGTGTCAAGTATGTTAATACAAATAAGCCGTAAAAATGTTTATTTATATTTTACGATCTTCTAATGTTTTGTCGATAACAAAAGTAAAATCATATTAACGAAACAAATAAAATACGTAAATGGTTTGAACTAATAGTTTTATAACACACTTACATTTTCACATAAAACACTATAACAAGATTAAGTGATTTTATATTTTAGATACACATGTACAACAACTAGTGTTTACATATTGGCTTAACAAGTTTAAGTAACTCTATGAGTTAGATACATATGTACAACAACTAGTGTTTACATATTGGGTTAATACATACTTATATTAAGTACACTAAAATGGGTAAAACAAGTATATACTAAAATGGGTAAAAGTAAGTATATACTAAAAAGATAAAACTAGCAAATGGTTTTGACCCATAACCCATGGTTTTATATATACCACTTACACAAGTTCAATGTATCCTTAAGATACATTGTATCTAGATTGAAAACCATGGATCAACCCATAACCCATGACCCATGACCCATGACCCACCCAAAATACCCATGGGCAAAGAGGAGCGGACCACGGATCCTCGGCTTTGTGCTAGCCGGATCCCAGTGGAAGGATCCGTGGGATCCGAGGATACAGAGTGAATTTCTCTATAAATGAGAGCCATTTCTTCCTTTCTATTCATCCCTTTACACACATATTTCCCCAAGTATTTTAACCTCTAACCTCGGATCCAAGAGATCTATGTAGCTTTTCTCTTTGTTTTGTGTGATCTTATAGATTCCTATTAGAGGAAAGATCACCACATCTTGAAGACGTGCAAAGCTCAAGTCCATGAGTTGCCATGGTTTGTCATCATCAAGACAACGAAGGTTCTCTTGTTGATAGTTCTTCCTTTCTTCATAGATGTTGGGTTGAAGGCATTAGTGAAGAATGCCGAAAGTGTCAAGATGAAAGCATTAGTGAAAGGTGCTTATCATCCGTGTCAAAGCATTAGTGAAGAATGCTTAAGGTGTCAAGACGAAGGCATTAGTGAAGGATGCCAAGCGTTGTGTCAAAGGCATTAGTGAAGGATGCCAAGAATCAAATCAAGTAGCATTTGGGAAGAATGCTTAGGTCGATAATCGATGAGGTGCATCGTTATACATATAAGTGTTTATTTATTCACAAGGATGGTGATATCCTTGATGGTGTTGTAACAAGGAGTAGATCTCCTTGATAATAGGTGTTGTGTCGTGAAGGGTAGTAGTTCCTCCATAATGGAACTAGGTGCTTAGCCTAGTACCTAATAAAGGGTAGGCGACGTTGTGATAGGATTAGTTCTCCTAAGGTGTGAAAGAACTCATTAGTTCTCCTAAGGTGTGAAAGAACTCGGTGGTTAGCCTAGCACCGTATAAAGGGTAGGCGACGTTGTGTTAGGTGTGGTTCGCCTTGGTGTGAAAGAACTCGGTATTTAGCTTTGTACCGGAAAAAGGTTGCGACGCTTGTGAAGGCTTCTCCGCCATAAGGAGTTGGTGTAGTGCTTACGAACTCTCGAGTAGGTGACTCGGGAGTGGAGTAGGCAAGGAAGGTGTCCTTGTAGCCGAACCACTATAAATAACTTGTGTCGTGGTGATGTGCTTCTTACTCTTTATCTTTCATTATATGTTTATATATCTATCTATCAACGTCCAACATAAACAATCAAATAGATTGACATAAGTCGATCTAAATATTTAAAAGGAAGTTTTAAATTGGTAAAACTATTCAACCCCCTTCTAGTTTTCCACAATTGGTATCGAGCTTCACCAAGTTTCTTAGAGTATATTGTACTTTAAAAACTTGATACGATCCATGTATGTTTGAAAACTACAAAGAAGGATTTTTTTCCCTTTGGATCATATTTTCGTTAAAACATTTTGTTGGACATTGATAGATGATTCTAACAATATTCCGCTCTCGAGTAATTTTATGCTAGAATTCTCCAAAATCTTCACTCAAAAATGAAGTCAACATTCAAGGAAGGATTCTTAAAGTAATCACAACTTAAGTACATCAAGTACAAAGGATTACTTTAAAAGCTCATGAAGTATATTTGGTTTTATACCAAATCAAGAAGCATAAAGGTATGTTCTACTTTTCGTTAGATAGGATACTTGAGTTCTATTTTTTTTTACAAATACTACTTTGATTATTATAACACTAAGAGCGTTAGAAGTCTCTTTCGTCACTCTTCCACCTTTCTCGTCATAGGAATAATTTTTTAACGCCATCACATCCTCGTTATGAGATTCATCAAAAGCCGTCATTCAAAACCAATCGTCATCTAAAACCTCCAAACTATATTTTGTAAGCTATTCCGTAAGCATACTACAAAAGATTGTCAAACAAATTTTTTGTTCTTAATAGCCGGACCCTCTAGTTGTACTAGCCGGATCCCAAATACAAAGGATCCGGGAACCGTGGAATGTAACTCACCATACGCTTTCAAAAATCACCACCGATCTTTTTCCTCTATTCTCATAACACAAAACGACCAAGCCATCGCATCCATCCTCATTGGCTTTCATAACCTCAAAGCATTTCTTCCTAGAACACCATTGTAAGTAATTACATTAACTTGTTCTAATTTTCATCATCTTCATTCTAGGGTTTATGGTTCCTTAAGTTTTAATCAAATTAATTTAATTAGGTTTTCAAATTAATCGTGAAAAGGGCTTTTAACTAAATCACATTGTGCTCACAACATTGTTAATACAAACCAAAACCATAAACCCATTTCCAACTAATTTTACCTAATTGGAAAATTTGTATTTCTAGGACCAACCATGCCCAAAGCCACTCAACAAGATCATCATGACACCGTCCACTATCTTACTCACTATTATCGTAAAAGGGTCCCACCAAAACTAACCGTAAAATTTTCAAAAGCCTCACAAAACGACTTATTCACGAAGGTCGTAGTCAAGGAATGTTTCCTTGAAAATACCGACACTCGTCAAGTTTTCTCGACAATCAACTTTGATTGTCTTCTTGACATTGATGAACAAATTTGTCCGGTTTTCATTTTTGAGTTTTACAAAAGCTTTAGGATCATTAGAAACACCGATAATAGCATCTCAATCGCCTTTATCATCAACACACAAAACTTTACTCTCCTCTCAACACCTTTGCTCAAATTCTTCGTATTCCTTGTGAAGGAATTTGTATGTACTCAAGATTGGGCAATTAACGCCAAAACCTTGCACTTGATCCTAAGCCTCTACAACACTCCTCTCGACAATCCCGAAACCATTCGCGATACTATCTTTAAGATTAGGACCGACCAATCCTGCTACGATCGTAACAAAAGCTAATTCACCGTAATCCCTTTAAATGGAACTTTTGAAATGCATCCCATGTTTAGAAAATGGGAAGAAATCCTTAGAAAACATCATTAGCCTAGTTGGAAACAAAGATCATCCAAACGCATGCCTTGTGCAAATGATCTATTGTCTTATCCACCAAAGGCCATTTAATCTTGCCTATTACATGGTAAGGAGAATGGTCAGGTATTCAAAGCTTCCAACATGGTACTCCCATATGGTATGCTCCTAACACGACTTTGTAAGCACGTTAGTGCATTGCAACCATCCCCTATCAACGATGACCATTACCTTCCGATCACGCCATGGTACCCTTACCAAACAACCATCTAAACGGTTCATGGTCAATGGAGAGAAACCCGAAGCCCTCTCGGACTCCTCGGCCGAGAAGAGGAAGAAGAAGATGAGGAGGACATCGACCCGTATCCAACATCAAATTGGACATTCTTGAATACCACGAACAACTTCCAACCATTCCAAACGAGACCGCGGAATACAAACAAATAAGAGGCATGATTCAAAACCTCGCTACAATCTCACTAAGTCACAAAAGAAAGAGGAAGAATTGACGAAAGAGACAATAGGAATGTGTTTAATTTTTATCTTATGGTTGAATGATTTCTTTTAGCATTGTTGGCTTATGGAATTTTGGATATTGTTTCGGTGCTATATGATGGCTTGCTTGTTTCTAAATTGCTTGTTTCATAGATTTAATAGTGTACAAAATCGCACATCATTTTTGGTTCGTGTTGATTCTCGATCCGCAGATGCCGGATCCCTAGGATTAGCCTAGCCGGATCCTTCCTCAAGGAACCGTGGGATCCGTGACATCGATCAACAATGCAAGATTCAAAGACATTAAAACCGCTTAGATAACATCACATTAGCTTAGCATGTGTGTTTAGAACCCAACTAAGTCCACGCTGTGGATGAGAAAGGCTTAGACTCACTAAAGGCTTACTTACGACCTTAGTCTGATTCTATCATCACATCTAATACTAACCATACTTCTGCTTCAACCACTCACAAAATAAGTCTCATCTCTCTAAACACTTAGGAAAGCAAGCTAAACAAATTTAGGAAATTGCTTTTAGTCTTCTATATCTCAAGGTAAGACAAAAAAAAAATTAGTTTTTCAATTCTTGAAATTTTAAGAATTTTTCTTAATATCACCTCAAGCTAAAACCTGATCACTAGGATCATTTATTATGACTTGTCACCCTCATAACTCCTAGTGATATCCTTGGACATCCATTGGTAGTATTCTTGTCCCTTCCTTCTTCCATAAAAAGCAATCATGTGCACAAACACTTATTACTCATGATCATTCAAGTACCTCCTCTTCCTAAAACACTTAGGAGAGCTGAAACACCCAAAACAAGATAGGCTTTAGTTTCTAGAAACCCCATTTCAAATCATTATAATCACGAGAGCCGGATCCCTAGGAATAGTTTAGACGGATCCTCCAAGGAGGGAACCGTGGGATCCGGGTGACAGATATGTCTAACATTGCTAACCCAAACACTCCATTTCATCTTAAATGAGTTCCTAGATCGATGAAACTCAATTTCAACCTTGTGCATGTCAATCATCACATTTCCAAGAACATTAGTGGATTAAGTCTTAAATACTAATTGCCAAGATCCTCTCCTTATTAACCACATTGCCTAGAAACATTTTAGTCATCAAACACTAAACATCATTGCTTATGGTTGAGATTTCCAACAGCTAGAGACTTCAAAATTGAGTCAAAACCTCGAAACCCATTAATAATAATGATCTCACCTAAACTCTGTCTGAATATCCGGATCCCTGGTCTTTAACCAGACGGATCCTTGCTGAGAGGGATCCGCGGGATCCGTAGCTACAGAGAGCATAAACCAACTCCATGTTTGAATTCAAATCACCTTTTAGGTCTCCAACCACCTTTAGCATTCATTGATTATCCTCATAGAACTTATCAAAACCTCAAAAGCATGCCTAACCTTTCAAATGGCCAAGAATTTAATTTTCTAATTCATATCATCCTTTATAAACCAAACAACCTTAGAGTTAAGGTACCACTCTCAAATCACATCTCATAATCAACAACTAAAAGAATTCTTACTAGCATCATCACTATGACTAAAGCTCCTAGTGCTAACTCATCCACTCAAGAACCACCCAAGAAACTTGCTAGAATCATGCATGAAGTTTCCTCAACCAAATCACCTTCGGGTAAATCCACCAAAACTAGGATCTCTCCCACACTAAGAAAACCAATCAAACCTATTCACAAGAAGAGTGCTTCCACTAGGACTTCATCACTTAAATCTACTAAACCCTCCACAACTCAACCTACCTCACTAGTACCTAGAGCCACCAAAAAGTCATTTGAAGATCCTCAACCCACTCCACTTGAACCTCCACTTCAAGGCCATGACTATGAGTGCGACCATTGCAAACATGTTGAGAGAATGAAACATGAATTAGATGTACTAATACATGAGCTTCAAGCTCAAACTGAGAATGCTTAGGAAACCTTTCTCATCCTTGATCTTCAATAAGCTTTTAGTCAAATCTTAAGTTTGGAGTAACTTATTAACATTAATAGCATCTATTTGACTTATTCATTCTCTTAGTTTTTAGAGATTTGGTTGTGTATCTCTTTGTTTTATTGAATGAATACTTTTTATGCCATGACTATTATGTATGTTGTGCTTGTTATATTGTACTTTTATCTCATTCCCTCAAGATGCACTCCTTGACATTTCTTCATCAAAGAAACCGGAACAGATGGCGGATCCTTCCTCGTTAACTAGACGGATCCTCCTTGAAGGGAACCGTGATCCGTGGTATGTAAGCACAAATTTCTACTAACTTGAGTCTCTTTTGCAGAAATTATGCACTATACTCTTGTTTTTCTAACCTTTACTTTGTAGATTTTCAAAATAACACATGAAGTTTTGACACCATAAAAGCTAGGGGAGCTTTGTGTCAAACATTATTGCAAAATCATTTGCAACTTAATCCATTTTTGGATTACACTTCATGCTACCCCATTGCAACTTTGCAATATTCGAGGGGAGCACATTTTCACACTTAGACGAACCATTTGCAAACTTAATTGCAAACACAAGTAGCTTATTTTACATTATGTCCTTGACGCCTTTTTCAAAGGGATGGACTCGTCAAGGGGAGTTAAGACGAGTACCATTCCCGCCACTTGCTCTCATTACATCTTTTATAATTTTTCTTATAAAATTGTGTTAGTTTCTTCAAACACTTTTGTTTCGACAAAAGGGGAGAAGAAAGTAAAACTACAAATTCAAACGCTATTTAATTTTAGCTTTTCCTTAAAATAATTTTATGTTTTGTCATCAACAAAAGGGGAGATTGTTAATACAAATAAGCCGTAAAAACGCTTATTTATATTTTACGATCTTCTAATGTTTTGTCGATAACAAAAGTAAAATCATATTAACGAAACAAATAAAATACGTAAATGGTTTGAACTAATAGTTTTATAACACACTTACGCTTTCACATAAAACACTATAACAAGATTAAGTGATTTTATATTTTAGATACACATGTACAACAACTAGTGTTTACATATTGGCTTAACAAGTTTAAGTAACTCTATGAGTTAGATACATATGTACAACAACTAGTGTTTACATATTGGGTTAATACATACTTATATTAAGTACACTAAAATGGGTAAAACAAGTATATACTAAAATGGGTAAAAGTAAGTATATACTAAAAGATAAAACTAGCAAATGGTTTTTGACCCATAACCCATGGTTTTATATATACCACTTACACAAGTTCAATGTATCCTTAAGGTACATTGTATCTAGATTGAAAACCATGGATCAACCCATAACCCATGACCCATGACCCATAACCCAAAATACCCATGGGCAAAGAGGAGCGGACCACGGATCCTCGGCTTTGTGCTAGCCGGATCCCAAGTGGAAGGGATCCGTGGGATCCGGGATACAAGAGTGAATTTCTATAAATAGAGAGCCATTTCTTCCTTTCTATTCATCCCTTTACACACATATTTCCCCAAGTATTCTAACCTCTAACCTCGATCCAAGAGATCTATGTAGCTTTTCTCTTTTGTTTTGTGTGATCTTGTAGATTCCTATTAGAGGAAAGATCACCACATCTTGAAGACGGCAAAGCTCAAGTCCATGAGTTGCCATGCTTCGTCATCATCAAGACAACGAAGGTTCTCTTGTTGATAGTTCTTCCTTTCTTCATAGATGTTGGGTTGAAGGCATTAGTGAAGAATGCCGAAAGTGTCAAGATGAAAGCATTAGTGAAAGGTGCTTATCATCCGCGCAAAGCATTAGTGAAGAATGCTTAAGGTGTCAAGACGAAGGCATTAGTGAAGGATGCCAAGCGTTGTGTCAAAGGCATTAGTGAAGGATGCCAAGAATCAAATCAAGTAGCATTTGGGAAGAATGCTTAGGTCGATAATCGATGAGGTGCATCGTTATACATATAAGTGTTTATTTATTCACAAGGATGGTGATATCCTTGATGGTGTTGTAACAAGGAGTAGATCTCCTTGATAATAGGTGTTGTGTCGTGAAGGGTAGTAGTTCCTCCATAATGGAACTAGGTGCTTAGCCTAGTACCTAATAAAGGGTAGGCGACGTTGTGATAGGATTAGTTCTCCTAAGGTGTGAAAGAACTCATTAGTTCTCCTGGTTAGCCTAGCACCCGATAAAGGGTAGGCGACGTTGTGTTAGGTGTGGTTCGCCTTGGTGTGAAAGAACTCGGTATTTAGCTTTGTACCGAAAAAGGTTGCGACGCCAGAAGGCTTCTCCGCCATAAGGAGTTGGTGTAGTGCTTACGAACTCTCGAGTAGGTGACTCGGGAGTGGAGTAGGGCAAGGAAGGTGTCCTTGTAGCCGAACCACTATAAATAACTTGTGTCGTGGTGATGTGCTTCTTACTTTATCTTTCATTATATGTTTATATATCTATCTATCAACGTCCAACATAAACAATCAAATAGATTGACATAAGTCGATCTAAATATTTAAAAGGAAGTTTTAAATTGGTAAAACTATTCAACCCCCTTCTAGTTTTCCACAAACAAACAACTTATTCATTTCTCTCCCAACACACTCGCAAGAATTCTAGCAAATTTTCAGGCAAGTTATCAATTTCGGCCGTACACTGCTTTGACCGTTGTACTTTAGAAAACAACCATTGTTGAAATAGTACAAGTGAATTGTTTTAAGGGAATCGTGTTTAATATGTGACTTGAGCCTTTTCTTTGTAGAATCTGGATAAAACGTATGTTCGTGTTCTTTTTATATTTAGTTTAAATCGCATTGCAATTTTTCTTTTTGTTATTGTTATTCAAATTTTAATATAAACGGTAAAGTTTATCTACAAGTTATAACATTCATTTAACTATGCTCATTCACTAAGAAAATTTATTCGAATTTGTTATGTTAAATGGACATGTTGGTGAGTGTAAATTATACCTAACCATTATAAGACGACAATAGATGTCATGTCATATTTAATTTCTCACCAACTAATGTCAATAGTTTGGTCGAGCCGAGATAACTTGAGTAAAAGGTAGGGGTGAGAAAAAAACCGAAATGATCAAATAAATCGAAAACTGAAACTAAATCGAATCGAAAATAATTGAACCGAACTAATAACCAAACCGAATTTACTAAAATCGAACCGAACCGAATTACTAATTTGGTTCTCGGGTTGGATATGGGTTTGACAATTTGAACCGAAAATCGAATTCATATAAATATATATATTTTATAGAGTAAAGTCCAAAATACATCCCTGTGGTTTGCCCTGTGGGTCGGTTTTCATCCCTAAACTTTTTTTTGGCACAAAATCATCCCTCCGTTAGTAAAGTTGGCACAAATACTTCCCTCAGTTAGTAAAATCAGTTAATGAGGACTAACGGTGCAAATATATCCGTTATCTCACATTTGTTAAGATATTACGTAACGCCTTGTGGCAAGGAACAAATTGCAACCAAAGTCCTTATTTAAAGTTAAAGTTATTTGCATAAATGGTCCTCAGTGGTTAGCCGCAAGTGCCACGTGTCACCACCAGAGTGGTGCCACGTGTTATTGGGTCGGGTCGGGTCAGAAGCGGGTCGGTCGGTCAAGAACGGTCGGTCGGGTTGCCACGACCATGAGGCGGTGCCACGTGGCATTGGTAAATATATCACCACTTACCGATTCAACCCGGGTCATTTGGGTGGAAGCAAGCTTTATTCAATCAATAGGCATAGCTTCAGTATATTTCCTTAAATTTAATACATAACTTTCTAAAGTTAAAAGGCCATTCATTATCATTAAAAGGTTCAATTTAGTTTTGGTCTATTAATTTACGAGTTATATGGATCGTAAAAAATAAATAAATATACCGCCGACTCGCTTTTCGCTCTTTCCAATGGTATGCTCGGGAATTTTTGACTTTAAAAACCTCGAAAAATGCGAAAATCATCGCTTTTTCTTTGTTTTGCATTTTCGAGGTCCCAACCAAGTCGAAAAAATTCTCGAGCATACCTTCTGACTCGTTTTTTGTGCTCTTTCCAATGGTATGCTCGGTAATTTTTCGATTTCAAACGAACCTCAAAAATGCGAAACAAAGAAAAACGATGATTTTCGACTTTTGAGGTTTGTTTGAAGTCAAAAATTTTAGCATACCATTGGAAAGAGCACGAAAAAACAAGTCCGACGGTATATTTATTTATTTTTTACAAATCCATATAACTCCGTAAATTAATAGACCAAAACTAAATTGAACTTTTAATGATAATGAATTGGCCTTTAACTTTAGAAAGCGTTATGTATTAAATTTAAGGAAATATACTTGAAGCTATGCTCAGCCCATTGGCAAAGCTTGCTTCCCACCCAAATGACCGGGTTCAATCCGTGGGTGACAAATTGGTGATATATTTTACCAATGGCACGTGGCACCACCTCATTGTTCCACGGCAACCCGACCGACCTGCCTCACCCGACCCGACCTAATAACACGTGGCACCACTGTGGTGACACGCGGCACTGACGGCCTAACCACAAGGACCATTTATGCAAATAACTTTAACTTTAAATAAGGACTTTGTTGTATTTGTTCCTTGCCACAAGGACGATTTACGAATATTCTTAACAAATGTGAGATAACGAGATATATTTGCACCGTTAGTCCTCATTAACCGATTTTACTAATGAGGATGTATCAACTTTACTAATCTAGGGATGTATCTGTGAAACCAACTTTACTAACGGAGGGATGATTTTGACTGCCAAAGAAATATATATATATGAATATATATATATATATATATATATATATATATATATATATATATATATATATATATATATATATATATATATATATATATATATATATATATATATATATATATATATATATATATATATATATATATTATTTTCGAACCAAGAAAAGGCTTAGAATCATGAACCAAAGATCAACCAATCGATTTTTTTTCGGATATTTATTTTATTATTTAATTCAAAAGGGTATAATAGTAAAATTGCATTTTTATTTTTATTTTTGATTCTTTTTAATAAAAACGTTTTGTAAGTTCCTAATTTTTTATTTATTTTTTTTTTTTTTTTTTTTTTTTTTTGTTATTTTTTTAATAATTTCTTTTTCCAACATGCATGATTTCAAAAAATAGGTGTACATATGTGCACTGGTAGCGTAAGCACAAGTGTTCTGAATAGTCTTTATGTTAGGTTTTATATATTCAAGACACATGTGTCAAATAAATTAACAAATATTGAATGTTCTCTATGCATGCAATGAGAAAAAAAATGAGTGTAAAATATTCTTCACAGAAAAAGAAAATGTTATATATATTGCTAACTGTATACATGTGCAACCATTATTTTATACAACACTGGCCTCAAACAAGTTATGCACATATATTTGCGTTGTCTTTGTTCACTAGGTACGCGTACTCCTGAAGCATGCACATGTATTTTCATCGTCTTTGTTCACTAGGTACGCGTAGTCTTGAACCATGCACATGTATTTTCATAGTTTTTGTTCACTAGGTACGCCTAATATAAAACCATGCATATATTTTCATCGTCTTGGTTCACTAGGTATACGCAGTCTTTAAATATGCACATGTATTTTCATCATCTTAGTTCACTTGGTATACGTAGTCTTGAACCATGCACGTGTATTTTCATCGTCTTTATTCACCAGGTACCCATAGTCTTGAGCCATGTAAATTTATTTTTAACGTCTTGGATTTCATCATCGTCTTCAACAAATCTACAAGTATATTCAAACGTGAAAAATAAATTGGTTAGAACCAACAAAATAAAATACATAAACAGAAGATTTAAAAGTAATATATCTGTGCAAAATAGGCAACTTCTTTTTTGCAAACTTTCTTTTAGCATAACACATATGCACAATCCAAATTTTAACTTAAATCATAATCAAACAAATATATGAAAAACTAAAAAACTAGCAATTTAAAGTTATTTTTAATACAGGACCCATGAAAATCAAATATAATGATTAAGATTTATTGGTTTAGAAGGATTTCTTTAGCTGTCTATGATCAGAAAGTCCAAAGTGAAGAGATCAAAATAAGTTTTATAATTAAAGATGACTTTATACTTGCAAATTGGCAACCACTATTATACTATACAAATGAATAAAGTACGTATACTACATCATCTCACACTAAAATGATCAGACATACGAATAGACTTATGCAAAACTAACAAATATTGAAAAATCAAAGAAATAAAGACAACACATTGTCAAAAAAGTTGTTGACGTTTATTAAACTTTTCATAATCAACAATTGCATAGAAATTAACAATATCTTTTGGGATACGGAGCAAACGTGATTTCAGTTTTTCAAATCAATCTTTCTCAATACCATATTTATTTTATCAGATCGAAAATCTATCAAATAGAACAACTATTATTTCATATCAAAACTGAATATATATATATAAAACAAAAACTTTTTGTTATATAATATTAAATCCTATAGCGAATCATAACGAACAACTTACAACATGTGAAGAACTATGAATGACGGTGGCGAGAGGGATATCGACGGCTCACTTTTTCTCATCCTCTACTGAGGCTTCTTCAACCGCTTCAATTTTCTACGAACTCACAACCCGGATCGTTCCATACCACAAGTTGACAAAACAGTTTTATAGATCGAAAGATCTGGGTTTGGTGTTCATATGAATTCAATTAAGGGTAAGGAATGAATGAGGAGAGAGGTAATTGGAGGAGGCGTTATATGTTTTTTTAGGTTAAAGCAAATCATTAACTCCCTATTAATGTGGACGGTTTTATAAAAATATAATTGTGATATCTCATAAGTACCCTTCCACTAGTTATAACAAGAACCATGATCTTTTAGTTATTTACATAAATGACACATTCAATCTTGATCATTGATTATTTTGATCAATGGCTAGCTATTCTTGCGCTTCTACCTTTTTTGGTTCTCGAAAATAACTCTTCACTATATATATATATATATATATATATATATATATATATATATATATGTTAATACAAATAAGCCGTAAAACGCTTATTTATATTTTACGATCTTCTAATGTTTTGTCGATAACAAAAGTAAAATCATATTAACGAAACAAATAAAATACGTAAATGGTTTGAACTAATAGTTTTATAACACACTTACGCTTTCACATAAAACACTATAACAAGATTAAGTGATTTTATATTTAAGATACATATGTACAACAACTAGTATTTACATATTGGCTTAAAATATAAGTAACTAGTATGTAGTTAGGGTAATATAAATGTACAACAACTAGTGTTTACATATTGGGTTTATACATACTTATATTAAGTACACTAAAATGGGTAAAACCAAGTATATACTAAACCCATAAAAGTAAGTATATACTAAATGCTTAAAACTAGCAAATGGTTTTGACCCATAACCCATGGTTTTATATATACCACTTACACAAGTTCAATGTATCCTCAAGGTACATTGTATCTAGATAAAAAACCATGGATCAACCCATAACCCATGACCCATGACCCATAACCCAAAATACCCATGGGCAAAGAGGAGCGACCACGGATCCCTAGCTTTGTGCTAGCCGGATCCTGTGGAAGGGATCCGTGGATCCGGGAAATGAGGTTTTTCCTCTATAAATAGTGAGCCATTTCTTCATTTGTTTAACACCCTCCTAACATACTTTCTCCCCGAGTTAAATTCACTAACCATAGATCCAAGAGATCTATGTTTGTAGTTTTGTTTTTGTGATCTTGTAGGTTCCTCTTAAAGGGAAGATCACCACCTTTGAAGTCGAGCAAGCTCAAGTCCATGAGTTGCCAAGCTTCCTCATCATCAAGGCTATCAAGTCCTCTTGTTGATGATCTCTTTCTTTCTTCAAAGAAGCGTAGTGTTAAAGACATTAGTGAAAGATGTCTCAAGTGTCAAGACGAAGATATTAGTGAAGGGTATCTATCGCCTATAGCATAAGCACTTGTGGTAGGTGCTTAGAAGTCAAGACAAGAAGCATTAGTGAAAGGTGCTTAGAAGTGAAGACACAAGACATTAGTGAAAGGTGTCTTGTAGATCTAATCAAAGACATTAGTGAAAGGTGTCTTGTAGATCTAATCAAAGGCATTAGTGAAAGGTGCCTTAGATGTACATTCGATATGGTGTGTTTCATGTACTAGATAGACTAGCATTAGATCCAAGGATATTGATGTCCTTGATGATGTTGTAAAGGAGTAGATCTCCTTGGGATTAGTCGTTGGTGTAGTGTGGTAGTAGTTCCTCCATTGCAATGGAACTAGGTGCTTAGCCTAGTACCCAATAAACGCTGGTAGGCGAGTTCACCCAAGTGAAGGTGTAGTTCACCTAAGGTGTGAAAGAACTAGGTGGTTAGCCTAGCACCGTATAAAGGGTAGGCGACGTTGTGTTAGTGTGGTTCACCTTGGTGTGAAAGAACCGGTATTTAGCTTTGTACCGGAAAAAGGTTAGCGACGCCAGAAGGCTTCTCCGCCATAAGGAGATTGGTGTAGTGATTACAAACTCTCGAGTAGGTGACTCGGGAGTGGAGTAGGCAAGGAAGGTGTCCTTGTAGCCGAACCACTATAAATACTGCGTTGTGGTTTTGTGCTTTTACTCTTATCTTTTCATTACATATCTTTATATGCTTGTTTATCAACATCCAACACACACAACCAAATAGATTGACATAAGTCGATCTAAATAGTTTAAAAGGAAGTTTTAATTGGTAAAACTATTCAACCCCCTTCTAGTTTTCCACAATTGGCATCGAGCTTCGCTACCAAGTTTCTTGAAGTATATTGTACTTTAAAAACTTGATACGATCCATAGTTAATTGAAAACTACAAAGAAGGTTTTTCATAAAACAAACACCATGTTTTTTAAAACTATATGTTTGGATGTTGAGTTGATAACAACATTTTTTTATATATATATTTTTTTAATTGCACTAATCTTCCTTGTCATATTGATTAGTCAAAGCTCATACCCACCAAGCTTTAGGAGTTGCTTGGTAACAAGAATACCTTCCTTAAGAAGGTATCTTAGACGCAAAGGAGCGGGAATCGCCTAAGTGACATTTGTCATTTGTAAAGACATTCCTAAGTGCATTCGAGGTATGACTTTCTACTTATATCTAAATGATAATTGTTTAGTATATAAGTGTTATTTGCTAGGCTTTTATTTGAGTAGATTTTGTGTTTACACATGATTTACATGTAGCTTCATTAGGAAGCTTGTTTCTCACATACGTGTTTTTTTCTCGCCTATAGTCATAGTATATAAAGCTTATGCTTTATTTCTTCTAATAAAACAAAACACGAATTTCAAAATTCCTCCTTCCCTATTAATAAACCCACTGACGCCCACTTTTTCAAATCCTCACTTTTTCAAATTTTCCAATTTCAAAATTTCTCTCATTCAAAAACTTCATCTTCTTCCTCATTCCATCTCTTCCGAAACCAAGAAGATCCGCCATCAACATGGTTTACATCGCACTCGTGCTCATCGCCTTAACACTCATCGCACTTGTGTTCCCTATGATGAAGTTCACATACGGAGACATTTACTTTGTGTTGTTAATCTATATTGGGGTCATTTACCCAATCCTTTGTATCATCCTTAGCATTGAAATGCAATATTATTAATAATCTATTTTATCTAGGATGTTTGTGTTATTATGTGTGTTTCATTTCTTTGATCTATATGTTTATATTCTTTCGTGATACATTAGATGTCATGTATGCATGCTAAAAGAAAATGTAGGATAAAACATACTCTTGGTATAAAAATGATAAAACCTATGTTTTTATTAAAACTGGTTCTCATATTACAGCATCCACGGATCCCGAAGTTACACTAGCCGATCCCTTTGAAAAGGAACCGGATCCGCCCCATCGAGAACAGCTTTTCATGCAAGATTAAAAATCACTATCTTTCTAAAAGTAATAATCCACTAGAGCTTCAAAACCATGGGTTAGCTAAATACTAATTGTTAATAGTTAATATCTAGTAAAAACGTTAGATTATTATAGGTTGACCATAAACGCCTTCCCTTATTAACCCATCACCTCTATAGGTTCAACTATGACGCATGAATACGAGTTTGATTTTTCACCACTAGCGCTACACTCCGAACATCTCCTTGAGCCCAACACACCGCAATCATGTCCGTGGGTTCAATAATCTCGAAACCGCTACTTCCATGAAGGACGACAGACACCTCTCTACAATTCAAGAAGGTATCAATACCTCCTTCCGAGCCATAGGACTAGAATGTCTTCTTGAAATTAACGAGAAGATATGTCCAAGGTTCATAATGGAATTCTTCCACAAGTGGAACTCGCTCAGAACGAGGATCGCTTATCCCTTTGGTTTTATATCAAAACCAAAATTCACTTTAAGCCTTGGGCATTTTGCTCACATCCTCCGAATTCCAAACCATGGACAATGTGCTTCACCAAGATTGGTCTTTGTTAGGAATTAGAAATTCCGTGTATTAAAGAGTCGGTCACCTCAAGTATATGTAATCGTTAGAAAGCTCGTAGTCGTAGTTCTTTAAGTTAAGTAGTATTTAGTTAAGTAACACCGTGGAGGACTGGACGGTCTTTACCCACCGTATGCCCGATCCACACCCGATGTGTGGCGATTTATGTAAGACTATAAATACTCTCTACCTCCCAAGGTAGAGAGTTGGAGCTCATAATAATATCTTTCACTTTCTCTCACTAAGTTCCCTAAACCTCTAACTTTCTCTCTAGAATTCCACTTATACGCCACTTTGTGTTATGGTTTGATGTGTATGTGAAAACTAATATCTAACAATTGGTATCAAGAGCCATGGTTAGATCATATCTTGCACATCTTTGGATTTCTAGTGGTTTTAGGTGGTTTTGAGTTTGAAAAGTTTAGTGGTTTTTGCATCATTTGGTTGATTTCTTGTGTTAAAGTTTGGATTTTGTTAGTACTTTTATGTTTAGAATCATCACAAGTGTGTAGGTTTTCATTTGGTAAGCTTAAATCATCTTGGTTGGGTTGTTTTGGATTGAAAAGTGATGTTTATGTGGTTTTTTCTGCTAGCGACTTAACTCACTGGATTACTTTCTTCAGAGCGACTTGCTTTACAAATTTGTAGCGAGTTACGCTTTAGACCCAGCGACTTAGATCTAGCGAGTTACAAGACAAGTAGTGGACTCTCCACCACGGGTAGCGACTTGGTGGTAGCGACTTGGTCCAGAGCGAGTTGCTCTTTAGCGACTTGTATCTTTAGCGACTGAGTAGCTTAATTGTCGCCAAAATTTTGCTAGCGACTTGAGGCTTAGCGAGTTACTACTTAGCGACTTGCATTTGTCTAGCGACTGGGACTCTAGCGACTTAGTGGTGTAGCTAATTAAGTGTTAGCGACTTGGTGCATTATCTTCTAGCGACTGGGTGATTGTTTACGGTTTTCTCTGATTTAGTAAAACCCGTGAAAGAATCTATTTCTGCTTTAATCATAGAGTTATAAAATCCGTATTATCTCGTTAACATGTCTACCAACGCTCCTACTATCATCTCCATCGCTGCGAGGATGTTCAAGCACCGGGTCGACACTGCCCACCCATGCTTGATGAATCGACTACGATTCTTGGGCTCAACGAATCGATTGTATCGCTTGAAAGGAAAATGGTGTCAACATTCTCAAATCCATTGATGAAGGACCATATCGAGTTGAGACGACTAGAGACATACTTGATACTAATGAAGATGGTACTCTGCTACGGAATGGATGCACCTAAAATGTATGATGAGCTTGATGATAAGGATAAAAGAGATTCGATGCGATATCGTGGCTTCAAACATTGTTCTTCAAGGTCTTCCTAAAGACATCTACAAGTCGATCAATCATAACACCGATGCAAAGGCGCTTTGGGATAATGTTAAGATGCTTCTCTCGTGTTCGTAATTAACTATGGAAGACAGAGAATCCCAACTCTATGACTTAATTTGAACACTTCAAGATGAAACCGATGAGAATGTCTATGAGTACTATGTGAGATTTCATAAGTTAGTGAATGACATGAGGAACATCGAATGACTATGCCTAACATTCACCGAACTCAAAATTTGTGAACAACATGAATCCCGAATGGCACAAGTTTGTCACCGTGAAGCTCACTAAAGGATTGAAGAATACAAACTATGAGCAACTCTATGCCTTCCTCCTTCGTAATGAGAGACATGCTATGTTTGAAAAATTGATTCTCAATCGCTCAAAACCAACCAGTGGAGAGACAAGCTCGCCTAATGACTCAACCGCTTTCTACTCAAACATCGGAATCACAACCAAAGCATCACAAGTCATACCCTTGGGTAATGGTAATCACAAACTCATTCCCGATCCTATGTTCAAACAAGTCGATGCCGATGCACACGCTGGTAACTTCATTAATCAACTAGCTCTTCCGATTAGTCAAAACATGAATTCTCTCCCACAAACCAACAACAACCTCGTAACAAAGATCTAACCCACACAATCAAGCCACCGTTAAAGATGGAAGGATCGTGGTGCAACCAGCTCAGAAAGACAAGATGATCGTGGAAGAGGTGGAGCCGGGAGAGGTTATGTTGGCAACCGTAATCGAGGAAGGAATGGTAACCAAGGTCAAGCTAAGCCAATCAAATGTTATAACTGTGGTGGTGAGGACACATTGCAAGGAACCGCACATCTCCAAAGCGCCCACGTACGCCGATTACTTCGAGATAAGATGTCACCGCACAAGCTCGTGACAATGGTGCCGCTTTGATGAAGAGGAATTGTTGCTTTTTGCCGAGGGCAATGCCAAGACCTATGATGCGATGTGGATGAGCAATTTATTCAGAGATAGGTCACAATCATCGAATGCCTTTCAAGTCGCCGATTGTGATGCATACGACTGATGTGGATGATGGACCCACGACACACAATTTTTATGGCTAGCATTTCTCCAATGGTTTCTCCCAAGGTCTCTTCTTCACCACTAGTGGCCCATCCCAAGACAAACTCATCTCGTAGGTATTAAAACTATACGATAATGTCGATGTGCAATGATGCATGACAAAGTACAATCAATCGAAACTATTGAATCAATGTTGAAAATATGGGTAATATCGATATTATCCCATATGATCAATACGTGAAACAAAGTGAAAGTGAAGGTGTACCAAGTGATGCATCTTCCGCAACAACAATGACTATGTTTTTGATGAATACACCGCATGCCCCGATGATTCTCGTAATTTCAACTAAATGCCTATAAAGAACGTGTTGCTATTTATGAACAACGCAAAATTTGAGTTGACCACTGTGAGCAGTGAAATGGATGACCAAGCACGATAAATATTAGAAAAGTAACTTTAGAGAAGAAGTATTGAAACAAGAATTAAATTCCTTGCAAGAAAAACTTTCTAAAACAAATAAGCAAAACAAGAACTTCAAGAAAATGTGAAAATGCTTAAGCAAGAATTTAATGCAAAGGAATCAAAACTCTTGAGAGACTTTTCTAATCTGAAAACTTTGAAAACAAGCTTGAAAACAAGTTGTACATACAAGGAAACACCATTCGATCGCTCACATGGTCACTAAACATAGAGTTCTAAGCGATAAGCATAGTGTTCCCATTATAGATAAACCCAACCCCGAGTACGGAAAGATAGCAAAAGCAATGCAAAGTGTGATCTATGATGGAAATGAGATTCTTAAACCTAGACAAAACCTAGTTGCGCTGAGAGTGCACCGAGGAAGATAAGAAATCGATGAAGTCACTAGGAAAGGATGAACAAAAATTAGATAACCCTAAATGCAAAGAGAAAAAATAATTATCACTCCCCATGACTACAAGAAGGAAAACTGATTTCCTTGAACATGTTTAAGCCTCGACATTGTTGACTCCCAACAAGTTTTCTCGAAAAGGATTTAGATAAGCGTAAAGTCGAAAATATTGTTGAAACAAACCCCCTTTGGAAAATGCCTAGAGCGATCGTGTATCCTCCTAATACACCAATGCATCTTGTTCCTAGAAAATTGCCACTAAAAGCAAGACCTTAATTAGCCAATATGTTATATTTCAACTATTTGTTGATTTTGAGAAAACTTGCAAGAAAAGGATCACACCCACCGTATAACGGAAGGAGAAAGGGTTTTGAGCAAATGAAAGAATGTTATTTAACCGAGGTCATGCCTTTCTTTAAACTTCGAAAGATCACTTTGAGAGTCTTAAAAGGGATAGAAACCGATATCAAGGGAATGGAAAAGGAATTTGATGCAATGGTAGTTGAAGTTAGTGATTATGAGCGCAGCACTAAAATATAATGAGATTGAGAGGAAGAACTTGCATACCTTAAATGAGACTCTTATTATCGAATGTGTTGCTCAAGATATTTTTTCATCGCTCAAAATGCTCTATTAATGCTTCCAAATTTCATGAACTATCTCTGTCTCGAAAGTCTCCCATGATCGTGTCATTGAGCTTGAAAAATCTAATTCTAAACTAAACGAGAAAATTGAACCGATGATCACGACAATTTGGTTAAACATTTTTCTAAACTAGAAGTTGAGTATTTTAATTTACAACTAAAATATCAACATCTTAAAGAAAATGTCAAAACTTCAAATATCAAGACATCATCGATGCTCCGAGTTTGATGCGCTTTTCAAATTAACAAACGTGATGAATGATTCAAGCTCAAGCAACACGATCGTAAAGTTGAAAGCCCAAATCTCTCAACTAAAGGGTCAAACGAACAATATGACAGCTCCCAAATGCCTCCTCCTTTAGATTCTCGAATTCTCAAACGTTTCATCTTCAAAACCTAGTAAATGCTTTACAAAAGGAAAACGAAAGTTTTTAGAAGAAAATGAAAAGGTTAAACGTCATTTCAATGAGTTATTTGAATCAATTAAAGTCACTCGTAACAAAAATAACGAACAAATAGCTTCATTGCAAAAGGAAATTGAGAATCAAGAGTCGTAAAAGGGAAAATGCCAATGACCAATGGGGAGAATGTTGTATCAAAGGTTCACTTTGTAATAAATATGCTTTATCTCGTGACATATGTCCCTCCTCATCTAAGGAACAACAAACTTGCTATTCAAACATACTTCTCATCCCTTAAGGATTGCCTAGAATGTCTCATGTGAGATTGTTGAAGAGGATAAGCTAGAGAAACCTCATGATAATGCAATTGGACATGCATGCTTATATGCCAAACGATCTCAAGAAATCTTAGAATGCTTGATCACAATATGCCCAAAGTCATTAGGTGAGAGAGTTAATCCTTTGATTCCATGCTCGATGCCTAATGCCAAGTATGATATGCATTCGATTCCCAATGTTTTGAATGTGAACCGTAGTGTGCCTTTAAGTAGTTCGATTCCAGATCCGCAATGCTAAGAAAGAGAACTCAAGTGTGCTTCTAGAGTACAAATCTCAAGACTCTAGTTTTAAGAAAGTGAACCTTAGTGCACCGCATGTAGTTCGATCCCAAAGACATCTAAACAGTGATGCAAAGAGTAGTTAAACCAACTAATGTTCCCATTCCTCTACAGAGTAATCATGACATTAAAGGGAGCAGTCAAAGTCTCAAGACAATACAAGGAATGATAGGACCTCTCAAGCTAAGAATGTGCACCGAAAAGAGTAAAGAACAATCTAGGAACTTTAAGCTTGAATTGAATAAAACGAATCGTGTTGATTCTAGTATTAGCCATAGGCGCATCGTAATTAATTCAATTCGATACTATTTGCAAACCTTGTACCGATGTCCGCTTGAATTTCGCTTCTAATCATGAATGTGGTGTTAATGTTCGCCTAATGATGTTAATTGTCCAGCTAATATTGTTAATGCTAAAATTCATGCTAAGAAGGCTAAAAGGCAAAACGAAAGAAAGTTAGAAAACAAAGGAAACCCACAGAAGAACATTCAAGAAAATAGGCTTTTATTGATACCGCTGGTCATAAGACTAATCGATAATGCCCACTAGAAAATGGATGCCTACCGGTAGAACTATTCCTTAAGAAGTGATCACACCGTGAATGTGGCTAATACGCACACTAGTATCGCATCTATTCACAATGATTCCATTGCCTCACTTTCGATATGAATGCTTCTATTTCGATGCGGGTGTTCCAACCATTGTTACTAACCAAATGGAACCCATTCTTGCATGGGGATCCCAATTATCCGCTTATCCATTCTTGTCTCGTTCAACCGCAGATCGCTCAAATCGCTCGTGGTACCGGACTCAGTCGCTCCAAGCATATGACCGAGACCGGTCGCGCTCATGAACTTCGTGAGCAAATTCATCGGACCGTTAGATTCGGTAATGATCATTTCGGTGCATATGGGTTATGGAGATTATGTTGTTGGTGATAGTGTCATCTCTAGAGTTTACTATGTGGAAGGTTTGGGTCATAACTGCTCTCTCGCTGGTCAATTCGTGATTCGATCTAGAAGTAGCCTTCGTAAAACATACCGCTTTGTTAGAGATCTTAATGGTAAGGAACTGTTAAAAGGAACTCGTGGCTCAAATCTTTACACCATCTCTATCGATGACATGATGAGGGCTTCTCCAATCGCTTGTTATCAAAGGCTTCAAAACAAAGTCATGGTTATGGCATCGCTGCCTCAATCACTTGAACTTCGCACCATCAACGATCTTTCCGTAAAGGACTTAGTTGTAGGTTTACCTAGACTAAAGTATGAAAAGGATCATCTTTGTTCAAAGATGCCAATTGGGTAAAGCAAAAGTTTGCCCACAAACCCAAACCTACTAACTCGTCACGTAAGTTCTTCATATGATTCATATGGATTTATGACCAATGAGGGTGCGTAATATCTTTGGGAAGAAATATGTGTTAGTTGTGGTTGATGATTACCTAGATTCACCGGGTCAAGTTCTTAAGGACAAAGGATGAAACTCCCGATATCATCATCAAACTCATCAAACAAATGCAGTTCGACTTAACAAAACCGCCGTAATTATCGTAATGCATAATGGAACCGAGTTTGTCAACAAACAACTTAGTGAATTCTATGAAAGCGTTGGAATCACCATCAAAGAAGTGTTCCACGAACCCTCAATGTAACGGTGTAGTTGAAAGACTAAATCGAACTCTTGTTGAAGCCGCTAGAACAATGCCGATTACTCAAAGGTTCCAATGTTTCTCCGGGTCAAGCAATTGCCACCGCATGCTACACACAAAATCGCTCCCTAATTCACACCGCTCATGGAAAACTCCATATGAACTTGTCCACAACAAAAACCTAATCTATCTTTCCTTCGTGTGTTTGGTGCATTGTGTTATCCAACTAATGAGGGTCAAGACTTAGGCAAACTTAGGGCTAAAGTCGACATTGAGTATTTGTAGGATATGCATCAAACAAAAGGGATACCGAATCTACAACAAAAGAACCCGAAATATCATGGAAACAATTCACGCTACGCTTGATGAGTCGACCGTCAAATGGCTCCCGGACACCCACCAGACCCGCACTTCAAAACAAATCCCATTGGTTCATCCCTTGTTCCAAACTCTTCTCAAGAAACTCCATATGTACCTCCATCCAAGATGATTTAAAGAAATTGTTTGATCCTATGTTTGATGAACTGTATGATTCAATTACTAATGAGGTGTTGATCCCTACAACAGAGGATGCTCATATTCCCGTGAATGAAGTCAATCCTCGCCTCAATATCTTTAAGTCAAGAAGCACCGTCACGATCCTTCGCCTCATCAACAAATCATCATTCTTCAAATGTACATCATGGAAATGTTTCGCATCAATGATGAAGTTAATCCCTTTGCTACCCTCAAGATGCTCCATTTGAAAACATATTTGCTACTCCCGAATCATCATCGAACCATCTTCTTCAGAGACATCGACTCGCCTACCTCGCCTCAACAACCGCCACATGAACACCTCGTAAAATGGACTCACGATCATCCATTAGACAACATCATTGGAAATCCTCTCGTCCCCAGATCAACCCGAAACAACTTGCAACCGATGCCTTATGGTGCTTCTTCAACTCCGCACTATCTAAGATCGAACCAAAAGATGTTAAACCGCCATGAATGAAGATAGTCGGTTCAATGCCATGCAAGATGAAATTCATGAGTTTGATCGACTTGATGTATGGGAGTTAGTACCGCCCAGATCGTATATGATTATAGCTCTTAAATGGATCTTCAAAGTGAAACTTGATGAGCATGGTGATGTGTTGAAGAACAAGGCTCGATTAGTTGCTAAAGGATACCGCCAAGAGGAGGGTATTGACTTTGAAGAATCTTTTGCTCCTGCTGTTCGAATCGAGGCAATCGTAATCTTTCCGCTAATGCCGCTAGTAAGAACATGGTAGTCTATCGATGGATGCGAAGACGGCATTTCGAACGGAGATCTTAAAGAAGTCGCTCACGCCGCCCAACCTCAAGGATTTGTGAATCAAGAGCATCCTACTCACGCTTATCGTCTCAAGAAGGCTCTTTACGGTTTAAAGCAAGCTCCAAGGGCATGGTATGATACATCACAAAGTTTCTTCTATCAACCGGATTCAAAGAAAGGAGCAGCTTGATCCTACATTGTTCACCGTGAAGTCGTGCAAACATTTAACTCATGTTCAAATTTATGTTGATGATATTATTTTGCCTCGATGCACCCAATGGAATGTGATCGTTTTCAAATGAAATGAGTTCAAAATTTCAAATGTCAATGATGGGACAAATGTCATTTTTCTTGGGATTACAAATTTCACAAAGTCCCGAGGCATTTTCATAAATCAATCTAAATATGCAACCGAGATCTTAAAGAAATTTGGATTTGATTCAAGTGACCTCGCTGACACCCCCATGATTGATCGAACCAAACTAGATGAGGACCACTCAGGATCATGATTGACCAAACGAAATATCGTAGTATGATTGATCCCCGATGTACCTCACGCTAGTAGACCGTACATCTTGTTCATTGCTTGCATGTGTGCTAGATACCGTGCTGCCTACTAAAAGCACCTTGAAGCGCTTAAACGGGTCTTTCGGTATTCCAAGGAACCATCAATATGGGTCTTTGGTACCAAGGACACCGGTATGTCACTAACGGCCTATGCAGATGCCGATCATGCAGTTGTCAAGATACACGTCAAGTACGCCCGAGGTGCTCGCTGGGTGATAAGCTTGTGAGTCGGTCTTCAAAGAAGCAAATGAGTACTTCTATTTCTCTACAGAGGTCGAATACATAGCCATGTCATCTTGTTGTGCTCAAATCTTATGGATGAGATCTCAATTATCCGACTATGGCTTTGAATTCAACAAAATCCTCTCGCATCGTGATAATAAAGTGCTATTGCTCTCTCATGCAACAACGTTCAACACTCAAGAGCAAAGCATATCGACATTCGACATCATTTCATCGTGAACAAGTGGAAAAGGTGTGGTGGAACTCTATTTTGTGAGGTCCGAATATCGCTAGCGACATCTTCACCAAAGCTCTTCCAAGAGAACGCTTGAGTTTATTCTTCCACGCCTTGGCTTGAAAAGCCTTCAACCGTAACACTCAAACGCCTTCGTGAGGAAGACGAGGAGTAAAGGTCTATCTTCATCTATCTCTTGTAAATATTTATTCGAAAAACAAAATACAAAATTATAAAACTTTCAAAATCAAATAGAAAATTATAAAACTTTCAAAATCCATAAAATTTGAAAAATTCAAAAATCTTCAAAAATATTGTCATTTTGTCATGTTTTCTCGATTCGATAATATCTACGGTTTTGATGTTGTCATTCAAAGAATGACACGGACTTTAGATGTTGTTCGAATTTTAAAAAAAAAAAAAAAAAAAAAAAAAAAAAAAATAAAAAAATAAAAAAAATTTTTGGGAGAAAGAGAAACAATGGTTTATTGTCATTTTCGTGCAATAACCCGGTTTTAAAAGAAAGAACAGAGCCATGTTTTACCATGTTTTCAAATTCCATGCTCGATTCTATAAACATTTATCTCATTGAAACTAAATGCTTTGAAAAATAACTCGGTCTCTATTTTTGATAATCATCGTGACTTATTTGTCAAAATTCTATCTCTCAATCAACAACCTATGTCATTGATTGAGGGGAGAATGATTTCAATTAAATTAAAAAGTTATTTGGCATTAAATTGTTTTCAAAAGATATACATGCATGTTTTATCAATGGAGTTTAAAGTCTTAAAATCCGATCCTTATCGCTTAAAACGCTTTCATAATCAAGTCACAATTCTCCTTAAAGCTTTCAAAATCAATTTAATCTATAAGAGATCACAAATCTCAAATGATTTGATAATTGTGATCGGGGAGAATGTGTGATTTAAATTGGATTTAAACCGATAATTCGTAAATGGTTTTATAAGGATGTACATGCTATCCTTCCCACATGTGACAAACGATTTCAAATTTTCCATGCACATGTTGAGGGGAGCATCTATCTTAAACCTATGATTTGAAATGTGATCAACTTATCTCATGTGCAAGTTCCTCTAGTATGTGCAAAACTCTTTTCAAACCTCGAGGCACATATTGAGGGGAGCAAATTTATGGAAACCTCATCCTTCCCGAAATGCTATATCTACTTGATTTGATGCGGAAGTGATGTTGATATCTTTAGAAAATGGTAATCAAAGAAGTTAATTCTTTCTCTTGCCTCCGTGTGCAAAACATTTTCAAATACTTGATGCACATGTTGAGGGGAGTTCTCGTTCTAAAATATCAAAACAATTCAGTACAAAATGCTTTGATAATATATCACAAGTATCCGAATTGATTTTCAAATGGTTTTCAATTGGTTCCAATGGCGTATGAACAATACCAAATAGACCGACCAACTTTACTTTATGTACGGTGATATAAGGATGATAAGGTTAGGTATGTGTTCCCATGATCCGCCGTAATCCGGAGGGATCTACCCAGGACAATCCACTAGTTAGTGTAGAAGTCCTTAGGTATGATGATAAAAGGAGAAAATGAGATATGGGAAGAGTGCGGACTCGAGACCGAGCTAGTATCGAATAAACCCAACAAGGTTCTAGCTATGAAGTCTCGTAAGCAATCAAGGGGTTGAAGAATTAAAAGAATTGAATGAGAAAAGGGTGAAAACAAATAGCCTCCATTTATTCAACCTTAGGCGTAAACCGGTTCAATTCATATGCTACCGATGGTAACATCGGTATTGAAGACAAGACGTCATGGACCCAAAGGACGACCGCACTTCAACTTTCCAAACCACTCAAGTTCCTCTTAAAAGGACTTGTTTCATTCTCACGGGAACCGACATTATCTATCGACTTTCTTAGAGATTGTTGATATCAAGAAGGAGACCTCTCCCTAGTCTCCCAAGACAGATCCAAATATGCACAAATTGAGTCTAGAGCCACGAGATCATCAATAAATCTCATTAGGACACTTTCAATGAAGACTCTCTGCTTCACACAATGTGGAAAGAGAGATTATATCTTGAGTCCCACGATTATCCTTGTGGTATTGCCGTAACATCCGAGTGATGTGTTTACATATTCACAATGAAGATGGAAAGCCTTCGAGCCAACATCAAACAAGCTCCTCGGTAGGTGGCATGTGAGATCTATTATATGGATCAACCATGTGACAACCGAATGTAAACAATGGGGCGATTCAATCTCTTGAATCAATCCCGTTCAGTTATGGATTGACGGATACCTTTGAAAACCGGTCTTTGTGCTTAACAACTCTTTTCTTTAGCACATCGACCGTACTCATTTTTCAAACCAAAAGGTGTTTTTATGATTGATAATTGATTTTCAATAAAACCTTCGTTGTATTGCAAAACAATTTCTATTGAGCAATACACGATTGTTTTTCAAATCTCTTTTCATCAATCGCTGGACTTAAAATTACCGTTCACTCACTCCGTGTTGTCTTCTTTGAGATGTTCCGTTTGAGAACAAATAGAGCAACCGCGAAACCCCGTCAAGGAAATTCTTCGAATTATACCGATCACAGCAAGACATGTATCGATCAACGGGAACCGCGGGTCGTGTACTCAATTCAACGAAGTGATCAAAGACACTTTCGCGCGATTTATTGCTAATCGTTGTATGCAGTACACCCGACGCTTGCAAATGATCGTAATGAAGCGGTCAATCCATAGCCGCATGCTCACTTAACACATTCATCTCAAAAGAAATCATGATTAGTGCATCAATGACTCGATATTTTCACTCCATGCTTCGCTACGCCGCCAATATCATGATTCAACAAAAGCTTCCGCCACTCGATGAGAAGATATCATGATCCGTAATGTGAGCATGTCGGTCCTAAAGTCACAACATCACATAATACCAACACCACAAAGGATGTCTCGTAGATTTTTGATAGTCGATGATCTCAAAAGATGGCTCAAATTTATTATCACGTGGATCAAGAAAAGACCTCCACTTGAAGTAACCAAACATGCAATGTGAAGAATCAATGACTACGAGCTTAGGAGCAAAGGACTACATCAAGAATGCAAGATCAATTGTTAATGTAATATCTATTTGTATTCAATGTAATTTTGGTACATGATTGAGGTGACCTCCTTGGGGAGATTGTTAGGAATTAGAAATTCCGTGTATTAAAGAGTCGGTCACCTCAAGTATATGTAATCGTTAGAAAGCTCGTAGTCGTAGTTCTTTAAGTTAAGTAGTATTTAGTTAAGTAACACCGTGGAGGACTGGACGGTCTTTACCCACCGATGCCCGATCCACACCCGATGTGTGGCGATTTATGTAAGACTATAAATACTCTCTACCTCCCAAGGTAGAGAGTTGGAGCTCATAATAATATCTTTCACTTTCTCTCACTAAGTTCCCTAAACCTCTAACTTTCTCTCTAGAATTCCACTTATACGCCACCTTGTTGTTATGGTTTGATGTGTATGTGAAAACTAATATCTAACAAAAACCCCAAGTAACAACCTATCCACCAAAGAACCACCCATCAAAAGGGCTCGTGTTGTACACGAAGTCTCTTCAACCGAATCATCTCTCGGTCAAAACAATCAAACCTATTCCTAGAAGGTTAGTACCCACAAAATTACCTATGCCAAACACCACCATACCTCCTAGGCCAAACAATATCATCTCCACTAAACCATCTCCACCGGTTCCTAGAGCTATCTCTTTACATCCCCACAATCATCACCTCACCTCTACAATTTAGAGGACTTACCACCTAGGCCGCCTCATCCGCTCACGACAACATTCTCCTCATTATGAGGAACAATGATTCAAAATCAAGGTGTTGAGTCAACACTTGCTCAAACTTCCTTTTCGCCGTTTCCATCATATAATCCTATTTGGATTATAAGAAATCACCAAAGTCAACCACCCGACCTTATGGAAGTTGACACATCTTTACCACCATCATCATTCTTGATCGAACCATTCCTAAATGGACCTCCACCAATCCTCCATCATTCGAGGCTCCTCAACCCACTTCAATTGATCCTTTGAATATAGCCTCTTCATTTCATCCACCACCACTACCTAGCCATGACAAAGATTGCTATCATTGTCAACATGTTGAAAGTTTGATACATGAAGTACGAGAAGACCAACGTTTATGTTCTATCATCTCCTCGAACGCTTCGATGAGATTAAACCTAAACATAACTTGAGCTAGAAGATTATAGTGGTGTCTAAGCTTCAAGCGTTAGTTGGTCTAAGAAATTCCTAGTTATGTATTGTATATTTTCTTATTTTTGAGTCATGTTTATCATAACTCTTGTTTTATTAAATGGAATTACATGCTACTTGTTATTTTGTTGAGCATATGATTACTTTGTATTCATATCTCATTTGTGTGATAACATTACTTGTTATATCACCTTGCCGATTTTAGTCATCACCAGACGGATCCTCAAGATATTTTAGACGGATCCCTACTTGAAGGAACCGTGGATCCGTGAAGTCGTAATGTTTTTCTTCATCACATTTGGTGAATTGTGAATTATACTTGCTTTCTAACCTTTGTTTTGTAGTATTTCAATTCACACATGAAGACCTTGACATCCTAAAGCTAGGGGAGCTTTATGTCAAAGCAATACTTTGCAAATTACTTGCAATACTAGATTTACTTTTCATAACTTCCCATTGCAAAGTTGCAATCATCTAGGGGAGCAAACCTAGTTGCAAATAATCTAGATTAGAATTACTTTCTTGACGCCTACATAGGGATGGACTCGTCAAGGGGAGTAAGACGAGATCTATTCCGTTACTTACTCTTTATTTTTCTTTCACATGTTTTTCTTTAAAAACAATGTGTTGCTTTTCTTCAAACACTTTTGTTTCGACAAAAGGGGAGAAGAAAGTAAAACTACTAAATTCAAACGTTACAATTTTAGCTTTTCCTTAAAATAATTTTATGTTTTGTCATCAACAAAAGGGGGAGATTGTTAATACAAATAAGCCGTAAAAACGCTTATTTATATTTTACGATCTTCTATTGTTTTGTCGATAACAAAAGTAAAATCATATTAACGAAACAAATAAAATACGTAAATGGTTTGAACTAATAGTTTTATAACACACTTACGTTTTCACATAAAACACTATAACAAGATTAAGTGATTTTATATTTTAGATACACATGTACAACAACTAGTGTTTACATATTGGCTTAACAAGTTTAAGTAACTCTATGAGTTAGATACATATGTACAACAACTAGTGTTTACATATTGGGTTTATACATACTTATATTAAGTACACTAAAATGGGTAAAAACAAGTATATACTAAATGGGTAAAAGTAAGTATATACTAAAAAGATAAAACTAGCAAATGGTTTTGACCCATAACCCATGGTTTTATATATACCACTTACACAAGTTCAATGTATCCTTAAGGTACATTGTATCTAGATTGAAAACCATGGATCAACCCATAACCCATGACCCATGACCCATAACCCAAAATACCCATGGGCAAAGAGGAGCGGACCACGGATCCCTAGCTTTGTGCTAGCGGATCCCAGTGGAAGGGATCCGTGGGATCCGGTAAATGTGAGGTTTTTCCTCTATAAATAGTGAGCAATTTCTTCATTTGTATTAACCTCTCCAACATACTTTCTCCCTCGAGTTAAATTACCAACCATAGATCCAAGAGATCTATGTTTGTAGTTTTGTTTTGTGTGATCTTGTAGGTTCCTCTTAAAGGAAGATCACCACCTTTGAAGTCGAGCAAGCTCAAGTCCATGAGTTGCCAAGCTTCCTCATCATCAAGGCTATTGAAGTCCTCTTGTTGATGATCTCTTTCTTTCTTCAAAGAAGCGTAGTGTTAAAGACATTAGTGAAAGATGTCTCAAGTGTCAAGACGAAGATATTAGTGAAGGGTATCTATCGCCTATAAGATAAGCACTGTGGTAGGTGCTTAGAAGTCAAGACAAGAAGCATTAGTGAAAGGTGCTTAGAAGTGAAGACACAAGACATTAGTGAAAGGTGTCTTGTAGATCTAATCAAAGCCATTAGTGAAAGGTGTCTTATAGATCTAATCAAAGGCATTAGTGAAAGGTGCCTTAGATGTACATTCGATATGGTGTGTTTCGATGTACTAGATGACTAGCATTAGATCCAAGGATATTGATGTCCTTGATGATGTTGTAAAGGAGTAGATCTCCTTTGGGATTAGTCGTTGGTGTAAGTGTGGTAGTAGTTCCTCCATTGCAATGGAACTAGGTGCTTAGCCTAGTACCTAATAAAGGGTAGGCGACGCCAGAATGTGTAGTTCACCTAAGGTGTGAAAGAACTCGGTGGTTAGCCTAGCACCGATAAAGGGTAGGCGACGTTGTGTTAGGTGTGGTTCGCCTTGGTGTGAAAGAACCGGTATTTAGCTTTGTACCGAAAAAGGTTAAGCGACGTTGTGAAGGCTTCTCCGCCATAAGGAGATTGGTGTAGTGATTACAAACTCTCGAGTAGGTGACTCGGGAGTGGAGTAGGCAAGGAAGGTGTCCTTGTAGCCGAACCACTATAAATACTCGCTTGTGGTTTTGTGCTTCTTACTCTTATCTTTTCATTACATATCTTTATATGCTTGTTTATCAACATCCAACACACACAACCAAATAGATTGACATAAGTCGATCTAAATAGTTTAAAAGAAAGTTTTAATTGGTAAAACTATTGTTAAATATCTGTGTAATTATTAATTTTTGAAGAATATATAGTGAAATTCGGGTTATTCGGGTCAACCCAAGAATTGAACCGAATTTAAATTCGGTTTTCGGTTCGGTTCGGTTGAATTCTAGTTTGGTTCAGTTCGATTTCCGAGTTGACTAAAAAAGTTTTTTCACCGAACAAACCGAACCGAACAAACTGAACAACCCGATAACCAAACCGATCGACACCCCTGATAAAAGGTAGCATACATGTTAGTCTATGGCATGTAGTTACTTGGGTTCTTTTTATAGCTAGATTCAACACTCACTTAAAAACCATGTTGTAAAAAAGGTAAAACCCATAAAATAACAACGTACTTTTCAAATTTTTCCGACTTAAAACACTTACCTTTTTATCACCTTATTTCACCAACGGACTTTTAAAATTTGTTCCGACTTCACCCATATGACCCGTTTATATAAAAATAATAACTAAAATGACTATATTACCATCGGCATATGGGTGAAGTTAGAACAAATTTTGAAAGTTTATTGGTGAAGTCAGAACAAATTTTAAAGAATACAAAGGTAATATAATCATTTAAGTTATTATTTTAATATAAACATGTCATATGGGTGAAATCAGAACAAATTTTGAAAGTTTGTTGATGAAGTAAGGTAATAAAAAAATAAGTATTTTAAGTCGACAAAATTTGAAAAATACATTATTATTTTACTGCTTTTACCCAGGTATGCTAGGCCCCTTGTCAATATGTAGCTAGTAGGAAGTCATTTAATAAAGAGTAAATTACACCGTTCGTCCTTGTGGTTTGCGTTGACCGCAGGGTTTCGTCCTTTGACCAAAAAAGTTGCACCGTTCGTCCTTAAGTGTGAAACGTTATGCACCGTTCGTCCCTCCATCCAATTGGGCCCATTAACGGTCGTTAACTGCTCCCATGTGATACCCACGTGAGGGTATATCCGTCTTTTTGTCGTCCCAAAAATTATTAACAACTCACCTACACCTCAACCAACCACCTTCTTTATCTCTTTTAATTATCTTCACCACCACCTCTGTGTCTCTCCGGTTTACAAAATCCGGACATCACCACCCATAAATGTTTCTGCAAATCAAACTCACACACACATAAACAAATCACATCTTTCACCAAAAGTAAACCACACTCCCTCAATCTCTCTCAGATCAGTTTAGGTACAAGAAGAAGACGATTTACACTTAATAAAACAAATCTAGTACCACCCCGATTCTAAGAGTTTTATCGGTGGTTTCGGTATCCTTTTTTTCAGATCCGGCAACCATTGTGATTGGATTTCATCGTCTTATTTCCGATTTGATGTCCCATCTACTAAGATCTACATCTACAAACATCGAACCACCCTCTCATCCCTTGATAACTTTCGGTTGTTGTTGGCGCCGGAGTAATTGCCAAAAACCATAAACAACAACGAGGTTCGGTTTTGGTTTCAGTTATACGGTTTTGGTTCATTGTGTGGCACTGGATGTTGATGGCTCATATAACTCCATCACAAAACCAACACGGGTTTTGAGTCACGAGTTCCTTCTTTCCAACCAAACATACCACCATTATCTTTTTGTCACACGAACAACTTTTTTAAAACCCTCACATGAACTTAGATTACGAAACCCAAATGAAAATGGATTCGATTAATGATCTTATAACATTCCCAGGTAAGTTTTTATTTGTTGTTTTTGATAGATCGATGATGGGTTTGTTAGATCTTTTAGGATTTTTGATATTTTCTAATAACCTGAGATCTTGTTTTCTTTTATGTTTGAAGTCTTGTTTTGATCCATGATGAAGTTCTCTTCGATTGTATGTTTAAAAGTCTGTCTTGATTTTCGAATGAGAAATCGAGATCGTTTGTCATTTGATTTGTTTACTTCAAATGAAAAGTCAAACCTCAAAGACAATCACAAGAATGATTTTATTTGGTGATAAACAAAATTTTTATTTGATTTGGTTTATGCTATGCTAAACAAAATTTTATGGGTTCTAAAGGTGTGATTCGTGGTTTGATAAGATATGGGAAGAAGAAAATCACAAGAATGATTTTAGTTTGTTGTTTTTTGGGTATGCAAATCTTTGTTGTTTTGGGTATGCAAATGGTTGCAGTTGGCATGATTTTATTTGGTGATAATTTACTACCATATAAGTATTTGATGTATCTGTTATTGGAAGTATTTTCAAATTGTCAATTTTCATAGATCTTTAATTTGTTATTGAAAGTGATTTTATTTCGAATTTGGTCAAGATAAACATGTGTCCGAATGTGTGATGGTGATCGATTATTGGGTGGTGATAATGGAGATAAACGCGAAGAAGATGAAGTTAGAAATAAAGGTGAAAATACTAAAATACCCTCACATGGACCCTTACATGGACCGACTTAACGAGTTAGTGGGAATTGGTGGGCCAATTGGATGGAGGACGAATCGGTGCATAACGTTTCACACTTAAGGACTAACAGCAACTTTTTTTATTAAAGGACGAAACCCTGCGGTCAACGCAAACCACAAGGACGAACGGTGTAATTTACTCTTTAATAAAAGATCTTTCATTAAATTATTTAGTACGTTTCTACAATTTGTTTTTCTTCTTCTGCCAAACTGAATAATAGTAAACGAACAAATTGTCTTTAGAAGAAAATATTATTTTGGACCACCTTGTTCAGTATCCATGCAGGTCGGCCCTAGGTTGGTTCTCCGGAAGCACGTTGATTTATCATGTAAAATATAGTAAAAAAGTTTACCTTTATAGTCATGAAACACGTTCAACGGTTTTGTGTTATAAGTCTTGTTTACTTTACTGTAATATAATTTGTCTGGTAATTTCCTAGACCCATCACTGCTATTATGTGATACCATCTTCCATCATGAGCAAACTTCATGCAGCTCCTTAGCAATATATTGGGGAGTATGATCAAGACTGCAATACAGCCTGAGCATTTTTATGTATGACAACATAACTGGAGGGCATGCATTTGCTATGTTTTTACGAATATTGTTGATGCATAATCTGGCGCGGACTGGATTCAACGACTCTCCTTGGGCCGTTAGTGGTCTTCTCGAGTCCCCATAGACTGTCAACAAAGAGAACTCATAGAGTGGACCCGAGGCCGTAGCCCCGGTCCACCTCCGACGGTCAAGTTAGATGCGATGTAAGATATCAAAGTTAGTTAAGGTTAGAGATAACTCGCATGTATTTATAGGGGATGGATTAGGGTTTAGGCGTAGAATGGTCATCGTCATCCTGCCCGACCCATTATCGCCCAGTCCGGACCATACGTCCACAAATATACTAAATTACTACTCTTCAAAACGAAAGATAGAAATTAACCAATTACGCTTGAAGTGGGTCATTATCCGGGTTCGACCCATTATCGGCCAGTCCCACCATACGCCCACAAATATACTAAATTACTACTCTTCAAAACGAAAGACAGAAATTAACCAATTACGCTTGAAGAGATACATCTTTGCTGAAGGTGCCAAAGGGGGGGGGAGGGGGGGGGGATGAAGGGAACACAATTATCGCGATCAAGAGTTAAGGTCATGGGGACGAGATTTGCAAGGCTAAGGATTGATTGAGAGTATAATCTATGACCCAGACTTGCTGTATTTTGTCCATTTTATCATTTGCCCAAAATTTGTTTTAATTCGGTAGGGACAAGATGTTTTAATTTACACAATCAAGTGAATTCATAGGTCAGAGAGTAGCTAGCAAAGGCAGATCAAAATTATTATTTATTCCAAAAAATGGTGTGATATAGACCTTAAACTAGCACAACCACGTTGATAACATGTACTCGTAATAGGTTTACTATATAGTCGTAACAAGCTTTTAAGATATGCAAATAATTCAAATCAGAGCCTAAATAACTATAGTTGTAAAATTTAAACGAACATTGTCTGGGAAAAGTGAAATTTTATTTATAACAAATTAAATCAAGTAGTAAGCAATGATTTAAAAATAAATGTTTTACAAAACGGACAAGCATACTCACAATCGCGTAACAAGTTCCCAACACACTTTGTGTGATACACATGCCCGCACCTACTTAACTGACTCACTACATCGTCTTTCTCATACTCCTTTAAGCAAATGAAGCAAAGCTCGTCGAATGATCTTTGTCCTCTTCGGTCTTGCAAGTCTCCAAAACGAATGATAGGAAGATCCCATGTAACATCTCGAAAATGAGAAGGGTAAAATACGTAGCTCACAAGTCTCACTAAGTTTTCGACGACATCTTGTTTAATTCGAAATAATAAAACTAATATACAAGCACAAAACAAAACTGTATCATTGGAAACACCAAAGAACATTGTAGCTAAACTTAAGGTTTTTTTTCTTTTCTTTTCTTTGATATGTGAAATAAGTTAAGCATGGAAGTTTGTAAGGGAATAAGGTTGATATTGTAGTCAATGGGCCACCTGGACACACTTTCAAGTTAGGTTCACCTAGTTTGGTTGCCGAAATAAAGATTGTGGATAACATGCTTTCTTTGTGAGTAATTTTTATGTGTTCAAAGTTCCATAAAATGTTTGAGAATTGTTTTGCACATAAGTTTCAAATGTGTTGAGAGTTATAACTGTTATTTTCAATTATTAAGTTTTGATAGAAGAGAAGAAACTTTCGTTACATGAAAAAATTGTAGCTTTGGTTTACAAAGAATAAATTATACTAGAGAATTGCCACCTTTGGTATGCGGATTTCACTACACCAAATCAGAGTTTGGGGACAAGCAAATTATTTGGGTCGACATTGGCGTCCCAAATTGCAAGTAGGACCCACAAGTTTTCAACAAAAGTAGCAGTCAACCAAAATGTTTTGTAGACGACGAAAAAGCGCACGATGTTGCACTATATTATTTGTTTTTTATAATCTAAAATCTTTTAATAAACCAAGAAAGTAAAAAAATACATCCCGCCTTTTTTATCCTCATTAACACTTTGGGACGACATTGTCGTCCCAAACTAGAATCTATTTTTTTTCCTTTTAAACCGCTTTTAATAAAATTATTTAATTTTAAAAATTATTTTATTTAATTTAAATACTTTTATTTAATGTAGAATTAAAATTAAATAGTTTATATTTATAACTAAATACTTTAATTTAAAATTAAATACATTTATAGAATTAAAAAAATATTTACCGCCAATAGTTTCCCGCCATTATTTTTCCCGCAAAGTTTTCTTTATATATCCCGACAAAACATAAATAACCCAATCGTCAATTCCCACAAAACACACGTAACAATAAAATGGCTGATTACACGCCGGAAAAAGAGTGGTCACTGGTTTTATCGTCGATATATCTCTTTACTCGAGTTCTTGATACGTATGGGTCAGAAATTTATGATGAATATGGTTCTTACAAGAACATAGACCCGTTGATGAGAGACCGCATTCTGGAATGGTTAAGGAAAGAGCCATTCTACAGGGTGTATTTGGACTGTGAAGCTAATGGTGTTGGAGGAGAAAACACACTGAAGTCAAGCAATGTTTGAGCGGTTCACAAGCAAAGGAAGGAAAAGATGAAGTGAAAAAAAGCCCGCTCGATTACACATTTGATGATGCGGGAAATAGGGTAACAAATCTTGAAGCATTGTTTGAACAGTTCATCAAGCAAAGGAAGGGAAAAGATGGTGCAGGTTATAGCAGAGCGGGAAGTAGCAGGGAAAAAATTGAATGAGCGATGTTTGTTATGGTCTATGTCGTGTGTAACATGTCGTTTGAGTTGTTTCGTTTGCTTACCGAGTTGTTTCGTTTGATCTGTTTCGTTTTGTTGTCAAGTTGTTTCTTTATTCATGTGTAATTTAGTATTGGAAAAGGGGTGTTTGAAAACCATAATCTATTAATCTTGTTAACTAAAAAATTGAATGGGCAATGTTTGTTTTGGTCTACAAGAACAACAACAACATCAACAACAACTACAAGAACAACAACTACATCAACAACAACAACAACTACATCAACAACAACAAATACAAGAACAACAACAACAACAACTACTACATACGAAGATTTTCCATGTCACCTAACAGCTCACGCAAGTAATGCATCCGACTAACATGCGTGGTCGTCAGGAATCCTTGCCATTTCAAGTCTTGCCTCTAGCAACCTTACTCTTGTCTCTAGCACATGTTTTTGTGATTCCAGAAAGTTTATCCTAAGATCTTTTCATGGCAAATGAGTACTGCTTGGTGCGGATCCGTAACCTCGAGAAGAGATTGTTCTTAAGTACTCATCAAATGCATCCTTCCACATAAAATATCCGCACCCATTATCTTTTCTCGGGTCATTACATAATAAGAAAATTATAAGAGATTACAACTCAATTATTTGTATATTTACATAAATAAGAAATTTATGATTGTTCACCTTCGACGGAGGACATGAATAATATTGTCGTCCAGATGAATATTCTCTATGTGATGTTCTTAATTTTATATTTCCTGCTCCACAAGAACACATAAAAGGATTAAATGGCTCCATCTCAGGTTTTGAAAATTGTGTGAAGATAAGAGGTTGTGAGGTTGAGTGGTTTTGATGATAAGAGGTTGTGAATTCTATATAATGTGTTTGTCATGTTTTTTGGTGGGAATTCTTGGCGCCATTTTTTTGGTGGGAATTCTTGGCGCCATTTTTGGTGGGAACTGCAACAATTTGGACATATGTAATAATAATAATAATAATAATAATAATAATAATAATAATAATAATAATAATAATAATAATAATAATAATAATAATAATAATAATAATAATAATAATAATAATAATAATAATAATAATAATAATAATAATAATAATAATAATAATAATAATAATAATAATAATAATAATAATAATAATAATAATAATAATAATAATAATAATAATAATAATAATAATAATAATAATAATAATAATAATAATAATAATAATAATAATAATAATAATAATAATAATAATAATAATAATAATAATAATAATAATAATAATAATAATAATAATAATAATAATAATAATAATAATAATAATAATAATAATAATAATAATAATAATAATAATAATAATAATAATAATAATAATAATAATAATAATAATAATAATAATAATAATAATAATAATAATAATAATAATAATAATAATAATAATAATAATAATAATAACAATTTGAGATGGAGATGATCTTTGCGGCCGGTGACATATTACTCTACTCTTGGGATAGCGGACGCGATGTATGTGTTGATCTTACGGGTTCGTCGCCTTTGACGCAATCCGGTTGATTGATTTTATACCGTATTAGCGATCGGTGATGTTTGCACAAGTATAACGGGTCAAGTACGATGCTAAATGTGCGGATATTGGATATGGGTTTCTTCCTTTCTCTTTTTCTTCCTTTGGAGAACTTGAGAAGATGCATCACCTTACTTAAGCGGGTTCGGCTTTCTATGACCCGGGACATTGGAGCGTCTGCTAGATTCATATCTTTAATAGGATTGGTTTTACCATTGCTTTAGAGGTGTGGAGCTCGGTTGGTTTCGAGGCTCCCACCAATCTTTTGTAATCCTATGAGTTTTAATAAAAGTGTGTTTTATAAAAAAAAAAAAAAAAAAAAAAATAATAATAATAATAATAATAATAATAATAATAATAATAATAATAATAATAATAATAATAATAATAATAATAATAATAATAATAATAATAATAATAATAATAATAATAATAATGTATTGATGTATACCATAGCACTTGTACTTGGTCATTTAACATGATACTTATACCATAGCACCTATACTTGGTCGTTTAACATGATATGTATACCATAGCACCTATACTTGGTCATTTAACATGATACGTATACCATAGCACCTATACTTGGTCGTTTAACATGATACGTATACCATAGCACCTATACTTGGTCGTTTAACACGATACGTATACCATAGCACCTATACTTGGTCGTTTAACAGGACCATAGCACCATTACTTGGTCGTTTAACATGATACGTATACCATAGCACCTATACTTGGTCGATTAACATGATACGATACCATAGCACCTATACTTGGTCGTTTAACATGATACGATACCATAGCACCTATACTTGGTCGTTTAACATGATACGATACCATAGCACCTATACTTGGTCGCTTAACATGATACGATACCATAGCACCTATACTTGGTCGCTTAACATGATCGATACCATAGCACCTATACTTGGTCGCTTAACATGATCGTGTACCATAGCACCTATACTTGGTCGTTTAACATGATACGTATACCATAGCACCTACACTTGGTCGCTTAACATGACACGATACCATAGCACCTATACTTGGTCGCTTAACGGGATACGATACCATAGCACCTATACTTGGTCGTTTAACATGATACGTATACCATAGCACCTATACTTGGTCGTTTAACATGATACGTATACCATAGCACCTATACTTGGTCGTTTAACACGATACGTATACCATAGCACCTATACTTGGTCGTTTAACACGATACGTATACCATAGCACCTATACTTGGTCGTTTAACAGGATACGTATACCATAGCACCTATACTTGGTCGTTTAACATGATACGTATATGATTGGTGCAAAACCGTCAAGTTTTATCACGCAAGCCGACCACTTGTGAATGGCCGACCGTAACAAACTTAAAACGGCTCAAGCACGAATGCAATGAAGATCAGGAGAGTATAGTGTTTCCCCCAGGTCGTTAAGTCCCAACGAGCTGTGCGAGAATAGTCAAATGTTTAGTGATCGAGAGGATTTGAACGGGAAAGGATTGTGATTTATTATAACTAAGGAAAAAGTACATAAACTACAGGGGCTTAAATGCAAATTAAAGGAAATTAAAAAGATAAAAAATATTAAATAAACGCTATCACTATTTGCAAAATGATGTTTTGTTTTTATCTTTTTATAAAACTTGAATTTAAAACTACGTGACGTACTAAAGAAAATGTGAAACTAAAGCAATATAAATCCTAAAAATATGAAAATGACATTTTTACAATCCTAATGATAAAATAAAATTTATAGAAAAATAAAAATATTTTTATAACTATTTAATTAATTATTATTAATTAAAAACTATTTTTAACTATTAAATAAAAGCCTAAAATACAAGAAAATAGGAAATAAAGCTAGAAAAATAAAATTATGACTTGGAAAAATCTAAAATAACAAAATAGAATTTTCAAAACTATTTTTGTATTTTTCTGATTATTTTTCTATTTTCTATGAATTTTAAACTATTTAAAACTAATTAAATTGCTTAAAAATACAAATTTAACTAAGAAAAATCTAGAAAAATATTTTTTTGTCTTTTTATATTTATCTTAACTTAAGAAAAATGAAAAATTATTTTTTTTAAGCTTTTCTTAATTTTTTGTATTAAATGCTAATTAAAAAGGCTTAAAAACTATTTAAAATGGAGAAAAATGGCAAACAGGACAGGAAAAATCTGAAAATTTCAAGAAAAGCTTAAAATAATATAAGGAACCTAGGAAAAATGGAAAAACAAGTGCTTGTGTGGAGGAAATTGAAACTGATGTGCAAAGTGCTTATAAATAAGCACTTAAATTAAGCCAAATGAAAACCCAAGACCACCCACTGATCACAGAAGCTTAAATAAGCTAAAAGAACCAAAATGGAACAAGTCTTAACTGTTTTTAACCACTGGAATGGCAAATACCAAGATTTGATGAAATGAGCTCATAAGCTAAAATCAGTGTGAGGGTACCATGTTTAAACAGAGGAATAAGCACTCAAATAAGCTGGAAACTAAAAAGCAAATGAAGGAGCTTAAACTAGACCTGGCTGACTATGCTTAAACCAAAAGCCAGGCTTTGAAAAGCTCTATTGAGCTTGTGACAAGCTTGCACAATCCTACATAATCCCTGTGCAGACTTAGTGCCCTGCACAGGGCATTTAATCCCATTTTGACAGGCTTATTTGGGGCTTTTATAAAATTATTAAAATTCTACAAAAATGACAATGATAAAATAGACCAGAAGAAGTTTTTAAAACCACAAAATTCTCATAATTTGGCCAAGAAATGAATCAAGGAAAATTCATTTCAGTTGAGCCCAAAATGACTTTTTGCAAATTTGACTTTTGATAAAGAAATGGAAAGTTGACTTTTTTGAACTTTGAATCCAATTTGTGGACTGAGAATGATGTTATAAGATGAATTAAACCTAGTGCAAGCAATGTTTATGGAATTTAACCACAAAACAAGATTTTTCTTTTATAAAACTCCAACAGTCAAGTAATGAAGACAGTTGATAAATGATTTTGACTATAGGGGTTTGCAGGCACAAGTTGATGACTGATATGGGCTCAATTGAGCTAAACAAACATGAAACAACAGATCTTACTTACTGGGCAAACCTCTAGTACAGTTTAAACATCAAATCCAAACACAACTTAAAAACATTGATTTGCAATAAAAGCTGAGCTAAACTCTGAACTAGCATATGCAGACCATAAAACTGAGCTTAACTATACCAAATACAGCTAAATAAACACATTTAAACTAATGGTGACCACAGGTAAGCATTCAAGCACACTATGCAAAATAGATGAAAACTGAATTTGAGATTTATACTCACAAGTGTCCAGCTGTTATGCAGGCTAAGACCAAACCAAAGATTACTCTAACCTAATCTATTTAAACCATATCAACCTCTGCATCATCCCACATCATCACCAAAACCAATTTGCACCCAGTTTGACTTTTGTTGACCAAGAACCAAAACTGCATGAATCTTGATTGCAAGCTTACAGGAAGCTATAAGAAGCTTTACTAAGCTTATTTTAGCTTAAAATTAAGCTGCTAAATACTTGAACATAAGAATGTGAAAATGAGATTTGCAACAGTAGACTTGGAAACATGAAATGTTAAGACAATGTGAATTACCACTTGAAAACAGTTTTAATATACTTAAACAACTTAATTGGATACAATGGAATCAAAAATTACAGTTTAAAGCTTAATTAAAGACATAAAATTAAAATACGACATACAAAGGAAATTAAAACTAAACTACTGCTTTTTTCTTGTTTCTTCTTCCTCTCTTTTATACTCAAAAAGTTTCCACGTGTCCTCTAGATCAAATCCCACCACTTCTTTGAGCCAATGGATGAGTTTTAAGCATATTGGCCATTTGATGATTTTGGCGGGAAAAAGGATATTTGACCTCTGTGGCTTTTAGACGCAACTAGGGGGTGGACTAGGTGTGATGATGAGGGTGAGAGATAAGGTGATAAGGTGAGGTGAGTGGTGAGTGGGAGAGGTGTTGCAGGGATTTGCAGGCAACTTGGAGAGGAAAGGTGTACAGGATAAGGTGGGAAACTGGTTGTTTGACTGGGGAGTTTGACCAAAGGGTCAAAAACAGGGAAAGGGTCAAAAAGGGGTATATGGCAGGGGTCAATTGGTATTTTGACAAGGCATGGATTGTAAAATGACAAGGACTTGTTTGCAATTCTGCCAAACTAGAAGGACCAATCCTGTAATTTTCCAAAGTTGTTACAAGGGACCAATATTGACAAGTTCCAATAGTACAAGGACCGCTTTGACATTTTCAATTTTCCAGGACCAAACTTGACATTTTATGAAAGTTCGTGGACCTTTTCGCCATTTAACAAAAGATTTATTCAAGGACCATTTTGACAATTTAGAATATTTCGTGACCTTGAATAACATTTTTCTTTATTTTGTTTTACCGGGACCTGCTTTTGACAACTTTTAAAACTTGGGGACTAAAGCGCCAATTATGCAAACTTGATACGTTTTCACCGTTTTGATATTTTTGCATTTAAAACACATAAAACACTTATTTGTGATATTTTATCATTTTGATGCATTTACGAGTGTTTTCGGATGTTTTGCGCTTAATTGGTACAAAATGATGAGTATTTAGACACTCATCAAGATACCATAGCACCTATACTTGGTCGCTTAACATGATACATATACCATAGCACCTATACTTGGTCGCTTAACAGATACGATACCATAGCACCTATACTTGGTTGTTTAACATGATCGATACCATAGCACCTATACTTGGTCGTTTAACATGATACGTATACCATAGCACCTATACTTGGTCGTTTAACACGATACATATACCATAGCACCTATACTTGGTCGTTTAACACGATACGTATACCATAGCACCTATACTTGGTCGTTTAACAGGACCATAGCACCTATACTTGGTCGTTTAACATGATACGTATACCATAGCACCTATACTTGGTCGATTAACATGATACGTATACCATAGCACCTATACTTGGTCGTTTAACATGATACGTATACCATAGCACCTATACTTGGTCGTTTAACATGATACGTATACCATAGCACCTATACTTGGTCGTTTAACATGATACGTATACCATAGCACCTACACTTGGTCGTTTAACATGATACGTATACCATAACACCTATACTTGGTCGTTTAACATGATACGTATACCATAGCACCTATACTTGATCGTTTAACATGATACGTATACCATAGCACCTATACTTGGTTGTTTAACATGATACGTATACCATAGCACCTATACTTGGTCATCTCATGTATAAAATATCATGCTATCTCGATTCATCCGTTTTAACATGTCATCCGTTTGAATTTATATAAACAATTTATAATTAATTTTAAATCATTTTAATCAATTTAAATATTTTATAACTAATTTAAATTTCTTATAACTAATTTAAATTTTTTATAACTAATTTAAATTATTTTTAATTTATTTAAACTTTTTTTAACTAATTAATTAATTTTTAAATTATTTAAAAAGCTTATAACAAATTCAATTTATTTATTATTAATTAAATAATTTAAGGACATTCTAATATACAAAAAATAAAGGCAAAAAAAACAAAAAACAAAAAAGGACGACATTGTCGTGCCTTTTTTTTAACAATTTTTTTCACGGAAAATCAAATAACCCGCCAAATAATTCTGGCCCAAAAAAACAAAAAGGTACGACATTGTCGTACCTTTTTGTGTCGTCCCAAAAAAAATGACAAAAAGGCACGACAATGTCATACCTTTTGTGTCGTCCCAAAAAAATTACAATAATTGAGCAGAATATCTCATCTTCATCTCTTTCTTAACACCACCACAAATAAAACCACCACCGCCGCGTATAAAAAAAAAAAAAAAAAAAAAAAAAAAAAAAAATCCGTAAAAATCCCAAAAAAACGTAATTTTCTTTAATTCGACACCACCACAACACTACTATCACTCGTAACCATCAATTACACACGCACCACTGTACACAATTTGTATCATTTTTGTTATTTTGTAACATTTGAAGGTATTTTTTTTTTGTTAAAATTTTGTTTGTTAATTTAATTTCTTTAATTATGGGTTGTTTAACTATGGTTTTATGTTGTGTTTAGGGGTGAAAACGAGCCGAGCCGAGCTCGAGCTCGTTTAGGCTCGAGCTCGGCTCGTTTATATATAAAAAGCTCGAGCTCGAGCTCGTTTCGAGCCTCACATTTTGAGCTCGAGCTCGGCTCGTGAAATTTTCACAAGCTCGAGCTCGGCTCGTTAACACAAAGCTCGACTCGTTAACACAAGGCTCGAGCTCGTTAACACGGTTATACGTATAGAAAATATATATACGTATATATTTCTAGGGCTCGTTTAGGCTCGCGAGCCTAAACGAGCCTTTTGTATAGAGCTCGGGCTCGAGCTCGATTATTAAATGAGCCCAACTTAGGCTCGAGCTCTGCTCGAGCTCGCTTAGGCTCGGCTCGTTCGAGCTTTTACCGATCCGATCCCGAGCTTTTCACGGCGGCTCGGCTCGTTTCCACCCCTAGTTGTGTTTGTGTTGGTTAGATGGTCCACCGCAACAGCTCACCACCGTGAACCACCGCCGCAGCTCCACCACCAACAACCGCAGCAGCCGCAGCTCCACCACCACCACCTTTTGTGTTGGTTAGTGACTTTTTTTTTTTTAATTTTGTTAATGTTTTTTGGTACGACAATGTTGTCCTAAAAAGTTTTTATTAATTAATTTGGTACGACAATGTGTTTTGGGACGACAATAGTTTGTTTAATTATGGTTTTATGTGTAGTGTTTGGGACAGCCGGGACCGTCGGAGTGTTTGGGACAGCCGTGTCAGGCCGGGTCGAGCGACCACCTCTTTTTCTCTCTCTATTTTCTTCACTTCCTGTATTTCAGCCGCGAAATAGGTATATATATATATACTTTTATTACTTTGTCGATAATGTATATACTTTTATTACTTTGTCGATAATGAAAATGATATGTGATATCGGAAAAAATGTCATGTGATATGTTATTAATTGTTACTTATAATACTTAAAAATTTCATGTGATATGTTATTAATTGTTACTTATAATACTTAAAGTTACTTATATACTTTTATTACTTTGGTTAGTAATATTGTGATTGTTAAACTTGTGTTACTGTTTTTAGGATATTAGTGATTAATTTTGGAAATTCCCCGTCCGAAGTTAATCATCCTATATAAAACCCGTCCGAAATTAATTTATTAGAAATTAATTTGGAAAGTCCTATTTGGGACTGCTTTTGAATGTTTTGTCTCATTTAGGATATGGATACATATAACTGCTTTTACTATTTGAGAGAATTTGACAAGATTTCCTTTCACTCCTACGAATATGTCTTTAATGCACATATTTGGGGAGTTGAGAAATCTTGCCAATTTTTTCAAATATTAAATCGATTATACGCATTCATATATGAGACGACACATTCAAAGAGTGGGTTAGGATTGCCTTCCATAGTTGCACTAGGTAAACGTAACAGCCTCATAATTACGCCTTTTCATGTTTGAATGTGTTTATTTGCATATGTATGTATATATATAAATTCATTTTTTGAATATGTTTTTACAACGCATCATGACAATTGATAAGAGTTGGACGGTGTATCCAACCGTAATTCCCGAATTTTTAAATGGTCTTTTGCATTCATCGCGCATTGTGAGCCATTGGTAAACCCCATCTCAAAATGATTCATTGCCCATGTGTTCGTTGTGGTAACGCTCCAACTAAATTGGGTACGCTCAAAACTCTTGAGTCACACATATCTAAATACGGGTTTGACACACTTTATACCCCTTGGAAATATCACGGTGAACCACTTCCTCCACCCGTAGTACACAACACACCACAACCACCTTCACCTGAACACATGGACATGGATGCATTCTTCCAAGACATTTCTGCTGATAATGTCTGTTGTTCCCTATTCACTATAGCATAAAAATAGTTTTAAGTAAAGTAAACAAGACTAATAGTGAATCAATGACTGAAAGGATATAAATAAAACACAAGAGTAATTTTCAACGTCATATTCTTATTAGAAGTGAATCAGAAGAATACGTTACCCTAGTACTTGCGGAACAAGATTAGGGATTGAAATGACAAAGTGTTTGCAACTCCTCTCTAAGCTCAAAGCTATGTCTCGAGCACAAGTACAATTACCCACCGAGCTATCTCGTGGATTAATTTGTGTTGGAGGAGTGAAAGATGGCTTGTGTGTATGTGTGTTTTACAATTCACAAAGCTTAACCTTTCACTCCATCTCTTATGCTATTTATACAAGTATGAGTTTTAACTCTTTCCTAAGTGACAAACCGACAATTTGCGAAGACAATGATGTATTTTGTCTATGTTTACAAAGACTATATTAGGTAAAGGGACCAAGTCACTTTCTTCATGTCGATCGATCTTGAGCCTTTTAGGGAAGGTTGACTTCTTGAAGGTAAGTACTCGTCTTTATCGCTTCAAGCATAACCGTTTGTCCCGCCCATTCTTGATCTTCATAGTCTTGATCTTTAGTTTCGGTTTGTATTCGGTGTTTGTAGTTGGAGAAAGTTTGAGGATTCGATGAGTTAATGTCATCACTTACCGAATCCACCATCTTCTTCTTGACTCGATCTTCACCCTTTAAGTTCCGCCTTCTCGAGTGGAGAGACTACTTCTATGTCTCTTCTTGGCGTCCTCGAAGATGGCTCACCGAGAGACTATGCACTCGATGACTGTTAGTGTTTAACGGTCTAAGCACTTAGGTTATTTTCTATTCAAATCCTAGATTAAGGGGTTTGAGTATTTATCGAACCCAACAGTCTCCCCTATTTGGATATACAAATAGCCTAAGTGTTTGATCGGTGTAAGTGAGCAAATGGCTTCTTTTTACACTGAATGCACTAATGAATATAATAAGGAACACTGAATATTTTAACAAAACATACATCGTTTATTGATCAGATTACAAGTTTCCTATCATTAGTACAAAAGATAAAGAAAATGATGTCGGTCCAGATGGATTCCCAGTGCTTCAAGTTTGACTTTCTTAGTGATGAGTGTTTCTCTGTCAGGGTGCTCTCTTATCTTGGCGTTTAGGTCGACCACGAACCCGACATTTGCGAGTCTCAATTTGAGAGGCCAGCGGTATGTAGCTTAGCATTGCAGCCACACCGCTCGATCAATGTCACTCCATCTTTGAAATCTTTGGGTTTCCATAGACATCAATATGGAATAGCCCTCTTCGAGCTTCTCAATTACTAGGCAGTTCACAATTTCACACCTTCAGCACTCCTGTTGCATTCTAGTCCGAGCACTTTTATCTCGGTGGAACTCAACTCTTTTCCTTTGCGGTGGATGATTGTGGTTGAGATCCTTGAGGTGCGATTAAAGCGGTGAATCCCGGTTGTCTTGGTGCATCCCTCGATCTTTCATATCTTTTACTAAGCATCTTCATCGACTCCTTAACCACCGCATTTTGCTTCTTTTCTATTATTAGACCGAGTTCATCGAGTTCGGTGATCCCAAATTCGGTGAATTTTAGGGATCATGAACTTGAAATGTCTTTATCATCCCCACAGAGGCGTTCATTGCCGTGGTTTGGATCCGGGGATGATTTTGACATCGATGATCTTCTCGAGCAATCTTACATTTGACATTGTCCAATTATCATGGTCAATTCTTGCTTTCCGATGGCTGCAGCTTCTTTTGTTCTTTTCTTCCAACTGCTTTTCATTTCGACCATTTTCTTTGCTGAGCATCCTTGAACTTTTGTCTGCTGACCCTTTTCAAGCTTCTTAGCATCTATTCCAATGTTTTCAGCTTCCTCAGCAACTACTTGTACCAGTGCTTCTCTGCTCTTTCTTTCCTCTTCAGCAAGTTTCTTTCTCCTTTCCTCCTTAGCAAGGTATGAACTTAGCCGTTGTGGTGTGAGAAGGTACACAATGTTGCCGATCTTAAAGGGTATCTTCTCAGGCTCAGGTGGTGTCTTCATTATGCCTTTTCCATTGTCCTAGCCTGAGGAAGATGATGTTGCTACCAGGGGTGGTGTTGTTGTTGTTATTGGTGTGATTCTTGTCAATGTTGTTGTTGTTGAAGATGTTGGTGGTGCTTGATGAGATTGGTGCTTCTGGACCGGGTGGTGATGAGATTGGTGCGACTTGATCTTTGGTGGTGTTGGTTCCCCTAAGTGTGAAGAGGAGTTTCTTGATGGTATTCTCCCCTCAACTATTGCCGGGAGGCGTCGGTGAGGCAAGAGTTGGTATGGTCTTGAAGGGACGGAGCTCCTTGACCCTTGAAAGCCTGGTAGATTTCAGTGATCATGGCCTTGATATATGAAGTGTCTGCGTGAATACCAGTGACTTTTGTTTCCAAGTTTGCCTGAGATACTTGCAAAGCAGTCATTCTGGGTCCGAGATTCCAGGCCAAGGATGAAGATACTTGAGCCAAAGTTTCCACCTGAGTATTCACAGAGCCCAATGTAGCTTGAAGAGACTGGACCGACGATTGAAGACCCTGAACATTTGCAGACTTGAGCATTTCGATCGATTCGGTGAAATTTGGAGGATTGTTTCAAGTAAGCCTCAGAGCCTTGACACTTTAGAGTTAAGTTACTGGGTCTTCTTTGACAAATTCACGATTTCATCTATCTTTGTTCCTACACCTCGAAGGTGCACGAGAAAGTTGGCCAAGTTGTCATCCGATGCGTGAAGAGTGTCATACATCGATCCACGTGCTCATGAACATTTTCATCAAAAGCTTGTACTTGACTTTTCGATTTGCATAATCGGCACCGACCTCGGTGTGTTGTTCCCACAATGTTTCATGACCGGGAGTATAGCTTCCTTGAAGCTTTGGTGATTCATCGAACAAGCCGCCTCGGTTAGTGGAAGAACATTATCAAATCTTTTGAATTCATCGATGGAGGAAGAGGAGTCGAGTCATTGTTGTCGCTAGAATGGTGATTCAAGATGCTCACGTGGATCGATCGAGGTCCTTGTTCGATTGAACCTCGGCGTCACTTCTTCCCTGCCGATAATATTTCATCATCACTGCACCAGCTCATCTTGAAAATAGTATCCCAAACATCATCGCAACGATCAACAAGGGGTTGGTGATGGGTTCCATATCGGTGGGTGGTATTAATCCTCTCGAGTCTTTGTCCCCGTTGACCCTCGGACCTTTGGTGGGAGTTTTCAGTGCCTTCTCCGGAGTCGATTGGTTTTGGGTTCCGTATCGGCGGGTTGTTCCTTTCCCCAGTCTTTGTCCCCCGAAACTCCCGAGACACCGATGGGTTTTTCCCAGTGCCTTTAGCAAAGTCGATGAAGGTGATATCCCTATCGGTGGTTGTTTGGTTCCTCCGAGTCTTTGGGATCATTCGGTGTGCCCTCGGACAAAGGCTTTGATTTGCTAATGTCATCACCGGGTTGTTTGTTTCCTCGGATCTTGGGAGTAGTAGTTTGGACCAAGGGCACCGATTGTGATTTATCGGTGTCATTCGTTGTCCTTGGGTGGATGTTGCTTGGTCTCCGATGGGTGGCAAATCGGTCTTGGGTTTTCTTTGCCTTTTGGCGGTGCTCCAAGCCTCGGGCCCCGAGACTTGGGTTTGGTCTTAGTCCCATCGAGACTTCCCTTTCTCTTTTAGGAGCGGGGTTAGAGACATCGATTCCTCCGTTGTTTACAAGAACCATATGGGCCGTCAATTCAATATTTGTGACAAGGGATGGGTCCTTTTGAAAGTTTGATTGGCTCGGGATGCCGTGTAAAGCTCCAAATTTTTCTTCCGGGATAATTTGTACCCAAGAACGTTTAAAGCACAAGAGACAAACCTAGGATACGAAACGTATTTCGTCCTAGTTTTGCTCAGTAGCTTAGTTACGAGATCACCGTAAATGATCTCCCTATGTCGACAAAGTGACCCTTTCATCAGCAAGATGCCATCATCAATCGAATAGAGTTAACTTGTTCGGTGGATAAGTTGTTCCCGCCAAGGACCCGAATTACAAAAGTGAATAGGATCCTCCAAGCCACGTGGAATGAACTTTTAGTAATCGGGGTCTTGTCCAAAAAGTTGGATCTAAAGCGATTTGTTTTAACCCATCCTTCAACGTGGAGGGTTCGGGATGGGCGACATAAACTCCTTTGTTATAATCTAACCTGTTGAAGTGCAAAACGTTTTATAATCCAGGTGAATTGTTGCCCCTTTGAGACCGAACTCGATGAGATATTCCCGAGTGGTCTAAGGTTATTCTAATCGGTGGAGGGGTCGGTCAAAGGCCTTAGCTAATAGCTATTGCCCAAAACTCCCGAGGAGGTTTTGGTGCAAGATTGAGGACACCGAACAAAGGCCGCTTTCGGTGGGCGGTTATACAAAAATTTCATAATGTCCTTATAGGTCGGGACGGTTTGAGGATATTCAAAATTGCCTATGACATTATTTGTTTTAAATTCAACATTGCTAAGATCACCTACCTTTGTGAAGCAAACGGAAGAGATTGTGTTCTTGCCATTTCCATTTAAAAGGTTTTAGGGTTTTGAGAAGAATAACTTGACAAGAACAATCAAAAGTTTTGAATCTCTTAAGTTGTGATGAAAAACTTTGTAAAGGTTTACAAAGAAGATTTTTCGAAAAGATTTGAAGAACACAAAGATTTACGGGTTTGAAAAGAGATTTTGACAGAGTTTTGTTTGCGTAAATCTTTTGTGTGTGTTATAAGGATTTTATGAGGGTATTTATAGGGTCTTGAGAGGGTTGTTTGTGCAAACTTGTGGATTTGTAAAGTCGGTTTTTGAAAACATTTTGAATTTCCACATTTAATGCCACCCTCCACTACCCGCAGTAAAATCCTGTTTTTCAAGGGAACAGTTGCAGTGCACAGTAAAAGTGCACTTTTGCAGTAATAAAATATCACTAAGATATTTTATGTGAGAGGAGGCATTTAATGCCAAGTAGGGATGAGGTAAGTTTGTGAGGGACCCTTGATATGGTTGACAGTAAGACAAAGAGACATATATTCCTATATTAAATTTGCATAGTTACCAACCTAGGACATTTAAGTAACTGATACTTGTATCATTTAGTTACTCATTCAATGCTCAATATTAACTGTTAGGGTCCCTGAATAAGTCTTACTCATTCAGTGAGAGGTTGTATTGTAGGTTTTGTTCAGGGAGGAGGAACCATTTTAGAGAACTTATTGAGATTGGTTTTCAGATGCCTGACTTTCAATGTCAAGCATTCCCAATTCATCTTTCGATCTCGCGGTAGGTTCATCCAAGGGTTTGGTGAAGATATCGGCCATTGATATTCGATGGGGATGAAATGGAGTTATATGTCTCCTTTCATTATGTGGTCCCCGATGAAGTGATATCGATATCAATGTGTTTGGTTCTTTGATGAAGTACGGGTTGTTGGAGATTGCAATTGCCTTGGTGTTGTCACGAAGATGGGTACCATTTTGTAATGGATGTCATAGTCACCGAGTTAACTTTTCATCCATAAAACATTGGCACAACATCCTGCGAAGCCACATACTCGACGGTGAAGACATAGCCACCGATTGTTGCTTTTAGCACTCCAACAAACCGTTTTCCTCCAAGAAATTGACAGACCACGAGGTACTTTTTTCATCCATGTTGCGGCCAAGATAATCGTAATCGAGTAACCTTTGAGATCAAACCCCGAGCACTTTGGATATTAGAGTCCAAGGCTTGGGGTTCCCTTCGTGTACCGAGTATTCTTTTGTCTGCAGTGAGGTGGGATTCTTTGGGATTGGGCGATATCTTGCAATTAGACAGATCGAGAATTGTATGTCCGGTCCAGAAGCGATTAGATACATCGATGAGCCAACAATCCTCTACGAAATGGGTTTGATTGACCGACTTGCCGGTGAGATCAGTCCAAGTTTGTTAGGAGGGACCATCGTGTCTTCACCGAGGCACGATCGATATCTAATATTTCTTCAAGAGATTTCTTGTGTATTTCTCTTGATTGATAGAGATTCCTTTATCAGTTTTCCTGATTTGTAGTCCAAGGAAGTATGTGAGTTCACCCTTCATGCTCATTTCAAACTTCTTTGTCATCAGTTTTTCAAACTGTTTGCAAAGAGTGTAGTTTGTTGAGCCAAAGATGATGTCATCAACATATACTTGGACTAGTGTCATATCTTGTTTTGTCCTGTAGATAAACAATGTGTTGTCTATCTTTCCTCTGACAAACTTGTTTTGGATTAGGAAGGCTGAGAGAGTTTCATACCATGCTCTGGGAGCTCTTCACGTAATTCATGTATCAAGCCTTCAACCTGTTGACAATGATAACAATCTTTATCATGGCTCGGAAATGGTGGTGGTAGAAATGGAATGGCTTGAGATGGAAGGTTTGGTCGAGGTTCCACAAAAGGAGGAGGGTTAAGTGAGGAAGGTTGAGGATTCTCAAAATAAGGAGGGATTTGTGGAGGTGGTTCAACCAAAGGTGGTGGTGGTGGAAAATGTGACGAGGATAGTGGTAGAGAGGTATCTACTTCCATGTGATCGGGTGGTTGACTTTGATGATTCCTCATAATCTAAAAGGGACTATTTGAGGGTGACGGAGAAAAGGATACCGGTGCTAGTGTCGACTCAACACCTTGATTTTGTTGCGCTATTCTCTCTATTAAGGAGAATGTTGGCAATGGTGGAGGATGAGAGGGCCTAGAAGACAATTCCTCTAAGTTGTAGAGGTGTGGAGATGAATGTGGAGTGGTGAATAATAAGGCTCTAGGTACTAAAGGTGATGGTTTAGTGGAAATAGGGGTGTTCGGTTTAGGAGGTATAGTGGTGTTTGGCAATGGTAGTTTTGTGGGAACAATCCTTTTGAGGATTGGTTTGATTGTTTGAGTTGGTGGAGGGGAAATCCTAGCATTTGTGGATTTAACAGGAGATGATTCGGTTGAAGAAATTTCATGAACAACACGAGCAAGTTTCTTGGGTGGTCCTTTGGTGGATGAGTTAGCACTAGGAGCTTTCCTCATCATGAGATGATAAAGTTTAGTGAGATAGAAGCTTCTAGTTGCTGAGAACTAAGTTGTGGATGGTAACTAAGAAGTCCTAACAAGATGGTTTATAAAGGGAAGGATTTAGCAAGTGCATTCAATACTCAAGCCACTAAGATCCTTTGAAATGCAATGATTTGCATGCACAAGAGTCAATTTCAGAGTTTCACTGATCAAGGAGGTTAATTATGGCAAGATGGAGTGTTCAAGTTAGCAAGGAGAGCTTGAAATGATTGTTTTAACTAGGATTTGCTGAATATGTCAGCCGGTTCCCACGGTTCCCTCCAATGAGAGATCCGTATAGGCTAATCCTAGGGATCCGGCTCTCAGCAGCCAAGAGAAGAGGGAAATGATGTTTTGTAAGGTCTAATACCTATACATCTTGAGTGTTTCGGTCTCCTTAAGTGTCTTAAGTGAAAGGTGATTTAAATGATCAAGAGCAATGAGTGATGGTAGCTAATAATTGCCTTTTATGGAAGAAAATGGGACTTTATGAGCACCAATGGGTGATCAAAGATGACACTAATGATTTTGAGAGTGTCAAGTGATGTTTAAATGATCCTAGAGATCAGATGGTAGCTTAAGAGAAATTTATAAAATTCTTTAAAAATCATGATAAATGAAAAACTAGTTTTTGGCCTATTTTGAGGTAAGGATGACTAAAATCAATTTGCTAAAATTGAGAAAAAATATCAAGCTAAGTGTTTTGAGATGTGAGGAACAATGTGTGAGCATTGGAGCGGAAATATGGCCAGTTTAGGTAAATTGATAAATCAAAAGCACTTTGAATGTGACCCTAAGTTAGCTATGAGTGAGTGTAAGACCTACTGAGCTTGAGGAAGACTTAAGTGGTCCTAAGGCATTATGTTTAGCTGGTATGAAGTGGTATGGTGGAATGGTTTGATGTGTGGAGGTCTGCAAGTGCATTACTTTCTGCCCGGATCCCACGGTTCCTTAAAAGGAGGGATTCGTCTAGTACAAAGTGATGGATCCGGCTACTGTAGATCAGTACCTTCACAGAAAGTGTGCAGATTTTGCACTAGATGATGCATACTAATACCACAAGTTTCTACTGTAAGTAAACATTAAGATAAGTAAATATTTCACATAATCATAACATAAATGTGAGTAATAGTGATAATATTCAAAACAAAGAAGTAACTAGATAAATCTTGTACAAACATAAGCAAATATTGTAAAAAGTTCATAAAAGAAATGTCTAAGACAACCATAAGCATAATGTCTCTTTTGTCAATCTCTTCTCTTCCTCTTTCCCGACGTCATGAGGTAGTTAGTTAGGCATTGGATCATACCCTTCAATTGTTTGAATTCTTCGGACTCGTTTGGAAGAGTTGGAAGTTGTTCAAAGTAGGTTATGGGGTCCATGTGGACGTTGGCAACGGGGTTGACTTTTTCTTCTTCTTTGTCCGAAGAGTCCGAGAGAGCAGGAGGCCTTTTTCCATTGATCATGAGTCGTTTAGAGGGTTGTTTGGTGAGTGGTACCATAACGTGATCGGCAAGGAAATGATCATTGTTGATAGGAGAAGGTTGCATTGCACTAACATACTCACGGAGTCGTGTTAGGAGCATACCATAGGGAAGTACCATGGTGTTGACTTTGAATACACCTACCATTCTTTTCACCATGTAATAGGCAAGGTTAAATGGTCTTTGGTGAATGAGGCAATAGATCATTTGGACAAGACATGCATTGGGATGATCTTTGTTCCCGACCAAACAAATGACATTTTCTCTAAGAATTTCTTCCCACTTTCTATAGATGGGATTCATTTCGGAGAGTTTCATTTGAAAGGGATCACGGTGGATGAGTTCTTTGTTACGGTTGAGGCGAGATTGGCCGGCTCTAATTTTGAAGATGGTGTCTCGAACAAGTGTGGTGTCATCGAGAGGAGTGTGATAGATTGGTTTTGGATCTAGTGCAAAAGATTGAGTGGATATTGCCCAATATTGGGAGTACATACAAATACCTTCACATGGAATGCGAAGAATTTTTGCAAAGGTATTGAGGGGTAATGTGATGGTTTGGTTGTTGACAATGAAAGTGATTGAAATGCTTTCATCATTGTTACGAATGATCCTAACACTTTTGTAAAATTCAAAGATAAAAACCGGACAAATTTGTTCATCAATATCTAGGAGACAATCAAAGTTAATTGCCGAGAAGACTTGACGAATATCGGTGTTTTCAAGGAAACATTCATTAACCACACGACCTTCGTGAATAAGTCATTTTTCAAGCTTTTTGAAAATTTTACGATTGGTTTTTGAGAGCTCATTTTTTCGATAGTATCTAGAGAGGTAGTGGATGGTGTCATGGTAGTCTTGTTGGGTAGCTTTGGGCATGGTTGATCCTAGTAAAACAAATATTCCAATTAGGTAAAATTGGTCGAGATGGGTTTATGGTTTTGATTTGTATTAACAATGTTGTAAGACACAATAAAATTTTAATTATATAAAAACCCTTTTTGTGATTAATTTTGCAATACCTAATTTCATCAATTGGTGGTTAATTGAAAATTTTTAAACCATAAACCCTAGGATGAAGATGATGATGAATAGAACATATGAGTGTAATTACTTACAATGATGTTCAAGAAGGAGATGCTTGAGGATATGAAGCCCTATGGAGATGGAAGCAGGATTTGGAACGTTTTTGTGTTTGTGAGGAGAGGGAAAAGATTTATTTTGGTTTTGAAAAGCGTATTCAGCTTTCTGTCACACGGTTCCACCGGATCCCTTGTAACAAGGATATGGCTAGTATAACTTGTGGGATCCGGCTACTGTGGACAGAAAAAGGAGTGTTTGGTGTTATTTTTGTAATAAGTTATACAATAGCTTATAGTACAAAAAGAACTTTGTAGAATGGGGTTCCTAATTTAATAGACGTTTTGGTTGACATGTTTTGATAGGTTAACTATCAAGAATTTATTTAGTGACGACGACGTAGGTTTGACGATAGAACATCAAAGAGGAATACTATTCCCGATGATGAGTAAGTCCGGAAAGTGGTGAAGAGAGACATTTTAGAGACTTGCAATAATTGAAGTTAATGTCCTAATTCATGTGTTTGATAAAACAATATCAAAGAACTAGGTTTTAATCAGGAGAAAGATACATATTATCAACATATCCATATAAACGTACTATAGATAGAATTAGCTAATTTATGGGTAAGTGAGCATACCTCTAACCTCTTGGTATGGTTTTTAAAGACCATATACTCGAAATACTTCATGATCTTTTAAAGTAATCCATTGTACTTAGTAGAAGTAGGTTGTGATTACTTTTGGGTTCTTCCTTGAGTGTTGACTTCATTTTTCTTTGGATAGAAATGAAGACTTTGGAGGAGTCCTAGCAAAATAATTTCTTAAGAAAAAATTGTTAGAATAATCTATCATTATCCAACATAAACATTTGTTTTAAAAGATTTCCTTTTTTGTAGTTTTCATCATACACGGATCGTATCAATTTTTTAAAGTAGAACATACTCTAAGAAACTTGGTAACGAAGCTCTGGTACCAATTGTGGAAAACTAGAAGGGGGTTGAATAGTTTTACCGATTAAAACTTTGTTTTAAACTATTTAGATTGACTTATGTCAATCTATTTAAATGTGTGTGTTAGATGTTGATAGAAAAGTATATAACTAAGTAAAGCAAAGATAAAAAGTAAGAAGAACAAAACCACAACGCGAGTATTTATAGTGGTTCGGCTACAAGGACACCTTCCTTGCCCTAATCCACTCCCCGAGTCACCTACTCGAGAGTTCGTAATCACTACACAACACCAACTCCTTGTGGCGGAGAAGCCTTCACAACGTCGCCACTCTTTATCCGGTACAAGGCTAGACACCAGGTTCTTCCACGACGTAGAACCAAACCTATCACAACATCGCCTACACTTTATCCGGTACAAGGCTAGATACTTAGTTCCAATACAAAAGAGGAACTACTACCCAACACTACACAACACCTATCCCAAAGGAGATCCACTCCTTATGACAACATCAACAAGGATATCAATATCCTTTGACCTAAACTAATCCATCTTGTACATCGACACACCATATCGAATGTACACCCTAGGAACCTTTCACTAATGCCTTTGACATGGGACCTAGGCACCCTTCATTAATGCCTTTAATACGGACTTTCGGCACCCTTCACTAATGCATTTGACTTGGATCTTCGGCACCTTTCACTAATGACTTTGACTTGGGTCTTCGGCACCTTTCACTAATGCCTTTGACTTAGATCTTCGGCACCTTTCACTAATGCCTTCGACTTGACCCTTTTGGCATCTTTCACTAATGCCTTCAATACAGCACTTCTAGAGAGGAGGAAAGAACTATCAACAAGAGAAATTCAATAGTCTTGATGATGACGAAGCTTGGCAACTTATGGACTTGAGCTTGCTCGACTTCAAGAGGTGGTGATCTCGCCTTTAAGAGGAACCTAGAGAATCACACCAACACAAAACTACATAGAAAGATACTTTGGATATGAGGTTAGAGAGTTAACAACACTAAGAGAGAATGTGTGTGAAAGGGGTATGTTACAATGAAGAAATGGCTCACTATTTATAGAGGAAAAATTACTACTGTTTCACGGATCCCACGGATCCCTTGCTTGAGGGGATCCGTCCAGTTTATTTCTGGGATCCATTGGACGCTCCCCCTAAATGGGTTATGGGTCATGGATCATGGGTCATAGGTTATGGACTTTGGATCATGGGTATCTAAATAGATAAAATGTATCTAAAAGATGCAATGCATCTAGTCAATGGGTCATGAGTTAGCTCCATGGGTCATGGATAATTATAACAACCCATAAAATTTTGGATTGTTATAATAATATTTATTACGTTAGAAAATTTAAATCGGTTATTTTCTGACAGTTGTCAATATTTAAATTTAAAAACAAGAGGTCATCTCGTTTCCTTAAAAACCCGACACCACACACACGATACTTGTCCACTAAGTATCTGTATAATAAAAGTGAAATTTATTATTGTCCATGTTAAAATTTAAGCATACATAAGCTTAATCCATTGTTTCGGGAAGTTATTCCGCATACTGCAGCGCAGTAGCATACAAGACTAAAACTAAATAATGAGATAAGTAAAATATACACATTTTATCATTCAAGGATAATTTACGGAAGAAAACGAGAGGTTATCTCGTGAATTTAGAAAGTCACGGCACTGCACGCATACCGACACCAAATTAGTAACGACAATCAGTTATAATATAAATCTCACGTAATAATAATACTATATTATTACGCTCATTAAAACGTTTTGAGAAATATAATCTTTATATTGTTCGGGTACCGGAAAAGTACGTTTACTCGAGAATTCGACTAAACACAGGGTACCGATTGTACTGTTTCATATAATAAAACAAAAGAGATAAAACTACTATCTCTCTCTTTCTCTCTCCCCCACGTTTCTACCTTATATGTCCCTCCTCTCTCTCCCTTGTCGACACAAGCCAGAAACACCAAACATAGAAATGGTTAATTCTTCTTCTTTAGAAAGTCAACTTCTAAAAGCCATCACCCCTACATGCCAAATTCGCTCTCCCTACTACCCTAGATATCAAAAGATGCGGCTGTGGAAAGAGCTGTGTGCCAAGAGAAGCTATCAACCAAACTTGAGGTCAAGAAAGGAGAGCCAAGACATTACTTTCATGTATCTATAAACAGGGAACAAGAATCACAGGTCTTATTCAAGTTTCACACAAACACCATTTCAATTAGGGTTCCTGCGAAATTAGGGTTTCTCAAATCAAGAGGCTTTTCAAAATTGATTGAGGGGTTTTGTTCTTGGATGCGTAAGGAAGCTATCCCAAGTTGTCAATTGTACCAATTCATTCTGAATCTCTTCCAATCGGCTCTTTGGTGTTCGGTGGTCATAACCATACGTCTCGTTTCTTGATTTCGTTGTAAGCATCATTTTCTTGTTAATCTAAATTCATTTTGTTGTAATTTCGGGTACAAAGAATATGAACTATTGTGATTGTTATCATTTTATGGTCGAATATTACACATGCAATGATTTTATTGAAGTTGTTAATTTTTCGGACTAATAATGATAATAGCAAAATATTGTTGTTGTCATACAAAATATGAGATTGTTGTTGTTGAGTTGTGTGGTAAAGACTTGAGAAAACACTTAGAAATATTGGTATTGGCTTAGTTGGTAATCGCCTTATCATCTTTTCTTTCGGCTTAACCTCAGCCTATTCGACTTATGCTATGCATATCCATTGACTTGTTCGTAATAAGACACAGTTGGGTATCTCGACAGAGATTAACCCCACGCGAGGTGCTTTGTAGCGAGCTTGTATGTCTAGGCTGTGGTGGGAATCACACACGAGAAGTACTAGTTTTGCTCACCTTTTAGTTCAACTCGTACAAATTCCATAAAACCCGTAAGGGCAAAGTGGTCCAGTCTTGTTCGAATCGGGTTGTACTCGGTAGGCACGAGCTTAACTTAGCCACTATCCTGATGAAGTCCTCTCAATGTATACATTAGCATTATGAATCCCTAGTCATTGTTAGGGATCTGTCACAATTGTTATTGTTGTTTTGTTTTCAAAAGGACCCCAAGGGGTGCTGTTTTAGCAGTCACAAGGAAAACACCCCGAAGGGTGTTTGTTACTACCCACTGTCCTAAGGCCACGAAGTGGTCATGAAAGACTCGTGTTAGTCTCGAGTGTGTTTACTAAACCAAAATGGGTATTGATGTTCTTGCGTTAAAAATATTCTGGTCATGATGGTTCTTGCACCACTTGGTATTCAACTCCTCTTGCGTACAACTGTTAGGCAAAATGTCCTAAATTCAGTTTTTGTAAAACTCCACTTGAGCCTTAAAAACCGATTCTGAGAGTGTTTTTGTCATATTTTGTATTGGGTTGCAAAGCTTAGTGTTTTGAGGGTCCATTTGTGTTGCTAGGCCCAATTTTCCATTTCTATATTGGGGTTAAATGCGTGGGCCGAAGCCCAGTTTCTGTGAAGGTCCGTTTGGTTTATTATCAACCCACCAGGGTGCGTATAGCGTGCGTAGTCTCGAGTTTTTCTGACTACATTCCATTTCAATCGACTTGTTTTTCCATCTCGTCTCGTCATGTCATTTGCACTCTACTTCTCCCGTTTGCAACGCTACTTTCATCATTAACCTGAACATTAAAAGGGAAACTCGAAACAAGTAACAGACATGGACAAGTTTTGAAAACGAATTAGTCATAACTTAACTAGAAAGATTTCATACTACGAGACACATGAACCTCTAAACATACATTTTTCGACTATTAAGTCGGATAGTAAAGTTGATGAAGTACAAGATACAAATTTTAACAATTAGTCATTTCGGATAAATGAAATATACACTCGAGTCATGACCAATTTCCGACAAACATATTTTTGCAACATAACATAATTTCAATAACAACTAGAGAGATTACGTCAAAACTTACATTATGTTTTCCTGAATAAAAATTTGATTTAAATAAAGTTAATACTTAAACATCCTTTTAAAATAAATACATTTATTTTAAGCAAATACTAGTGATATTAAAAAGTATATAAGCACTCCACCCATAATATTCACTTAAACCGATAACGTCCTATAATATATGAGACTATTTTTTCATACATCATCGTTTGGCTATCATCAAGCCAAGGTCTCGCCCACCCTTAATATCCTTCCGTATATTATCTTTTGGTCATCCTTGAACCGAAGTCGTAGTTCCTTCCTTGAGATTCCTTCCATGTCATCCTTCCTAAGCCGAGATCCACCCAAATCCTTGTAAATTGTTCTAAAATAAATTATGCCACTTAAGCAACAACAACAACAACAACATAAACATAAACATTTAAAAATTTATAAAGTTAGTTAAACTTTATCGAGTCTTAAACATGAAGACTAAATAGCCGTACTAAATTAGGTTGCGTGTCGGAGCCGTGCACTACCATTAATTGATTTAATTCCCTTTGGACTGCTAATTGCCAAGGTGAGTTTCATAGCCCCTACTTTTAATCTGTTTTATACTTGTTTTGGGGGAAAATACATGCTCATTTTACTTAAATGATTTTAATGGTGCATTTCCATGCATACTATGCCTTTTGCTTAATATATTTTAAGATACATCATACATAGATGTTTTATGGACCATACCATAATGATTGACCTAGAATATTACGCAGTTTAGCCTAAGTCCTTAGATCTCATATTGCCCTTTTCATGAACCGTCAATTCCTGTTGGGAAGCGCGAATGTTATAAATAGATCTATTGGGGGTGACTCCCCTATTCGGTTAGCCCCGCATGGGTCAAGGTGAAACATATAGCATGTCGGAACCGAGTGTATTGGGATAAACACTCGCCATGGGCTCCTTATTTGTATGACTACATTTGCATACAGAAACTGTCGTAGCTTCGGTTGCATGAACTTAGTGCTGGCGTAATTGATTTATAATATATGGCATTATATTCGTTGTAATGTGCATATACCCTGCTTATGGTCCACTAAAGAAATTCTTTTATGAAATGAAATCATAAATTTTATGTCATTATGCAAGACGTAATGATCATCAAAACCAAATGTTAAATGGTATACTGAAATGCCATTTAAATAAACCTATGAACTCACCAACCTCGTGTTGACACTTTTTAGCATGTATCTTCAGGTTTTGAGGTGATAGCTTATCTTTGGAGGCGCAAGGCAAAGGCATGGCATGGTCATAGACGATTCTGATTTATGTATTGGGACCACATTTTTATAATGGGCCATTTTTCGCACAAATCAATAATGTAAACAATGTTTTAATAATGAATAAAAGTTCTTTATAAAAATCAGTTGTTCTACGCTTATGTTGTGGTATCAATTTAATAGCACCCCAATACTTATGTGCTTCCGATGAGCCATTTTGGGGGTGTTACAATAATACCCATTATGACTTATGCAAGATGTCATGAAATGGGTCATGGGTTATGGATCATGCTCCATGGGTATGGGTCATGGACTTTGGGCTTTATCCAACTACATTCAATGTATTTAGTCAATGGATCAAGTACTTAGACTTCTACCCATTATATTTCCCATTACAATACATACTAAGTATGTATATATATACCCATTATGTAAACACTGGCTGTTGTACATATGTATTACTATAACATGAAATCACTATTACTTGTTTAGTAATTTATATGAAAACGTAAGTGTGTTAGTAAACTATTGGCTCAAACTATTTATGTATTTTATTTATTTCGTTAAAATGATTTTACGTTTGTTATCGACAAAATATTTAGACGATCGTAAAATATAAATAAACTTTTTTACGGCTTATTTGTATTAACAAACATTATTTCGTTCAGATTTAGACTTTCTAGCCACCTCTTACCAGTAAGATGTGGTAGTCATATTCAGACCTAAAACATCTTAATGAAACAAACACACCCTAAGCCGACTCTTACTAGAAACATTATCAGCAACTTCAGATTTCTTCAGATCCTGCTACACATAACATAACCCCAAAAATTCAGTGCAATTCAGTCACATAAAAACTTGACAGTAGGCAATAAAAAATATAATCAGATTCATTTCTTCAATCGCACATTATCACCCCTAAACAATAAGAACTTTAAACTCACTGATCCATTTGATCGGTAACATGGGTTCCCCATTTCTCGTTTTCTTTTCCGATCCATCTAGTAGCTTAGTAAGGCTTTACTCTTCTGTATACCTTTATTCCAACAATTGAACCTATATGAATTTAATAAAAAAAATCATTAGGTTCCGTTAAATAGATTACACAAACCAAGTATCAAACAAATGATGTTGCTTCAGCATCATATCACTAATACGATACTCGAATTGCAACTAATAAAATAGTAAGTGCACAAGTATCATACATTTCAACAAAAACAAACAAATATAAATGTAAAAGACATCCAAGTAACAAATAGATATTTTTCCACGATTTAAAATGTTAAAAAAGAAAAATTATTCTAATTTGAACAAATATAATCATCATCTTCGAACGAATCCTCTTTTTCAGAAGATACGGAAGTAGGTATATGGGTTAAGTCATCATCATGGCATGACTCATCTTCTTGAGAAGAGTTGGAATTTGTTGCATTGACATCGACATCATCATCATCAAATTTTTTTGGATAGACATCACAACTGTCATCATCATCATCAATAAACTCTTCATCCATGACATGATGGGATTGCCTTTTTCTACTTGATTCACCAACAAAGAAGGTTGAAGCATCGACCAACTCCAATGCGGTGTTACCTCTTGTTAAGGATGCGTGATCAATGTTAAAATCTAAAATAAGATTCAGATTTGGCTCTTCTTATTGATAAACTTCATCTTCCATGTGTACAGGAACATCATAGATTGAGCGAGGAACATGTTTTTCAACAACATTCTACTTGCCACCTAATTTTAAATCAGGTACATAAAAGACTTGCTTGGCTTGAGATGCAAGAATGTATGGTTGGTATTTGTACCATTTGCGAGATACATTCACACTAGTAACTACATATTATTTGTCAATTTGTATTCCATTCTAATCAGCAACCTTAAACTACTCACATTTAAATACTAGCACTCTTTTATTCTGTCCCAAGTATTCCACCTCTAATACTTCTTGTAACTTCCCATAATAATCAATAAGATTTGTCGCATGATCACTATATACTACAACACCACTGTTTTGACTTTTACTATTATAATTCCGACTTTGGGTGTGGAACTTATACCCATTCACCATACATTCGTTGTATTGATTAACAGATTTTGATGGTCCACGTGACAAGACCCGAACTTCTGATGTATATGATTGTAGATGTGTATCCGCCTAAACACACAACAAAACATAGTTTATTTTTTTATCACAAGGTTTATATTCCTAAATTACTTTCTTTATATAAATAACAAATGTCAATTGTAGTTCTTACACTTCTTGAAGCCATAGAGCAAATTGCTTGCCATGAAGTTCATTCATTTTGTTAGGCTACTTTCTTCAAGTTCACTTTTATGTTCACTATATTAGAAAGTAAACTAAGCAACGTTCTTAAAAAAAAAGAAAAAAAAAGAAAAAAGAAAAGGAAAATGCTTATGAGGAGTGCTTTTACTTTATTAGGCCTTCCATTTCATGACAATTATTTAAAATGTATGCATGAATCTTCCCCTTTGCATGAAAAAACTGAAAGTTTACCACTACTCTCCATCATTTCATTGTTGCGCTCAGCCTTGTTGAAGACAGTATCAACATCATTCATATACATAGAGCAAAAAGTTAGGCATTCGTTATCTATATATCTCTCAGCAATACACCTTCCGGACGAGCTTTGATTTTAACACACCCCTTTAAAATACGTATTTTCCTGAAATAAGAGCTAGTTAGTGTCATGAACATTAGCTAAGTAAATCAAAACATTATAAAGATATGATTACCTCTCAAATGGGAACATCTATCGATACTGAGGTGGACCTGCTATCTTCGCTTCATATGGCAAATGAATCAAAAGATGTATCATGATGTCAAAGAACGAGAGACGTAATAGCCTCTCCAACTTATACAATATGACAACAATCTTCTCTTCTTGCTTCTCAAGAACATCTAAATACGTAGTTCGCCCACATAATCTTTGAATAAACTCACTTAGCTCGTATAACACAACCCGAACTTCTTTTGTCAAGCAACCCCTGATTGATAATGGTAAGACTCGTTGGATGAAGACGTAAAAGTCGCTACTTTTCATGCGAGACAATTGAAATTCCCCCTATTTTACGCATCTCGAAACATTCAAAGAAAATCCATCAGGAAACTTGAGTGACTCTAGAAAGTGTAGCACTTTTTGTTTCTCATTCTTTGTAAAGTGGTAGCAACCCATAGGAATTTTGAATGACCCCCCATATTTCTCTAGATGTAAACTCTTCTTTAACCCCAAATCCATCAAATCTTTACGAGATTTCCATGTGTCTTTAGTCTTTCCCTTAATGTTGAATAATGTGGTTGTCAAACTCTCCGCAACATTTTTGACAACATGCATTATATCTAGGTTGTGTCTAAGTTTCAATTCTTTCCAATATTCAAGCTTAAAGAATATACTCTTTTTTTCCACCCATGCTTGTCCTCTAAATACTTACGCTTTCTCGTCTTAACAAATCGGTACGGGGCACTTATTGTACAATTAATATCATGCAAAATTTCACGTCTAGACTTAGGTGTGATTGGTTCCCGTGTATCAACACCCTCATAAGAACTAGTTTTATCCTTTCTCCATATATTTGAGGATGACAAAAATCTTCTATGGCTCAGGTAACAGATTTTTCTTCTATGAGTCAAGTAATGAGATGATGTTTCACTCATACATGTTGGACAAGCATCGTAACCCTTGACACTCCATCCAGAAAGCATACTATAGGCTGGAAAATCATTTATGGTCCACAAAAGAGCTGCACGAAGTGTAAAATGTTCTTTTTCATGTGCATCATAAGCATCAACACCTTTCCATAACTCCTTAAGATCTTCGATAAGAGGTTGTAAATACACATCAATATTGATGCCAGGACTTTTGGGACCTGGAATCAATAATGACATAAACATGTACGAGTCTTTCATACATTTCCAAGGGAGCAAATTATATGGGACAATAAATACAGACCATATGCTCCAGGAACTACTCAAGTTACCAAACGGATTAAATCCATCGATCGCCAACCCTAAACATATACTTCTTGGATCATTGGCAAATGAAGGATATTTCCTATCAAGGTGTTTCCAAGCCTCACTATCTGCAGGATGTCTAACCATATTTTCATCATTAACTCGTTTCTCTTGATGCCACCTCATATCTAAAGCAGCTGACTCATTTATGAACAACCTTTGAAGCCTAGGATTGAGAGGAAAGTATCGAAGCACCTTTTGTGGTACCTTCGATTCCTTTACAAATCAAGGCTCTTTGCAAACCTCATTTGGACAGTGGGTAAGCAAAGCATACATCTTTCGATAAAGAACACAACCATTGACATAAACATGAATCTTTTGTCCCCCAAACCCTAAATCACATATGTATTTTTTGCTTTATAAAAGTTCCTTGGAACTAAGGATGGAGTTGGAAAAGCTTTCCTAAATACACCAAGCAATAGATCAAAGGATTCGTTGGACCAACCACTCGTTGTTTTCAAATGTAAAATAGTAACAACAAAAGAAAATTTCGAGTAAGTTGGACATCCTAAATAAAGTGCTTCGTGAGAATCATCCAATAACCTATGAAGAGCTTCTAAATCTTTGTCAATCCTATGTTCAGATTCACCACTAGTTTTCCAATTATCGCCCCATGTACTTTGCCCTATATCATCTAACATATCACCAAGGTCATTATCGCTCATATCACCATCACTCTCATCTATTAATGTATCATCTTCACCATCATCTACATCATCTTCACCATCAGAAGCCTCACCATGTTCTTTCAACCTTATATAATCAAGATAAATTCCCTTTTGCATCAAATGCGAATATACAATGTCTTTTTTTAGGAAGAAAATTGTGGCAAATTTTGCAAGGACACGGAATTTCTAAACGACTGTCTTTGTTACGATATGCAAAATCAAGAAATTTCATCACCCCCAATTCATATCTAGGGTCGCTCGACCTATTAACTATGTTCATCCAAGACTTGTCCATATATGCTCTAGTAGAACAGAACACAAGTTACATGAAAACAAATGGTGCTTACTTACATACATGTTCATATTTTCAAAATTTCTAGTTATGCTAATCCATGAAACACGACTAACTAGTACTATATACAAATTCGACTAGTTATGTAACCATACATATAGACAAAAATAGTCTCTTACTACAACAAATTGGTTAAAATTGCTCATCGGTCTCTTACTTCAACAAATACATCGTATACTATGAATACTTAAGCTAAATAGACATTGACATACATGTCACATATGAGAAGATTTAGGCACATAACATACATGTTCAATTTTAGCATATAGTTCATATTTTGAAAAAAGTTATTCTACTATTTTATGAACCAAACAAAAACTTCTAGTTTCTAACTAATGCCGTCGTAATTCTTTCTTTCACTACTGCCTATAATCAACGAAAAAAGTAATCAAGAGTGGTAATCTCAAACTAATTTTCCAAAACAGCTTCTTAGCTAATTCATTATCAAAATATAGTATTGGTAAACAAGGCTGAGCGAAATGTTATTACGAGTGATATGCATAAGCAGTTGCGAAATATGCCAAAAAGCTAGTTGCGGTATAAAAAACAGCTAAAAGTAAGCTATTCTATATGTATTTGTTTTATCTCTTTTTTCAAGGGCTTATGAGCTTAAAATCTAGCTTCTAGTTCCAAACTTATGCCATCATAACTCTTTCTTCACTAGTAACCTACGAAAAACTCCTGCCTATAGCTTATGGTAAACTGACTAAAATAAACTAACAGTTAAACGCCAAACAATACAACCAGGACATAATTATACCAAATACAAATATGCTAAATAGTTCATAATCAATAATAAGCTTTCCTAAATGCCAACTGATCCTTATACATAATGTGCAACATATAGTTTAATTAAACAATGAGAATCAAAAGGTGAAGAAATCACTACCTCAGCCACAATTAAACACCTTAATCAATCTCACTTCACGAATCGATTGTAGCCGCTCAAATCAAGCTAAACACCTCAATCAATCTCACTTCATGAATCTAATGGAGCCGCACGAATCAAAGTAAACACCTTAATCGATCTCACTTCACTTCGCTAATCGAATCAAACAAAACAACTGAACTCCTCAATCGATCTCACATTGAGAATTACTACTGCAGCAACAACAACAACTGAACTGCTCAAATCGATCACACCACTTCACCACTTCACAAATCGACCTCAAACGGTTAACAGGCACAAAACATAGGCACAAACGTGTTTATTAGTAGGGCACAAAACGTGAATTGAATTGAATTGAGATGAGATGGAAGTCTTACATCATGAACTGTTCGATTAAAAAGGTGTTTGGTTTTATTGTATTGAGATGAGAAGAAGAACTGTTCAATTAAAAAGGTGTGTGGGTTTATTGTGTGAGAGGTAGAATAAAAAAAATAAAAATGACTTACATGAAGCGAAGATAGCAGGTGAAAAATCAAAAAATTAGAAATATATAATTAATCAAGTGTATTTAATTAATCAAGTGTATTTTATAAAAAGGTAGAATTCAAAAATAAAATGACTTGTAAATTATTATCGTGTGGCTGACCCGTTTTTGTTGACTATTTTTTTTATCAAAAGAAAATAAGAATAAAACACTTAATACTAGCTCACTTGATTGGAATCAAGCAAGTGAACCTAATCGAGATAGAAACCGAAATAGTTATTTTATTCCCCGTCGGCGGCGCCAAAAACTTGATGTGTGGTTCGGGGTCGAAAGACTTCCTTTTCCGCGAGGAAGCTTTACAACCCACTAGGCAATGTACCTAATCGTTGCAGTGTAGTATGGGTAAGCCCAGAGGGTTGATCGTTCTCTAGGATAATAGAAATCCTAGTTGAGATGTATGACGAAAAGGCAAGGGTGAGGGTGATTCTTTTTATTCTTTTTATATTTTTTAGAAAGCAATAAAAATCTCGGTGTTGAAGAGTGGGGGTTTGTCTTTTACCAATTAAACTAATAAACAAAATAAATTAAAACTAATTAAACTAAATAATTAAATAATAGTTATGGATTGTAGGAAGAGTTCTTATGATAATTAAAAGCGTGTTTACTTAGATTTACTTACTCCCTAGTTATCTTTTATTGGTCGGTTGAATTGTCACGTCCTTGCATAATTGGTGCGTTGTATACCATGTTTTAGTCATAGGGCAGTGCCAAATTCCCTAATTCTATGAGTGTATAAGTCTCCTCTAGAACACCTGGGATCGCCAAGTACCGAGGTATCTCCCCCGAATATCCTAGTATCTACAAGCCGCAACTCACACAATAAATACAACGGGAGCCTACTAGTGCACTCTAGGTTTAATAATCGCTATATAGGACGTTCAAACTCACAACAATGAAAGAAGAAGCCAGTTTTCCTTAATCTAGCGTGACAACCAATTAAACAAGAGACAACCTACAGTAATTACTAACTAAGTTTCATTGGATCTAAGCAAACACTAATTAATTTAGTTACACATGTTAGAGAAGTAAGAACACAAACAAACAATCATATAAAGATCAAACATGGTGATATAATGGATAAACAAACTTATGTATTAATAATGAGGGTTTAGAACCCTAAGGAACTGTCCAAGTCGGACTAAAAACGTTTTAGGTTTTGCTTTCCAAAATAACACACAAAATACAGAAAATTCGATGTCTATATATAGATTTTACAATTGCGGCCGCGTCGCCTTTTGCTTGTGAGGCCGTCTGATCGCCGCCATTAGGGTTTTGTCTTTGCCAAGTCATCATTGGGACGGTGTCACAGTTAGATCTTATGACGCCGTCTGGGTTGTAGCTGACTCCGTCTTGAGAAAGAGTTGGTCGTCTGGTGTAAAAAGTAAATGCGACGGGCATGTGGAAATACAAGTGACGCCGTCACTTATTAGGATCAAAAAGTGAACTGAGACGTTGCTTGAGAGAGTATGGACCATGTTAGAACCCGACGTTATCGCCCTTGAGGTTGGGACGCCGTCCTGAAGACTTTTTCAGCCTTGTTTTCATAACTTAGCCGTTTTCTTCATATTTTCGCTTCTTTTCGTCCAAAAATGCTTCATTCCAGCATTTTGCTTCCAAATGACCTAAAATGTGAAAAGAAATGATTTTAAGCAGTAACGGAGATAAAATGTAACGATTTAGGGCTTAAATGACCTCCTAAAAACGTATGTTTTAAATCTTTATCAACCACCTTATACTCCAATTCCGAATGGCCCATAAATGCACTTTGAAACACTCCATGAATAACCTTATTAAGTTGAGGAGAGCCTTGAGAAACAAGAGATCCAGAGGCATTATCTTTGATGGAGCACGAGGGGGAAGAAGAGGGGCGGAGTTGAATGCCACTAACTTGAAATTTTCCTCCAAATCGACAAAATTCGTGGGCAGTTTATAAGGATATGGTCGATAGATTCTTCTACATTCTTGCAAAGGGGGCAGAGGGTAGAAGAGACATTAACACTACGTGACAAGCGATTGGAGCGGGTAACCGAAGCTTTTAAAAAAATTAACTTAGATCTTATGCACCTAAGCCAAAGGGAGCCTAAATTGAAGGAGCTAGGACCGTATCGAAAAAGGATCTTGAGGGATACAAACATGTCACTATAGGTTTGATCAATAGGTGGTTTCAACTCATTAGGAAAACTTGTTTTCTTGTTCTTTCCTCTCCACTTCTCCGGTTCTCCCACGATACCCATCTCAGTTATCACCATGGCAAAAAAATTTGATGGCGTTGCTAGTGTTCTAATTAAAACTTAGACGATAATATTTGTCAGATTAGGGATGCGTTTGCCCACTCCTTTGAAGCCTAAACCTTAAACTAATTAAGATAGCATACTAACAAGTTGGGTAGCGAATGAACTAAGGGGCAGTGGCGGGGCCACATGAAGACATAGGAGGGGTTGTGCCCCACCTAACTTTGTCACATAGTGTAACTTTTATTGAGTTTCATGTAATAAATTTTACTTTTTACATTTTAGCCTTTCTATTTCATGCAATTTTCATTTTTGGCCTTACCAGAAAAAAAGTCTAGCTCCGCCCTTGACTAAGGGATATCAATATTAATGTGCCCAATCAACCACAACATATATGGTTCACGTTAACAAAAATCCGTATTAAAAGGTGTATGTGTGCATTTTTGTTGTTGAGAATAAACCTTCATTTATTGCAAGTCCATCGAATTATAAACTCTAAAATTCAAACACACAAGAAATTAATGTAGCATCCATGTGAGATTTATAAGCTAATTAAATGTCTTCACACTTATAATCGTTATGCCTACACACATATATATTAGATTCTTCTTCTGTAGAGCTATCAGTCTGCAAAAAAAAGAGACAAATAAAGTGTTATGAGTTCCAAACAACAAACTACTTGATATTAAAGTTTTAAAAAGTTTAAAACAACAAACTATTTCTAATCAAGGAGAGTTATTTTACATATCAAACTTTTCTCACATAACAAAAGACTCATCACTACCTTTCATTTAAAAATAATTCAATAGTTAAGATTAAAAGCATTTTATTATTTCACTTATTTTTAATAATTTAAATATCTCTTAAACCGTAAATCGTAAAGCGAAAATAATTACACTATTGCGACAAGCATTTAATTATCTTTCTATAAACGGGCCCTTTGATATACTTTAAAGAAAGAAAAAAACATTTTTTTCACGTTTTATCTTTGTTTTTTTTCGAATATGAGATTTGAATGGAAAAAATCACATGTGATTAAACACTAATTTGAATATCACATGCGATATTAGTGTTACATCACATATGATATTAGTGTTAAATCACATATGATATTCACATGTGATATCACATGAGATATTAGTGTTAAATCATAACGAAAAAAATATAAAAAAAAGTAAAAAACACGATTTTTTTTTGTCGAAAGTATATTAAAGTGTCTATATATAGAAAAGAATTAAATGCTTCTCGTAATGGTTTTTTTTTTTTTTTTTTAACGATTAATGGTTTGAAAGATATTAATATCTGAAAAAAATATATATATGATGAAAGTGGGTTTTTAAAATTGTTGGGATTAATTTCATTTATTAGATCAAATAAAAATAAAAGGAAGATGGAGGGTGAAGATTGATCGTAAATAATATTTTGTCTTTAAATGATCTTGACAAAATTACACGGTTGGTCCCTTTGGTTTGCTCGTATTGCAAGTTTGGTCCCTAAGTCATTTTAATTACCCCACAGATACCTATTTTTGAAACGTTGCACTCTTTTAGTCCCTATTTTGGATGGCCGTTAGTGCAGTCCGTTAAGTATTTTGCGTTGTTACTCATTCGTTAATAAATTTTGCACCGTTAGTCCTTATTTTTTAAAATATAGTTTTCACGCTTAGTCCTCCGTTAATAATAGTTATCGCCCGATTTTTACGCTTTTGTCCGTTGCGTTCGCTTTTATCCGCTTCCCCGTTTTTACGTTTTCGTCCGCTTTCTTTTTTTTATAGTTTTGTCCGCTTTTTACGTTTTATCCGCTTTTCTTACGTTTTATCGGTTTCATCCGTTTTTCCCTTTTATACCATTTTCTTAAATTTTATCCGTTTTCTTCGTTTTGTCTGTTTTCTTCGTTTTGCCGTTTTCATCCGTTTTTGTCCGTTGTTCTTACGTTTTGTCCGTTTTTCGTACGTTTTTATCGGTTTTCATCCGTTTTTGTCCGTTTTCTTTCGTTTTTGTACTATTTCAACATATTGAAAATTTTTCCAAAAAGAAAAAAATTTGGAAAAAAATTTCAAAAAAAAATTGGAAAAAATATTTCCGAAAAAAAATTTGAAAAAAATAAAAAATTCAAATTTCAAAAAAATTGAATAAAAAATATTTTCAAATATATATATTTTTTAATTTTGAATTTTTTTTCAAAATTTTCAATATGTCGAAATACTTTTTTGTTTCAAAACTTTTTTCAATATTTTCAAATTTGGACATATTGTAAAAAAAGAAAAAAATATTTCGAAAAAAATTGAAAAAAAAAAATCATATTTCAAAAAAAATTTGTATAAAAATTTCAAAAAAATTTTGAATTTTTTTTGAAATTTTATTTAAATTTTTTGAAATTTGAAAATTTTTTATTTTTTTCAATTTTTTTCGAAATATTTTTTCCAATTTTTTTTTTTTGGAAATTTTTTTTCCAATTTTTTTTTGTGAAAAAAGTTTCAATATGTTGAAATAGTACAAAAACGAAATAAAAACGGACAAAATGTAAGAAAAACGGAAAAAAAACGGATGAAAACCGATAAAAACGTACGAAAAACGGACAAAACGTAAGAACAATGGACAAAAACGGATGAAAACGGGCAAAAACGAAAGAAAACATACAAAACGTAAGAAAAATAGACAAAAATTTAAGAAAAATGTTAGAAAAACGGATGAAAAACCGATAAAAACGTAAGAAAAACGGACAAAAACTATAAAAAACGGACGAAAACGAAAACGGGCGAAACGGATAAAAACGAACAAAACGGACAAAACGTAAAAATTGGGCGATAACTATTATTAACGGAGGACTAATCGTGGAAAACTATATTTTAAAAATAAGGACTAACGGTGCAAAATTTATTAACGAAGGACTAACAGCGCAAAATACTTAACGGACTGCACTAACGGCCATCCAAATTAGGGACTAAAAGAGTGCAACGTTTCAAAAATAGGTATCTGTGGAGTAATTAAAATGACTTAGGGACCAAACTTGCAATACGAGCAAACCACAGGGACCAACCGTGTAATTTTGTCAATGATCTTAAATCTTTCTAATTTCAAGGTGTTATAAGCTCAAAAATAAAAAGTCTCAAAACAACAAACTATTTAATCTGCACGGGAAAAGCATCTACAAGCAAGGTACTTTGGAATTTGGATAGGAGCCAAGCCACTAGGGAAAGCAATTTCAAATATATTCACATGAAAACGAGTAGAATATAGTATCATATGGTAAGTTTGACACACATGATGAATTGAAAAAAAAAAAAAAAAAAAAAATCGTTAAATGAAAAATGGGTGACACACTTTAAAGGTTTTCTAAAATGTAATGCAATCTCTTGATAGAAGAAACGGCATTTTAAGATGGCTAAAACATTGATTTAACCTTTTTATGGGCTTGACAAAAGAAACAGGCCTAATAAATTGGTCTTAAGAAACACGGAAGTTTCATTATGTATTGGTGTACATGACAATCTGACTCCAACTAATATGGGCCGTACCGGAATAATAAGACCCACTTTGACCCAATGGTTTTTGGTCATTTACTTTTGTATTAGGTTGAAGCTTGCATTTGAGTGTCAAATTTTATGTATGTTCATTGATTATTAACAACAAGGTAACATCAAGACAATGATATTCAAACTACCACTTCTTTTTTCTTTTACCATGGATGTCACAAAACTTATGATCTATACCAAAATTGTGGTCTAAAGAATATTAAGAAAGTGACTCTCAATCCTCAGTCTTCTATTTTGCATTTATGTTTTTACCTTCTATTTTCTCGTTGTGCTTAAGACTTCTATCCTATGGAAATGCTACTAGTAAATAAGTTTAATTAAAAAGTGTATAGAGTCTAAAATGGACCTATTAAATTGTCTTAAGATTAAAAATTGCTATACATTGTTTCTGTAATATTTTTCTATGAAATCCTATACAATATGTTAATTATTTTCTTTAGAAAATGTTCATAAAAGTGTTGACGGGTTAACAAGACCTGTCGAGTCATGCTAAACAATTTATCCGTTTTGCACGTTGTGTACCTCCCCCGTGTTTCCCAGAGAACCAACACGTTTTTTCCGACATCTAGACATGAATACAAGATATATAAAAGTGTTTAGTGTGAAAAAATTATGTATGTCATCTATGTATAATCTCACCAGATATCATCTAGACATGAATACATGATCTATATTTTAACTTATTATTTTTATGTTTTAAATTCCGTGGACTGCAAGTTATAAAATACAGTTGTGTCAGTTATTGTTTTTATCCACATGCAACTAGCAGCTTTAAGGGATAGTCAACAAGTTGACTTTCAATCCATAGTGTTAACATGCGAAAACTGATTCCAAATAATTAAGTTAGAAGAAAAAATTTATAGGCATGTATGACTTACCAAAGATGTTATGTGGCGCACTAGTCGATTCCTGAAGGTTGGCTTGAGTGGACTGAAGGCGGTATGGGTAGGAATGTAGTTGAAGGTCAGGGAGATCCGCAGCAAGTTGTAGAACACTATTTGGCTGTTCAGATCCATAAAACGGAAATTGTTCGAATAGTTGATGTTCTTGTCCTACTAGCTTCAGCTCAGTCATTGCCATTGCTTGTTGCTGGTTTATCTCCTCTTGTTGCTTACCCATCAACTGTTTAAAAAAAAGGTTGGAATGCCATAAAAAATGAAAATCGCTAAACCTTGAAATTTTTAATTAACACGTACCCAATGATACATCTCTTCGTTTTCTTTCTCCAACACCTTTTCCTGCGTAAATTTTCAAAAGTAATCGAAAGTTGTTGCTTAATATATGTACATTGTTTATACAGTCCTAAGGTGATGCGTAGCATTAGCAATGAAATTATACCGTCCGCTGAAGATTGTCCACTTGCTGCTGCAAGAGTTGGAACTGCAAAAATACAAGTTTGTATGTTTAGAACAAAACTATATTTGAAGCTTCGGATAACCAAACTTACTAGTAATTTTTTATACATAATTTAAGTCATGGCTTTGACTGTGTTACCTTTCTTGCTCGGACTTTCTGGACGGAGAATTCCAACTGTTGCTCGAGTTGATTCAGCTCCTCAAGTTGTGCCGAGCTAAGGTCGTCGCCTTTGTACCGTTGGAGACTTAGTTGAAGATTCAAGGTCTCCTTTTTCATCCTTGATAACTCGCTATGCATTTGTTCCTTAATTTCACATTACAAGAGTATTCAATTAAAGTCAACATCTGTAATTATTATTTTCGGCTTACTAAAAATAAAATCTAATACTAGATCTTACCCGGTTAGTGTTTTCAGGGATACGCGAACCAGTTGCTTTCAGATATCTGTCAATGATTTGAGGCATGCTGTAAAATTTTCACAAGTTAAGATAGTAATATATTGTGTAACATTCAATATATAAATTTGGGACCAATCTAGCTAGTAGATATTTAGGAAACCCTAGCATGCATATATATACCAAAGTTTTAGTTTATCCGTGGATCTTTACTACCTTATGATGTAAATAATTCATTTTCTATAGGAAGTGACTAGCTAATTGTAATCGCACAAATAAGATCTAGGGAAGCAAAAATAAAAAATATAAACCTTAATGATATTGGACATTTCATCAAAATTTAAGTTATTTAAGATCATCAAGACTTCATGTTAAAGTGCTTAAAAAGTAATCATTGAACAAGTAGAAAACGTTATCGACCTGAGAGGGTGAGTAGTGTACTCAAAGAGTTTCCCTTTGCTAGAGAAGACAATGAGACCAATTTGGGCGTCACATAACACCGATAGCTCATGAGTCTTCTTTAGAAGCCCCGTTCTCCTCTTGGAAAACGTCACTTGCCTACTTGTATTGTTCTCAATTCTCTTCACTTCAATCTTTCCTCGTCCCATTTCGATCTGTAATTCGTAAACAGAAAGCTATAAACTAAATTCTAGCTAGACATACAAAGTTTTGAGCCGAAAAACAGTTAGAAAACTATTAGAAAAGTAACATAACCATTGATTAATTTCTTGGAGAGAAGCTAAAAAATGTTTGAGAGACTATGATCTTATACGGTATCCTAATTGGAAAGTTTTACTTACCGAATATGATGAATATTGCGTGTTGAGTGTTGAATGTTGTAGGACGATGAAAGTGGAAACGGAGCTAGGAAGTTATATTTTCCTATTACTTAATTCTATTGTGTTCTTTTCTTACCATTTGATCTTTAGGGTTTGAAAAATGAAGAATGTTTTGTGTACAAATTTGAAAAAGACATATATTAAATGCTACTTTAATTAGTTAGTATAAGATTTATTTTTTGTCTTATTTGAAAAAAAAAAAGACTCTATTTACGTTATAATAATATGAAGTTTGAAAATGTTATACGGAATATAACACAATGGTTTCGTTTACTGGCTTTCACAATATAATGCAACATGGTCTCTTAATTTGTTTAATTAATTGTTTTCTTACAAGCAACAGTAAATAAATAATAGATGCTACTGAGTCTCAAGTTGCAAGTTAAACTGTACAACTCACATAATCTCAAATGCTAAATTGAATTATTTAAAATGATTTACTTTCCTTTGGAATAAGATAATTCAATACTCCACAGTTTATAGCTAGAGTTTTCATACGACTATATATATTTATGACTTTATATAACTTTTATGAGTCTTAAAAAAAAATAATAATAATAAAAAAATCACAATACTATGCCATTTTTAAAAAATATAGTAGTATTACAGAAAAATATAATTATTTGGTGATAACAAAATATAATTATATATTAATAATAACTATATTAGCAGAATATAATTTTTTTTTGAGTGTCAAAGTAAATTAGAAATGGTTAGGGCAGTCTGCAGAGATTTGGCTTTGATATACATTTTTGGTATGTCAATTAATGCTGCTGCTATTCATTCCTACCAGTCGCGAAGACTTTTTTTGCCCTGTAATTTCAATAAATTTTCAAAAACAAATTAGGAGTTTAAGAAATGATAATTCTAATAACCATCATAGATTTTGCGATGTAACAAACTAAGAAATGTGATGATTACGTAATATAGAACATTCGATCAATTCCAACAAAATGATTTTTTTTCCTTATTCGCTTAAACGTAACAGTGAAAATATATTTGACATAACGGATTATATATTATGAATTATCTATTTGTTTGAGTTAAAGAAATTTCATGTCGTTGAATTATGAGAGCATGCATATATAGTAGATTTTCGATAGGGTGAAAAATGGAACTACAAGTGACTAGATATTATTTAATGGAATACATTAGCCTATTAGAGTATCAGTAAGAATTACTATTATTGACTAAATTATTAAATTTACAAAGAGTAGTCTGTAGGCAACACTGATTATATAAACAAACGAACTTTGATTATCAATATTAGTTCGCTTGTTAAGAGTTCTTCCAAAGGAAAAAGATGTATTTTTTTTCCTTTTTTTGAACGGCTAAAATTTTATTAACAAGACTAGCAAAAAGCTAGAAACAATGCAAATGATTACAAAGTATTGTTGCAAGCACATTTTGGATTCGAGATCTACTCAAACAAAATAAGATGAAAAGAAAAACCTCTGTGAGTAATCCAAGTAAATGAAAGCGTTTTTAACCTCTTCGAGTAAGGTATCTATCCTCAACATCATAACATATTTTGGTTCTAAATCGTCAAAGACCCAACACGAAGTTTGAACAACCGAATCAAAGTAAATCTTTTGAGTGTTTGAGAAAGACATGAACCAAATCTTTCACAGTTAAATTAACTTCAACATACACAAATACGGCAAATGGAACAATACAAGTTAATTATGTTGATTACACTTTTTTAAAAAGACTCCAATTGGTAACCTTTAATTCCAATGTGACCAATGCGACCAGGGTGCATCAGAATTAGCTCATTGACTTAAACCATTTTATCTCGCTGTCAACTCTTTTACTTGACCACCTCTATTTGTTTGAAAGAGTCAAAAGATAATGAATGAGGATTGAGGAGGAACATGGTGGGCATATAAGAAAATGACAACTTTTGAAATGATTGCATTGTGCTAAGAGATTAAATAAAAAAACAAAAATGGAAAGTATTGGTGTTGACGTATAACAGCCAGTTGTTCAATGCCATAAATTTTAAGGTTACCTTTAATAGAAAGAGTAAAGTGGCCAAAACACTAGTCTTAAATAGCAACGACAATATGTAATTATCATCCCCCTGCCACCCTCACCATAAGTCTTCAATTCACAGGTCAGGCTGGATACCATATATACAAATTCTAACTTACAAAATTATTAATAAATGTTCTGAGAAATAACTTAACTCCTATGAATATAAATCAACCAATACAAGTATCTTTTAAAGGGGTTACTATTCGTGTGACATTTGGAAATAGTCACCAATATAAAGTAAGGTAGAAAATTTGCTGAGAAGATAAATTGTTATGTTTTCAAGGGCCAACTTTCTTACACATAGAAATTAGAATTTAGACAAGTTTGAAACAAATTTGTCAAGCATATATGATTGACTATTTATGACTTAATATTTTGCATTAACCCATAAACTGTATGTTGTTAATCACTAACAGAACCATTGGATATAAGGATGGATGATCCTCACCCCCTCTCTAACGATCTACTAATATGTCAGTCTATCAATGCTCTTGATCGATGCTAAATTTTCTGTATGAATACTGCACAAAACTTAACTATATTGCAGGCTAAAGTGCACATAACTTGTTGTCTATCATTGTCGTGGTACATCAAAGAGATTTTCTAAGTATTTTGTGTAATCAATTGCATCTACAAAAGGTACTACTTTTATACCTTAATGAATAAGTTTGTCTTTAGTCCATGTTAGTGATGAGCACTTTGACATGAACACTGAGGTCTTTTATAATACATAAAACTATGGAAGACAGATAACTTATTTGCAGTAGTCATGACCTAAAAAAAAAAAACAAGCTAGTTTGGGTAGTTTCTAAACGTTTTATGGTTATTTTGGTGAGTACTTTCATAAAATTAATGTATGTATACTGAAGGTCCAAAATTTATGACTTGTTGCTAGGACTTATAGTTAGGAATAGAACCAGTTATCACCTATCAAAGATGAGATTTGGTAACATTTTAATCCTACTCTAATGTTTTACTTGGGTCATACTTAAAGTAAGAAAACATCCAAAATCCAATGGGCTATAATAAAAGCTGACGTTAAAAGGAATATAGGCCCAAGGTGTTTAAGAGCGTGTCTAGAGCATCTTACAAGTGTTAAAAAATAGAGCATCTTTAAGGACGTAGTATCTTTTTAGATGAACACACTAAAGTTTTTTTTTAGAAAATTGAAAAGCATAGTAAATGAATAAAGTTGCAGTATAATAAGTGCGATTTGGGGACGAGTGACGAAAATACAATCACAAGTTTGGAAATAGCTTTCAACGAGATTAGGAATCATACATCCATGAATTTCAGCATGTCGCAACCAGGGGACGGAGGCTTAGAAGGAATGAGGTCCCCCCAACCCCAAAAAAAAAAAAAAATTGACCATATGTACATTTTATACCATTTTATATATGGTTTTAGTCTTTTAATTTTTAATACAAAAAATTTCAAAGCAGTGTATATTGACCCCCTAAAATAAATACTTTTTAAGTTGGTCCTTCCACCAACAACATTCAAGTTTCGTCCCTGGCCATAACCATTTATGTTAATTACGACTGTTAAATGATTAAAGCAAAATATGGTATATATATGACTGTATGTTATATGTTGTCAATTTGTGAATTTATAGTGAGTCGTGAAGAAATAGTATGATAGTTTGATATGAAGGTTACGTACAATTCAGCCGGATTTGAGGGAGTGCGGGATGCTCGACCGCATAGGGCCTTCATTTTTTGAAGGGGCCCATGATTATAGACACAATGGGTGTTTTAATTCGATTTCTTGCATGAAACATGTAACGCTGTGCTAAAAAAAATGTAAGAATATGATTTCACAAGAATATATTGAATGTAAATGAGAATCAAATTGTTTTAAAACTTTAGGGTGTATCAGTTATCTACAGACACGAAAGTTGGGAAGATGATGACTTTGGTGTCATCTGCATCTTGCCCAAGAGTTTTGAGGTTTTTTTTTTTTTTTTTAAAGGGCCTGACCGGTAAAATATATTACTCGTAAAAGTTAAGTACAATGGGATGTGGCTGTAGTGCCACATTAACCTCAAGCAATCGCTTGAAACAACCACTAGATCATTTATGACATGCCACAAATGATCAACTAGCTACACACAACTAGACCTCCGAATCAAAACTAACATAAAATAAGACACATCAATCTTAAAACAAACAAAGGAAACACCCTATCCAGTCTAAAGTCTTGAATATCAGCAACCTTTAATTGAGCCGGAGAAAGACCACAATCATCAAAGTAATCATCTTCATACCTATTGTAGTCAGATGCACCCTTTTTCCATTGCTCCAAAAGACTCTTCGTATTTCCTCCACCACCAAAGAACTTCGACTCATTGCAATCATCCAGAACTTCGTCATCATCACTATCAGAAACAACCATGTTACCTAATTTATAAAATGGGTACCCACCTTATTTGACAACGTACCAGGGTTTGAAGAAGTAGAAGGCTTATTGGCCTCAACCTGCACCATCTCTTTGAATTCCTTCATAGGTAGATCTAGAGACCTCTTACCAGTCGTTTGTAACCCACCTACATCCTTATCTCCCAACGAGTTCAAAACATCAAAAGAATTAGTGTTCATACCAGATCGAGCATTAGAAGATGAAGCCTCCTTTTGAACCTTAGGATATGAACCTTGATTACTAGCTGTCGCCGTTTTAGGCCTCCAAAAGTTTGGTTTTGGCTTATTAAGCCGAACACCCCCTATAGTTCGAGATTGAGAAGCATCCGTCACACTCTTCCCTTTAATCTTTCGATTCTTTACCTCAGTAAAACCCACATCAACAAAACCATCATTCATCTTACTATTGAGACTGACCTCATTCCGTACTTCAACCCGATTAGGACAGAGCTCATTTGAGTGGCCAAAGATTTTACAGTTCATACAATGTAGAGGCTGCCATTCATATTCCATATTAATAGTAGCAAACGTGTACTTACCAGGTTCATCAATACATGGAATTGTGATGCAGGTTTTACTGATCAGGTTTTAATATTTATAAAGTCTCGTTATACCTATGGTCACCCTAATGCACTAACAGGCGGTGTGCAGTCGTGTGTAGTGTAGTATTCGGTAAAACCGAGGTCGTCCCAAGAGCTATGTGTGTTGGATTATTACTAAGTCTAGGTGTCACAGATTTTAATAATGATTTCGATAAGGAATTAAATAACTACTAATTCAGATAAAAGCGGATAAAAGGAAAAGGTTTAATCAATAGAGGACGATGGTGCTAACCTAGTTACTCCTCCTAGCTAGTAATGTCTACGTCTACTTACTTCCAATTACTTGGTGGGGTCAAATTCGAGAGGACAACATTTGGTCAATTCGCCTAACCTATCGGCAAAGATGCCACCACCGGAGAAGTCGGTGTCCTTCATAAGTCCGATTGTTCACGGTCCCCTAAGCCAAGTCATTAAGTACCGCTAAATGCTAGATTTATAATAGTGAGTGCCCGGGCGTTAGCAACTTAAACACTCACCCCCGAATTCTTAAGTTCATCTAAACGGTAGGTGATCAGTTGGTCAAATCGCATAAGTAGAAAAGGTCGTCAGTTGGTCATATCTTACCCTTCCCATCTTAGTCTACTCACTTAGGGTCAGTTGGTCATATCTCCTAAGCAACTAGCCTCTACCGCCATTCAAAACTACCGAAACAAGGGTTGCTACCAATAAACTATGCATGCATACACTTAGAAATAATTATGCGGAAGTAATGTAAACGCAAACAAAACAATTAAGGAATCATAACTAGGCCAGCACCAAAAGGTGCTTAGCCACTCATATTAACCATACAAATCAATTCAATATTCAAAGTTACGAAATACATGAATCGGAAGTAAAGAAAAGATAAAATGCTAATGCTTATCGTAGGGAGTGATTTCTCCTTGAGACGACTCTGTGCTCCTCTAGACCGCCTTTGGCTTCTTCCCACGTTCTTTGGTTGTGGTGTGTGGAATGGGATGCTTTGAAATCTTTGGAAATCGTGGGGTATTTATAGGCGGATCGGGTTACTGGCGTAACTAATATAAGAGTTATGCCGTAATCTTCAATTCCTTCAGATTTTGCACTAGATCTGCTTTGTTACTGGCGTAACCTTAAGAGTGGTTACGCCGTATCTTTAATATTAATTGGTTACGCCGTAGTTGGTGAAATAGTTACGGCGTAGTTATCAGCGGCGTGGAACCTCATTTGACCTAATATAGTTACGTCATAGTCTTTGGGGAGAGTTACGCAGTAATCTTATAATGAGTTGGCTTTCTGAGTCACGCTTTAGTTACGGCGTAATGTGAGAGATGAGTTACGCCGTAACTTCTTCAAAGTCAGCATACTATGATAAATCTTTGATACTTTCTCCAGTTCCGCGTCTTTTAAGCTCCAATGCTCGTAATTTACCTGAAAGTGGAAAACAATAGAAAACAAGCGTAAATCCATATAAATGATGTAAATTACAAGCATTATCCGGAAATTGACACTTAATATTCGGGACTATTTGATGTTATCAAATATCCCCACGAACTCTACTTGCCCTCAGTAGACCTTATTAGAAAGATTCTAAAATATATCTCCATAACTGGAAAATATAAGTTTACAAATCCCTTATGCTAGAATAAAACAAAGCCGAACACCTCACGAAATGGGAACGAAACACTCAATTCTCTCAACTATTCTAAGTGTCAATTTTGGGGTGATCACTCAATCGCACAGTCATAGCATGTATTCTATCATAAGCTTGGCGGTTACACAAATCTCCACCACTAGAGTTAAGGGCTAAACAATTCTTGAAGGCAATATGGGTAGACACGACAAAGGTTAAGGGGTGACTCGTCATTACTAACATGTTACGGTGAAGTGGACAAAGTCAATGATACATGACCAAATCCATGGCCAAGACACCAAAGATTGCTCGTTGCATCACCTAGACACGCTTCATGACTAAAGGGTAGGATAAGACATGGGATATATAAATGGTGTAAAATAAAAATCAAGCAGGTAGTCTAAATCTATAACCAAGTCATCACCACTTACCGTTCGCCCAAAGTTCAAGCTTTGATGTCAAGAAACCGGATCATGAAATACTAGGTAAATGTGTCATTAGAGGACGTCGTGATGGGCACACTACCTTTTCTCCAACTGTTGGCAAATTTACCAACTCCAATCTTCGAATGTGACCGAGGTGGCCTCCTCGATACTAAATCTATAAAGCTCATAACATAGTGCTTATAACATCTCACTTTACAATAACTAAATAACATAACAACTATTTTTTTTTTCAACATAACAATAATAACATAATATCCCCCCACTTGAGATGAACAATGGGAATTCTGGGGGTCTTCAATGATCATCGGGAATATGTCGTCGATTTAAGCGTGATTTCGAACCTTTCCACTGAACCTTGAACTTAGGCAAATGATGACTTCCAATCACAAATAAAGACTACATGGTAGGCTAAGGTGTATAGGTGTATCGAAACAATATATTGGGTTAACAAAATGAAAGGAATGGCTCAGATGGATGTATCTAGGGGAATCTTGCACTAAAGGTGAGTGCAACAAAAGGGTTTCACATGGGGGTCGAGAAGTCGAGGTGACTAATCGATAGACACACAATGGATGGCTATTTGGGTGATAATCCTATAATATTGACTTCTAAAACTGAAATGTCCAAATACATCAAGCTAACTCAACATACCTCGTCTATGGTCTCGAAAAGATGCAAAAGCCAAGTTCTAAAGTTTACAAGCTACCGGCACACTCATAATTTGGTGGATTTGGGGTAAAATATTGAAAACGGATAAGGCTAATCTCACCATATAATATCAAGGGTTGTATGTGCTCGGCTAAGGTCTAATCTAGTTAGGTTAAGAAAAACATGTCAAAATTTTAAAATGGCATAATTTTTAAAATAAACTAGAAAAAGAGGGCAAAATAAAGTTCAAGAGATAATTCTACTCCGTCCCCCACTTGATTTGTACAAAGTCCCTTTTGTACTAAGCATTAAATAAAGGTGAAGTGAAAAGTAGAATTAGGCGAGAACTTCCCCGAAATTTCCTCCAAAAGAAAGAAGGCCCACGAAAAGAGACGTGCCTTGTATAAGCATCATAAACAAACTTCAATCCTCGAAATCACACTACCGACAAGCATAATTCTAAAAGAAAAAATAAAAATGAAAAATAAACCTAACTCACTTTCATAGGAATCACGGTTGCATTTAGCGTATGCAACAAGCCTTTTAAACCACTTGGTGTCCCAAGTGAACGAGTGAAATCTCGTGAGGGTTTACAGGAACACACCCACAAAGTTCAATTAAAATACTAATACAAGGTTATTGTGTTTTAAAATGAAGGAATTAAAGCGAGAGGAAGGTTACGTCGTAACTCTTTGAGGGAGTTCTGCCGTGGCCGCAAAACCGACATAAAATTTGCAAAGTTAGTGGTTATGGCGTAACCACGAGATGGTATTACGCGTAATTGGTAATGCGTTTAAAATATCGCGCAAAGGGTTGGTTACGGTGTAATCACGAGAGATGAGTTACGCAGTAAATATGGTCGATCAAGAAGCTAAGACAATCATTTCCTCGTTTCACGCAAAATGGTTAAAAACACAAAACCCTACGAAATGAAAACAAAATAAAAAGAAAGGGATAATTCGAGTTGTCTCGAAAGAGCACTTTTCTTTATTCTGAGTCTTTAAGTTAGACTCGAGCAGCGGGGTACCGGTGCTTGTTGGTCATTTCGTGGTTATGGCAATCTCACGTTGGATCCAACTTATCGATTCTCATCCCGCTTGTAGTCATCCCTAATTCTAAATGACTGAGTAGAAGCTCCCGATTTTCGTAAGGTGGTCCATACCTTTTGCCTTGTCTTCCTTCGATATCGAGCAATGGTTGGGCTTGGCTTAACTGCCTCTTGGTCCAATTTTTAAAATTCTTAATGGTTCTCGGCATTTTGAAGATAGTCTTATCATCATTTATCTTTAACCATACTAACCCTTCTTTTTCATTTTTATCTAACCCTGACATTTCCTGAAAAGGCTTTCCTAAAATTACTCCCGTAAGTCCATCTTCCACAAATTCGCTTACGTCGTCTAAAACCATAAAGTCCACCAAAAATGAATGAGTTCCAACGAAGACATGGATGTTAGTTGCAAACCCAAGAAAGTTATTCCTCTTATATTCTAATTCTTTTTTCATAACTCGGTTGTAGCACTCTTTCGATATGATGTTGACTGGGGAAGTAGTGTCAATAAATGGGTGGAAATCGATGAACCCGATTTTGCATGAGATCTTTAGATAATAAGGGTTTCTATGATGTATGCGGGTTCTTACCTCATGAAATCTAGGTTGATTGGTTTGCGAAAAAGCCTTCATAGAGTTGTCTTGCAAATGGGCCATTTCTACGTCACTTGAGAAGTCGTCAGTACTGATTCCTAAATTATCCTCTTCCTCGAAGTTGACGAAAACATCAAAATATCTCCCGAATCAATCTCGCCAGGATCCGGGGGTCACTAAGAAATTCTTCTAGGCGTCACTAAAGCGCCTCTTTGGGTCAACCGCACATACCTTTTGAGGAGTAGACAGGAGTTCATTAGGTCCGAATGTTGCAATCTCTCCATTAGCTTCAAGAGTTAGTTTTCCAAAGAAAGACATCCACCTTAGTATGGGCGTTGGCAAGCATAGGTCTACCTAAAATCACAGGTATTCTGTTGTCTTCCAGAATGTCAAGAATCACAAAATCTACTGGGAAAAGGAATTTCTTAATCTTCACCAACACATTTTCGTCGATGCCCAACGGTGATTGCATAGAATGATCGGCCATTTCCATTTTCATCTTGGCTGGCTTCAAGTCACCAATCCCCATACGTAGGAACATCGAACGAGGCATTATGCTAATACTTGCTCCAAGATCAGCTAGGGCATTACACATATTGAGACTCCTGATCAAGCAAGGGAGAGTGAAACATCCTAGATCTTTTTCCTTTTGTGGTAGCTCGTTTCTCAAAACTGATGAACATATTTCGTTGAGGTGAACTGTCTCATCATTGCTTAATTCCTGCGAATATCATCATGATTAGTTTTAATGGAATTATTAACAGGGGAGTTTATCGGTAAAGCTTGGTCCAGAAGTGATTGTCTTTTCATGCTGATTCGTCGCTTAACTTTTTCCAAAAAGGTTGTCGGTTCTTCAAGGATAGTTTCTACCGTATTGACAAATTCCTCTTCCCGAGCTGCAAGGTAATCAGTGATGGCTTGCGAACATGAGCTCATACTCTTTTCCAAACCCTTAATCCAATCTTCATGAATTTTGAGAGAAGAGACTGTATTATCCACGAATGTCTTCATCATTTTTTCAATTCTATCATCTCGTTCCCTTGATTCCTTGATGTGGTCAAGAATATTCTTTTCAAGATTGATCCCGGTTTTGGTCCCAAATACACTCTTAACCCTCTCAATCCTACATGCTTCAGCTTCTCTTTCTAACCTTCGTTTTTGAAAATTTCCCCATAATTGTATTCTTGCTTTGTTATCGTCTTCATTACCTTATGATCAAAATTGTCTCTTGGTTCGTACCACATCCATATGCCATTTGTAGCAATGTTCGAAATCCGTTGAATACATTCCAAGGCTTGGTCAGAGTCATGCTAGAAATAGGTCTCGGGAATCGAGTAATTCTCGTGTTAGCGCATTAATTCCCGGTAGAAGGCGAGACGATCGATGTTTGTTCAAATCATGGGTGGGACATCGATAAAGTAGCTCATTAAATCTTTCCCATGCCTGGTACAGTGTTTCTTCTCCAACTTGAAGAATTGATAGATTTTACCAAGAAGTTTGGCCATTTTTTAAGGAGGGCAAAATTGCTGGACAACTCTCTTCTTTGTTTATCCCATGCTCCTTTACATTCGTTAGGGAGTTTGTTATACCATCTTTTCGCAGTTCGAGTAAGATTTATAGGAAAAATCCTTGCGGTGACCGAATAGCTCGGGGTGCCTCTGACGTTGAAAAGAGAGGATAAGTAGAGTACTTCTTCTACGTGATTCTGAACGTCCTCATCTTATCTCCGAAAAACTTAAGTTCGTGTAACTCTCGGATAAATTGATCCGGAATAGAGCATTTTCAAGACTAGAATCTGTCGCGAAGGTTCGTTGGCGCTTCTCATTTGGTCGCTCCAAATACTGCTCCATAGTTAAGTCATCGATATTATTTTCGTTGATGACCTCCGGTTCTGCGTCAGATTGGTCTGATTCGTAAAATGAAAAGATGTTGTGAATAGGAATCGGAGAGTAAACCTTCCTTGTCCCAAATTGCTTCTCCGGATCATCGAATAGGGTGGTCAAAAAAGGCCTCGAGCTACGAGTCTTGTATCCTGACATTTAAGAGAAGAAAGAAAATTAAAAATAGACTTAATGTGAAATCCTAAAATAGCTCCCAAGAAGCGCCAAAAACTTGATGCGGTTTTACTATCCGGTTTTAATATTTATAAAGTCTCGTTATACCTATGTCTACCCTAATGCACTAACGGGCGGTGTGCCCGTGGTGTGTAGTGTAGTATTCGGTAAAACCGAGGTCGTCCCAAGAGCTATGTGTGTTGTGTGAAAACGTAGAGGGGGGGGGGGGGGGGAATACGTTACCGTTTAAAAACGTTAGATATTTTGTATCAAATCGTTTATGAAGCTTGTTATAATATGAAAGTACCAATTATTGTTTGTGACTAATATAAGGCATAGTAAACCAAGTTGTCACACAAGCATAAACATCAAACCACATCACAAGCAATTATAAAAGTAAAGAGATAAAGAAAGGAAAGTGCAAACCGAACACGAGGATTTATAGTGGTTCGGTCACGGATCTCCTCTCCGCCCTACTCCACTCCCCGAGTTCCCAACTCGAGAGTTACTTCACTAAATCAACAAGCTCCTTCTCTGCGGAGAAAACCTTACAATCGTCGCTACACTTTTTCGGTACAAAGCTAAATACCGGATTCTAGTTCGAGGTAGAACCAACCTAACGTCGCCTATTCAATATTTTCGACACTAAGCTAGATGTCGAGTTCTTTTCGGGTACAACCACTCCCGTTATGTTTTATGGCCCAACATAACAAACCTTGTGTTTTATGGTTCAAACACATAACCCATCTAATCTAGTTTGGTGAAAGTGTTGTGATGATGCAATAATGTTTACAATGATGATCCATGACATAAATGTCTAATGGATATGAATGACTAATCTAAATGATCTTCTTAAATAAGAAGTCTTCAATCAATGAGGATATCAAGAGATCTTGAATCTTCATATGTTGATATGCTTTGGTGAATGAGGATGGCTAGATCTCCAAACTTTCTTTGGTTGATCAAAATGTAAAATATGCTTACAACAAAGATGAATGTTAGAAGCATTATGATCATGTGATGGTGAGGGTGATTGATGTATGCTACTACATGTTTATCTATAGATCTAAGTGATGAAAGAATGTTAGAGAGAATGTATGTTGGAAGGGATGAAGATATGAGAAAACCATGGGATGGTATTTATAACCAAAAGTGATAATAAAAAATATAATAATTTATTAGATTTGATATATTAGAATATCTTCCAAAATCTTTCCAAAATCTTTTAAAGATTTAGATGACACTATGCATGATGTAATAAAAGAGTGTTTTCCTTTTTATGAAAAATACATTTAAACAAATGTATATACTTATTAAAAAGGTAAGTTACATGTAAATAAAATGTAAGTAACCTTTTGTAAAATAAAATATCTAGTTGAGTGCTTGTCAAAATAAAATATATTTTGTCAAGTGTAAGTAAACTTTAGTACTTGTATGAATATTATAGTTAGTTTACTTATACAAATAAAAGTATATATTTGTTAGAAATTTTACAAAAGATGTATTTGTATAAAATACTTGTGAATGCAAAATGTAAAATGAGGTTCAAAATAGAATGGTTAACCTATTAAAACACTTAGTGACTCTAAACGTATTTTAAACATTCTAAATGATTTGTTAATGGGTTTGATCATAATGCCACATAACAAACATGTACGAACCTGTGTTGTAACATACGAGGACTTGAGACATCGAGAGGTGTTGAATGTATGTTGAGACAAAGTGTGATTACAAGTAACTTGTACATTTTACGTTATGTATTACAAGTTACATGTTTGTCATCAATCAAAACAAACGAGACTGTATAGATTAAATATCGTAATATTTGCACTAACATGTTGGATTATTACTAAGTCTAGGTGTCACAGATTTTAATAATGATTTTGATAAGGAATTAAATAACTACTAAGGCAGATAAAAGCAGATAAAAGGCAAAGGTTTAATCAATAGAGGAGAGTGGTGCTAACCTAGTTAATCCTCCTAGCTAGTAATGTCTACGTCTACTTACTTCCAATTACTTCAGGTGGGGTCAAATTCGAAAGGACAACATTCGGTCAATTCGCCTAACCTATCGGCAAAAGATGCCACCACCGGAGAAGTCGGTGTCCCTTCATAAGTCCGGTTGTTCCGGTTCCCTAAGCCAAGTCATTAAGTACCGCTACATGCTAGATTTATAACGATGAGTGCCGGGCGTTAGCAACAAACACTCACCCCTAATTCTTAAGTTCATCCAAATGGTAGGTGATCGGTTGGTCAATCGTACAAGTAGAAAAGGTCGTGGTTGGTCATATCTTACCTTCACGTCTCGCCTACTCACTTAGGGTCAGTTGGTCATATCTCCTAAGCAACTAGCCTCTACCGCCATTCAAAACTACCAAAACAAGGGTAGCTACCAATAAACTATGCATGCATACACTTAGAAATAATTATGCGGAAGTAATGTAAACGCAAACAAAACAATTAAGGAATCATACCTAGCCCAAGACCAAGAGGTGCTTAGCTCATATTAACCATACAAATCAATTCAATATTCAAAGTTACGAAATACATGAATCGAAAGTAAAAAGATAAAATGCTAATGCTTATCGTAGGGGTGATTTCTCCTTGGAGATAGCTCCGTATGCTCCTCTAGACCTACCTTTGGCTTCTTCCCACGTTCTTTGGTTGTGGTGTGTGGAATGGGATGCTTTGAAATCTTTGGAAATCGTGGGGTATTTATAGGCGGATCGGGTTCTGGCAGTAACTAATATAAGAGTTACGCCTGTAATCTTCAATTCCTTTGTATTTTGCACTAGATCTGTTGTTACTGGCGTAACCTTAAGAGTGGTTACGCCGTATCTTTAATATTAATTGGTTACGCCGTAGTTGGTGAAATAGTTACGGCGTAGTTATCAGCGGCGTGGAACCTCATTTGACCTAATATAGTTACGTCATTGGGGAGAGTTACGCTGTAATCTTCTAATGAGTTGGCTTTCTGAGTCACGCTTTAGTTACGGCGTAATGTGACAGATGAGTTACGCCGTAACTTCTTCAAAGTCAGCATACTATGATAAATCTTTGATACTTTCTCCAGTTCCGCGTCTCTTAAGCTCGAATGCTCGTAATTTACCTGAAAGTGGAAAACAATGAAAAACAAGCGTAAATCCATATAATGATGTAAATTACAAGCATTATCGGGGGAAATTGACACTTAATATTCAGGACTATTTGATGTTATCAAATTGCAATGACCACTGACTCCAAAAGGGGCTGAAAATATGACACCTCTATAAGAGCTCTAGCATAGGCATTTCTACCCCACGATTCAAGACACCTATTCGATGTGTGAGCATCCAACATAATCGGTTTTCCCAATTTAGTACCTATTAAACTCAAACCCGTTTCAGAAAAAGCAACCACTGGAACATTATGAAGCTTTACCCAGACCGGTACCTTTGACATTTTCTCCTTCTTTAATGTGATAGTGGGCGTCCGTGTGTTTAAAATTAGAGGAATAGTTCGAATGAACCAAGGACCACTTCCTAACACCCGCTCCATTCCTGTCTTAGAGGAAAACTTAAAAAAGAAGAACCCATCATTCAACATGACCTTAGTAATACCGTTTTTGGCCCAAGTGTTCTTGACGTAGTTCTCTACAATAAGAAAAGCTAAACGCTTCCCTAGAAAATAACCAAACAGAGTGTTTACAAACGTGTTCCGAACCTCTTCAACCGAATCAATATGTATAGTAATATCAACCTTTTCCACAATTTCCTTATTAATTAGAGTTCAAAAATTAACAATCTTCTTTTTAGGTTCATTATTAAGGAGGGAAGCATACGACGTCCGTTTAACATGCTCATGCACGTCTTCATTAACATTACACGTACTAGTAGAATTAGGCATATTGACATTAGATGAACTTCCACAAGAAGCATTCTTACCAGCTTTTTAGTTTCATTTCCAAATAGGTAAACGTTGTTTAAACAATTTATGGTTTTCGAGATTTGACTCTTCGAGAACATTATTACAAATTGCCTAAACAATCTTGTAAAGGCATAAGTCCAATAAAAATAATATTATAAGTTTGATAGTCAAATATTGAAGACTTTCATTTTACTTATTTTTTGCAATATTAAAATTGTTATTTCGTGTTTACTTTATGAGAAATAATTTTAGAGTTAAAAACATAAATAATTATAGATTGATATGGCACAAGGCTCATAAAATCACGAGATAGACTGCTAGTACCACAACACTTTAAACATGTTTGAGCACGAAATAATCTCCTATTAAATAGTTAATAGTTATATTTTCTTGTGATCAAAGGCCTATTTAAAAAATTTCGCACAGGGCCTCCAAAATCAATGAGACGGCCCTGATACAATCTTTATAACAAGTGTGAAATATTAATATATATAGGTTATCAACTCATGAGGATTAATTATAGTATATAGTGTTATTGCATGTATTGATTCGGTAGGTAAATCACAACACAATCAAATAAGATAAACAGGTTCATGCATATGATAACATTACACCTAGCTAATATATATATATATATATGAGGGCATTATCTGGCTGTCCATGTTATTCACAGCTCTATTGGTTCTAAGAATCTGTCAATGCATCGCTAGACAATTACTAACAAAATAAGAATAACATAGTCAGCCCTCCCAAATATAATTAATCATATCACAAAGTACGCTTTAAGTGTTTAACACTCTTGCCTCTGAAGACAGAGGTCAAGGGTTCGATCCTCACCCCTTGCAAGGCCGGAGGTCCTTTTCTACCTTTGGTAGAACCGGAAGCAGCCTCTCTACCTTAGGTAGGGGTATGGCTTACTACGTCTCAACTTCCCCCATACACCGTGAAAGACGGTATTGAGACCCATAACCCGTGGAAGACGGTATGGGGAGTTCTTGTGGGGATAAATAATGTGAACACAATCGGATATGCTTAAATCTACGAAAGGCGTGAACACTTTCGGATCGAATCAATCGGTGGTTCTCCGAATTATTCAATCGGATACAATTCGTAGATTGAGAATTTTCTCAGATGTTTTTATCCGAGATGTTTTGTGAACCAGTTGAATAACGACCAAAATAAAGCGTATATATCCAAGAAACGGGTAGCGCCAAAGGCGGTTTTGTTTTCAACTTGCCAAATTTAGTCCTCAATTTCCGAAAAATAATTTTCGAGGAATTTTGACATAACAACTTAGTGGCGCCCCCTGGACCACTACTGCGGGGCGCGCCCGGATCCCCATCCTTAAGGGCTTACCCCAAGATCATAATAAATTCAAGTGGTATGCACCCGCACCTCCAAACCTAAATGATGTCTTATTATGATGAAATTGGTCAAACAAGTTAATCCAATTCTGTTAAAATATCCAATAGTTACTTTACTTTACTTTTTACAAAGTACGCTTTAGAAGCAATTGGTATTTAGATTCGAACAGTGAATGAAAAATTAGAAACGAATAGAGTTTTAGAAGTACAGAGTACATTGGAAAAAAACTGGAAAAAGTTTTAATTATGCCTAACCTTTCATGACCATAATCCGAAAAAGATAGAATGTGATCAACTTTGGTAATACTTCGAAGATAATTATATAGTAGTTCAATATACAGCTCTCACAGCTTGAAACCTTGGTTCTTTTGGGAGAAACTTCTGTTCGGTGTATATGGACATGTAGTCACTAAACACGAACTTGGGGTAGCCAGATTGGTTCACGTCACTGTTTTCTTTTTCAACTAGTTGAGCTGCAGGTTCTATGGTGGCATTGTACGACGGATTATAGAAGGAGGCTATTGATCTCCTAGTCCGGTCAGGCATAGCTTGAACACGGTGCCAAACACTCTTGTATTTCCCATTGCTCAAGACTTCTATTTGATCGCGGTGTTAATGACAATTGAATTAGGAATTGGTTGCACATCTATCCATTTACCATCTTTGAGAATCTCAAGACCTTCAACCTCGTCGTCCTGGAATAGAAGGATGATGCCTCCAGCATCAGTGTGAGCCCGCAGACCATTCACCATCTCAGGATGAGGACAAGGTGGATAATGGCTGACTTTTGTTCCAAAAAAGGCCTTGTCACCTTCTCCGCCGTTGAAAGCCTTCTTAATGTACCCCTTCGGTATCCCCAAGTTTTCATCCATCACTTCCATCAACTTCTCAGCCAGTTTCTTCAGCTCTTCTCTATATGCCTTCATGGTTTCCCTAATAATGCATTTATTCAAGTTAGATGTGACATCTAAGTTTTTATTCTAAATAGTGACTAGTTGAACTTTGACAGTAATGTAACTGCTTACTTGAAACCTGGGGTCTTGGTAGGCCATTCGTTATCGTCTGAAAGAAGGATAACATCTTCCCAGTCATTATTTTCGAGTTTGTCTTCATTTTTCTTGTCCACTAACTCCTTCAACTGCTTTACGGAGGGTGAGTTCTTGATAAAGTTTTCTTCCCTCTCTAACTTATAGAAATCGGAGCTTACTCTTTTAACTCTCGCAAGAAGCTCCAGCGGGATCCCATGATTCACCAACTGTAACAAAATTAGCACAATGCAACAATCATTACAGAAAACTTACAAAGCAATAGTATATTTGTCAAAATGTACACATATATACTTTTTTATAGTTGATCCTATTAATGATTGTGTTCGATGGGTACATACCTGAAAGAATCCCCATTCTTCACATCCATTTGCTATCTGAGCCATTGTCTTAGCTCGTCCTTCACCGTCGAGTTTTGAGAAGTCAATCACAGGGATCGGCATGTTTTTTATGGAAACTAAAGAAGCTTAGCAAGTATTGTAACTTGAGTTTAGTGATGAAAGGTTGGTTATGTTACGGGGGTATTTATAGCCTATGTTCCTCCCATAACATTTGAAAAAGTCAATCCTTTGACATATTTTAATAATACTGTGTTAGCAAAAGCTATAATGTTTAGGAGACATTACGGAAAGGCTACTTATTGAGTGCAAATCAAGGTCAATACTTTGTGGAGGTGCTGAGTCATGTTAATTTTAAATGTGGCTATAATATGACATTTCCACTTAGTCAAAGGATTTTAACACAAGTAATATATACTTACCGTAGTTACCGACCTTATGATGTTGAGTATTCCATGCATCTTGTAGCACCTTTGACTTTGTTTTATATGAAAGTTATGAACACATAACATGGTTGTGTGTTGTGGATTTTAAACAGGCATAACAAGACTAAAATACACCGTTGGTCCCTAAACTTGGCAAGGCGCATCGTTATGGGACAAAACTCGGCCTTTTCATTGCCATAGGTCCAAACCTTGGCCATTAAATGCCAGAATCGTCCCTTGACCAGGATTGGGATAGTCAAACCGATTTCCTTTCCTTCGAGGGTATAATAGACCATTCACATTTTTGACCCAACCTTCAACCCAGGGACCAATTGTGAGTATGGCTACTAGCCGTTTCTTCCCTGATACGCTTGCATTTAATTTCGCGGGAACCAATACACCCACCCAACAAACAACTTTACCAATCATAATACACCATTATCCAGAAACGTTAAACTGAAAATCGAAATCAAGAATATAAATCCTCATTTCCAGAACTCAAAAGACCAACCCAACTTCCAACAAAACCATGTCGATCGATCGTATTACCAACATGCCAGATGAAGTGATCACTAACATTTTGAATCGGTTGCCTTTGTTAGAAGCGGTGAGAACCTCTAGTTTAGCGCTAAATGGAGGTCTAAGTGGACTTTGCTCACCGATGTCATACTTGATGAGGATTTCTTTTATTATTTAACATACGAGTTTGATGGGAGGCTTGTTACTAGATTCTTAAATCGGCATGGGTCCAATAAGAAAGTTTGTCTTCATTTGTAGAGCCAAGATCAATTATTGGAATAGACAACTTTCATTATGAATAGATTCATGAGTGGCTCTTGTTTTGGTGACAATGGAATTGAGGAGCGATTATTACAAACGGTATGGTGACCCGATTCGTTCCCAACCCAACTTTACTCTCGTAGTGAGTTGAAACATCCGGTACTTCATGTTTGTGCTATGGCTACTTTGGAATATTTTCATGGCTTTCCAAATCTCTCGAGCTTAGAATTGATTCATGTCAATTTTCTAAGCGGTGCAGTTTGGGACTTTATTCTTTGGTTGTCCTCACTTGAGTCTCTTAAAATGAATCGTCCTAGTACAAGCGAGATGAGACTATGGGATATTGCAAAACTTGGGAATTTGAAGAAGTTACATTTGTCATTAGGTCGTTATAATGTTGTGACGACAATCACAACATCCGATATCTTTCACTTGACAAGACTTCAAAATCTTGAGACCCTTACATTGGATTTTGGTGATTGCACGGTAAGAACAATTTCGGTTTACAACTTATAATTTAACAATGTTAAAGAGATGTGTATGATAATGAAATTTAATCTTTAAAACTTCTTGTAGTTGATACATGAAGCTAATCCTAGGATGAAGGTGCCCTTTGTTTCCTGATTAACCTTAAGTCGTCCGATGTCGATTTTGGGAATAGTGTTATGGTAGCGTTCACCATTGTAATGATTCGGTCATCTCGAATTTGAAAATGTTGGATACCGAGTAAGTGTAATGTTGTAATGCATATGTATCAAATAAAACATTCCTAAATTGCCATGTTTGTGTATCTCAACACTATTTGATTTTTCAGTTGCAAACACGCTTAGTGATCTACCTTTGCAAAAATTTCCACTATTGTAGATGAAACACATTCGACCATGGCCATTACAGACGGTGGTGTTTGAGCTTTTCCGAGCGAGCATGAAATAACTTTAATAAAGTGTATACTTGCGTGTTCTCGGTCGCTAAAGACAATCAATATCGAGCAATGCGATAGGAGTCATGATGGGAATGAAAATACCGGGAACAACTCGGAGTTGGCTAGGAAGTCGTTGAAACTCCACCGAGCTTCCCCACACCGTGGTAGATTTCTTTGATTGGTTGTAGTTTATGTTTGGGTTGAATACCCTAGGACAATTAATGTTGCAAAATAGTTTTGGTAATTTTGTACGATAATTGTTTATATGGTTTGCTTAAAATTAGATTGTTCATATGTTGTTGTTTGTGCGTGTTGTAGGTGATGAAAGTTTGACATTCGAAAGTCAAACTTTCATTTAGCATTTTAATTTGATTGTAGCAAGTAAAGCGCATTTCCGGTTTACTTTAGTTAGTCAATACTTGAAAATGGTGAATGGGTTAGCGTGAGCGAGTCGTAATGTCGGAAGGATTGAAAACCTTTGGAAGATTAAGTGCAAAAGCGAATGGTATTTGAAGTTTGATGATAAGGATGGCAAGTGGAATGTTCAATAATATATAGAATGGTATTTGACTTTGTAAAGTCAATATTGCAAAACCATTACTCAATATTTGTTTTGGAGTTAATTGATAATTTGATATGTTTTAGAAGTTTGACTTAACAAAGTCAAACTTCTAATGGTTTTACGTAAGTTGGCAACTTGAGGGACCAATTGTGTATTCTAAAGTGATTATTGGGCGGGAGTTTTAAGTATGACAACGGCAACCAAGACAAATTCAGGGACCGAGTGTGAAAAAAAAGTAACTATTAGACCCTTGACCGTCTCTTATCGGAGACGATATTAACTAGTGCACACCAAACGATAAACTCATCTACCACTTTTCCACACACAAACAATTTTCCAATGGCGATTTCCCATTTTAAACGAACTCATGGAGGTTCTTGATTCACCAAATTTGAATGATCGTATGGCTATCTGGTTTGAACAAGAGGCGCCCGAAGGGATTCTCAAGAAGCTAGTTCTTGATGCATTCAACATCGAAGACAGGAATCATCAAGCGTGGGAGGCGATAGAAGAGAATCAAGCTCGGGACCTCGTGGAATTGCGCTTGACTTTGTGGATCTGTTGACCAAAATCCATCGAGGCACACAAAGCAACTTGCCCAACTCATACAGATTGTTGGTCAAACAGATGAAGGTATTCGGTTCAACCAAGAGTTTGTTAAGAAAATGGTGAACATAATGCACGAATTTTGGTTTTCCATGGGGTAGATAAAGGCGGTCTTTTGGGTGATAGTTTTGGGAATATAGGTTGCTAAAAGGGTATGTAAATTAGATTTGATGTAGTTGGTTATGATGTTTAACGACTTTATTAATGATAAAATATCATTTGGGTTATGTGTTGTTTAATCTGTTCTTGTATTGTGATATTGGGTGTATTTTAGTGTAATTAGTATCAACAAAACCAAACATCCCTTATATCGAGCAAAACCAGAAACCAAACCAAGCAGGCCCTTGTATCAAGAAAACTTTAATCAATAAAACCAAACACCCCTTGTATCGGAAAAAGCAAAGGCAATGGTTTAAAAGATGTGGTGAAAATGCAAATACTTTAGCACTAAATCATAATGTATCAACAAACATCCGCTTGTATCGGCTAAACCAAACGGCCCTTTTATCGCAAAAGTTGTTACATCAAAACCAAACACCCCGTGTCGGCAAAATTAGAGCGGTGGTTTAAAAACACGGGTTGAAAATGCAAACGCTTTAGCGATAAACAACAATGTATTGACAATGGTGTATTGTAACATCTTGAATTTTGACTTACCAAAGTCAAACAAACTTATGAAAGCCAACAAATTGTAACTTACTATTGTGGTATGACTTGGCTAAGTCAAACCTATTAAGAAATGCAAAACGATTTCAAACTCAATTACTTAAATAAGAACCAAATTTTTTATTCATCGATTTCATGTTCTCAAGAACTACAAATGTTTACTATTATCTAAACATACACTTAGCTAGACCCACAACTCTCCCTATCATCGTTTTCCTTCTTTTCCTTCCTTTCCTTAAGATATTTAAACAAAATTTCCATATTTTTAATCCTTTCTCCCAAATCGTTAAACTTTGATAACAAGATGTCATCCTCTTCCTTCTCCTTCTTAACACCCAAACCCTTTTCATTTGGGCAGTCTGCTTTCCTCAACGAACTCAACAAAGCCTTCCCTTATCGTTTTGTGCCATTATTGTTTTCTTTTTGCTTTGGGTAGAATGTGTGTTGATTGTATTTTAGGGTTCACTCTTGGTCGTAGCCGATACATATATGGTTGAAGGTTGGGTTACATTTTAACTAGGTTGGGTCAAAATGTGAATGGTCTATTATACCCTCGAAGGAAATCGGTTTGACTATCCCAATCTGGTCAAGGGCGATTACGGCATTTAATGGCCAAGGTTTGGACCTATGGCGATGAAAAGGCGAGTTTTGTCCCATAACGATGCGCCTTGCCAAGTTTAGGGACCAACGGTGTATTTTAGTCTTATAACCCGTCGTCATTGCCGTCGTGGCTCTCGCCATCTGCACAACGAAGGCAAGCGTTTGACAAACCAAACGTTACAAATACTTTTCAAAAAATATATCCGTGTTTTAACGGATAGTTTTCTCTTTTTTTTTTTTTTTTTTTTTAAAAAAAAAACTTAACACCCCTATATATACCAAACCATAAACCACCATTTTTCTCACAACAATTCAACCAACTTTTATATACTCTCTATATCTCTAGTTCAAAAAAAAAAAAAAAAAAAAATCTCAAAACCCGAATGACGGAGGGTATTTCACGAACCTCCTCAATTCAAACCCACCACAATATGGGGGTTCTTCAAACCCGTCTACCCTCCTCGCAAAATTCCAACCAGTCTCCCCAAGAAATTTTTCTTAACCAACAATATGCGTTTCAACAAGGATTCGCAAGTTTCCTCGGACGATTTCCGACACCACAGTTTTTTAACCCGTCACAACCTCCAACGTTTCATCAATCTCCACAGTTTCATCAATCTCCAACGTTTCCCCAAATTGAATCACAACCGTCTGGTTCACAATTCAAAGTACCAAAAGCACGTGAACCGGCCAAAGGTAAAGGGAAAAAAGACGAAGGCAAAAAAATCAAAACAAATTGTGGATTTGGACGCAGACGATGACGATGATGTGGAAGTCGTAGGCCAGGCAGACAGGGGGAAATGGAACAAGGTAGAAGAAAGGTTGCTTACGCAAATTTTGATAGAAATTTCGCAAGATTGAGATATAGGAAATGACCGTTCCGAAGATTTCTTTTGGAACGACATTATGGAGATGTTCAATGATCAGACTACCGATGACCCTCGTACCAAAAATATGATCACGGGTAAATGGTCGAGGATTAACGGTGATTGCCAAAAATTCAACGTTATTTACAAATATTTGTAGCGTAGAAGTGGTGAAAACGACCACGATCATCTTGAGAATGTGAAACTGAAATTTGAGCAACGCTTTGGTGGGAAGGAGTTCGGGTATGTTCACGCTATGGAGATTTTGAAAAATTACCCGAAGTGGGATGCCGAGGATCCGATTGACATTACATGTCTCGAGGATATATTTGGCCCGGACAAACGAACTCATCCAGAAAGAGATGGCGGCAGAAAGAGTCGAGCCACAAAGAAACAAAAGTCGATTTCAACGTCGAGCTCTGCGAGCTCCGGTGGGAGTCAATCGAGTACTTTTTCGGGATAATTATCCGAAAAGTATGCTCAAAAAGCCGACGTTCAAATGGCTTGTTACGAGGCTAGGCGGGAGAAGGAAATTGCTGCTTTAGAGATCAACGAGATGAAGTTTCTCATGATAGATCCCAATTTGACTACTGACCCGGCAAAAGCAGAGATCATCCAAAATAGGCAAGAAAGAATAATGAAGAAATATGCCGAAAGAGATGACTAGTTAAATGTTTAGGTTTCTTATTATTAGTAGGCATTGTATTTTTTTTCCCCGTATCGTTTTTTTACGTATCGTATTTTTTTTTTCTTATTATTATGTTGTTAATGTATTTTAATTATTAATGAAATAAATTTAGTTTATTTGGAAATTTAAAAAAAAAAATTATAAGTGGTGGACCCCAAATGAGTAAGTTGAGGTTTGTTGTGAGTGAGGGGGTTAGTTGTGGAGGTTTGTTATAGTGATGTGGAGGTGATGTAGCACCAATATGCCCCGAATGAAGAGGTAAAACTCTTCATGACACCTAATGCTCTTATAGATTGTTGTTAATGAGAAATTTTAAAACTTTTTGCAAAATGAAAATGGACATTTATTTTTTAACAGAGTATAATTTAAAATATTTCACATATATCGACGCAAATTATGTTGAACTGAAAATCCATTTTTTCATATATTTTAAGGTGTTGGAAGAGATCCAACAAACCAGTTTCTAGAGCGGAATAACCACAAATCAAGAACTACTCCAACAAGACCTTGACAAGGGGTTATGATCCCTTAATGCCGACTGGCACCAACAGACACACACACACACACACACACACACACACGAGATATTTACACTCAACGTTAGCAAGAAAGGAGGTAAAAAGGTTTCAATGTTTAGTTGATTATCCAGGATCTTAAACCATTAAAGTTTGAAGGTATTCGCGGTTTCTTGAAATTCGTCTTGGTGGTTCTGGAAAGACAAGTAAGGTTTAACTTTGTCTTGTGATACAAGAAAAGTGATTACTTGGAGTACAATATATATCAAGGTTGTAGGCTTGAGATGAAAAGATCAAATCTTTAGAGTTCTCTAAAGGTTAGTAGATCAATTACTACAAGAAAGCGGGTTTAGCACACCGCTTGTGAGACTCGTTGATAAAATTGGTTAAAAAGCAACTTGAAAAAGTTTGTAGCAAGGTTAAAGAACAATAGCCAGTATGAATGCTAAGTTAAACATCGAAAAGCTTGAAGAGAGTAGTGTACAAAATCATGAAGGTTCAAAACAAGTTGGGTTCAAACAACTTAGTCCTGGTGTTAAAACAGGAGTCCATGGGGTACATATTCAAATGCGTGTTTGGTTTGAGGTGGAACTGAAGGGATCTCAAGAAAATCGTAAAACTAAGGTAGTTTTTTTTTTTTTTTTTTTTTGGGTAAAGGGTCTTCGACCCGGTAAATTATATTACACCAAAAAATCGTTAAAGTACAATGGAATGTGGCAGAAGTACCACATTAACCTCAAGCAACGCTTGAACTTCCAAAAAAAAACTAAGGTGGTTTAGGATAGTAACAATGATGTTGGGAAAAAAAAGTGAGGACAATGCGCCACATTTGAAGAAATTTGCATATAGTAAGAAGATAGTATGTTACAAAAAAAAAGAATGAAGTGTGAAGAAATTTTCCTAAGGAAGAGTATAGTGCGCCAATTATCAAAGAAAGAAGGAAGAAATCAAGCTTTCTTTACTTTAAGAAAAAAGAGCCCATTACTTCCATTTCAAGGAAAAAAGAAAAGATTCACATTTGAAGACTCAAGAGATTTCATGAGCCATTTTTAAGGAAAATTGAAGCTTTTGCACCACTTCAAGAACAAAAAGGAAGGGAATGATCCAATTTTTAGGAAACAAAGACAAGGGTGCACAACTTTCAAGCATCAACGAAGAAAAAGAGGGAAAAACTTGAAGAATATTTCTTTTTGGATAATTCATGTGCTATTTTTGGTAAAACAAAATTGGGGTGTACCACTTTGAATCTAAAAGGAAGAAAATGAGGGAAAAACTCGAAGAAATTTGCATTGAAATCCCTTAATAGGCTAGTTTTGAACTTCAAAAGGAGGGAAGAAGTTAGTGCTCCATTTTTTGACCCCCACGAGAGGCTAGTGTGTCAATTCTTTGAACAAAAAGGAAAGGGGGGTGCACCATATTTGGTGTAAGAGGGAGAAGGGAAAAGCTCGTGCTCTAGTTTGGAAACCTTTGTGCTCCAAAAGACCCCTTATGCGCCATTTTTAATCTTCCTAGATACTTCATGCGCCATTTTTAGTTCTTAATGATTCTTCAAGGTTCTACTAGGGATATTGATTCTTCAAGACCGATCAAGATATTCAAAGCTTGCTTCTAAGTTAATCAACAATGGACACCAAATCAAACATCAACCTCGTTTCTCGACTAATCTAACTTAGATACAAAAACATACTTTGTTTTAACGCAAAAGACTCTTCAAAGATTTACAAAAAATTAAATTCAGGATTAGTATTAAAATCATATTTTTACATCAAATTCAAAGGTTAAAGTCGAACGTTCGATATGGAATGAAAAGACATCCACTCAAGATTGTTCGATAAAAAATTTCAATTAATATTCATCATTAACTTTCATATGATATGACTTGATTGTTAATTTGAGATGGAGTGTATTCAAAAACTACAAATTAAGATGATTTTTTAGTTAAAGATTCAAGAGATGGTTATTCGATTGAAGGGAACAAAAGATAAGAAGATTCAAGTTTAACGTCAAATGAATAAGTCTTCTGATATCCAAGCTAAATCGACTATCACCCTTTTCAATATTTTTTGTCAGCAACAATTATTGTTTGAAATCTACATTCAAGATCAATTTCTTTAAAAGTGCTTGCAGCGTCAAGATGATAATGATGTAGATTTCATACACACAAAGTCTCATAATGCAGATAAAGATCGAGATTCACCATTGTCTTCGAGAATGCCAATTTTGAGTTCAATATTAAAGTCTAAAGCATAGTTGATACCTTCAAAATTAGCTTACATACATAATTTTTAGCATTTTCCAAGCTTCACAGATTTATATGACTCGAAAACAATAAAGATACAAATCTACTCTATCATTACATATGGAGAGTTTGTTAGAATACAATTTTATGATGGAAGATAGAAATCACTAGCTTAGGATGTACTTGAATGGTTTGTGGAAGTCTAAGGACTTAAGTGTAAATTATACTATACTTAGTGAGTGTTTAGATTCATTGTTTATAGCCTAAGTTTAAATAAGGTTATTTACACAAAGGACGTAACAAGTGGAAAAACTGAAGGTTTAAATGAGGAGATAAAATGAGTAGAATACACATTTCAGATTTTTATGTTGGTAGGAGGATAGGTAGGCAAAAGATGTGGGAGGATATAACAACGTTCTATTCATAGGAAAATGATATTTTTCCCTACTTCACAGTTTTATTAATTCTCTTACTTACAGGATTATGACAAGTGTAAAACTGACAGTTTAGATGAGAAGAGATAATGAGTGAAATATATATGTAAGATTTTTATGTTACTAGGATGATAAATAGGCAAAAGATGTAGAAGAATATAACAATTTTTATAATGAGAAAAATCCAAAACCAAGATCAAACACTTTTTCTCTACTCTCTCCCATCTCACACACACTTACACAAACTAAATTAACTACCCTCAATAAAAGTTTGAACTGTCACCTAACATATGTGAGTCTCTCTCTTAAAATTCATTACTTGCTAATATAAGTTTCAAGTACTTAATTTTATCTATATGATGCAAGCCCTACAAACATTTATAGCTAGTATTGTTAGTGAAAGGGCAGATGTGGAAAGGTCAAATGACCTTTGAGATATGTGGCTCTTTCCTTTTGGATTATTTGGCTCTTCATATTGTGGCTCTTATTCCTTTGTGACCCCAAGATGTAAACGCCTATAAAAGGCAGTGAGACATGCTTCAGTTGGCATCCCATTTACAAAGAAAAACACATAGACGTTTACTTTGTATCTCATTCTTTCTCCTAGTATTTGAAGCTATTAGAGAGTTTGTAATATCTCTTAATACAAGAGAGATAACAATTGATGTTTATCCTTGTAATTGGAGAGAAGGTGTAACTCCTAGTTTTCATCATAGCGAAACATATCTTTCCTTACCCATGGTTTTTACCCTATTGGGGTTTTCCACATTATATCCATGTGTCATCTTTTATTATATTTTTTATTTTAGTTGTGGGTTTGCTTTAGTCTGGTGTCACTTTTCTCATCAAGTGGTATCAAAAGCTAAGGTTAGGTGTGTGTATAATTATTTATCGTATGCTCTGTGGTTGCCACTAATTAGTGGACCCTTTACATCAAAAGATAAGTAAGATTAGACTCACTCAAAAGGTGTTCATTACTATTATTAACAAATAATAGTTTTGTCGAAAAGTAGATTGTGTTTATTGAAGCAATGGAGGAGAAATTTGAAATCGAAAAATTCAATGGGAATAATTTCTCGTTGTGGAAATTAAAGATGAAGGCTATCCTTAGAAAGGATATATGTTTATCGAAAATTGATGAAAGGCCAGTTGAGGTCACATATGACAGTAAATGGGACAAGATGGATAGAAATGCTATTGCAAATCTTCATCTGGCATTAGCAGATAGAGTTTTTTCAAGCATAGATGAGAAGAAAAGTGCAAAGGAGATTTGGGATCATCTTGCTCGATTGTACGAGGCAAGATCGCTCCACAATTAAAATTTTCTTAAGAGGAAACTTTATGCTCTTTGCATGATGAAATCTACTTCAGTGACTAGGCACGTTAATAACCTGAATACTCTATTTTCTCAACTCACAGCTTTGAGCTGTATAATAGAGCCACAAGAATGTGCTGAAATTCTCCTTCAAAGTTTACCTGACTCATATGACCAACTTATCATCAACTTAACAAGTAATGTTCTTTCCGACTATCTATTCTTCGATGATGTTGCTGCCGCTATTCTGGAAGAAGAAAACATGCGTAAAAATAGGGAGGACAGGCAGACCAGTTCAAGACAGATGAAGGATTTGGTGGTGACGAGAGGGAGGTCAATGGAACCTGGCTCCAGTGGGAGTCACAATCATGGTAAATCTAGAACAGGAAGGAAGAAGAATTTTAAATGCTACAAATGTGGAAAGCCAAGTCACTTTAAGAAAGATTGTCGGGGTTCAAATACCTCTAATCCTCAGAGAAATGTCGCAAGCACTTCAGAAGATGGTAACGCTCTGTGTTGTGAAGCAGTGGTTGCAAATGAAAGCAGATGGTTGTTCGATACAGGAGCTAATTTTCATATGATTGCAAGAAGAGAATGGTTTCATCAATATAAACCTATTTCTGGAAGCGGATCTATGTACAGTTGCAATGATCATAAACTAAGGATCATTGCAATTGGAAATATCATGTTGAAGGTTCATGATGGTACAGTTCGTACTATTCGGGATGTGCAACATGTGGAGGGTCTGAAAAAGAATTTATTATCTCTAGGACAATTGGATGATCTTGGTTGTAAGGTTGAAATACAAAACAAGATCATAAAAGTTATAAAAGGCAAGCTTGTACTTATGAAAAAGAAAAGGTGGCTACGAACTTATACCAACTGAAGGGAGAGATAGTGGAGGAGGCGAAAGCATCTGTTTCTTCACATAGTCTAAGTCATAGAGTTGCAGTAATATGACATCATAAGCTTGGACATATGTTAGAACAAGGAATGAAGATTCTTGTCGAAGGGAAGTTAATTCCTGGCCTCACAAAGGTTTCTTTATCTTTCTGTGAGCATTGTGTTATCAGCAAGCAACATCGCCTAAAATTCAAGACATCAAATTCTAGAAGTGTCTCTATTCTAGAATTGGTTCACTCTGACGTATAGCATGCACCGGTTCTATCCCTGGGAGGAGCAAAGTATTTTGTATCCTTTATTGATGACTATTTCAGGAGATGTTAGGTGTACCCAATCAAGAATAAGTGTGATGTGTTTAAAGTTTTCAAAGTTTACAAAGCGCGGGTTGAGATTGATTCTGGAAAGAAGATCAAGTGTTTGAGGATAGATAATGGAGGTGAATACACTGGTGATGAATTTGATTCCTTTTGCAGGCAAGAAGGAATCAAAAGGTAGTTCACTACAGCATACACTCCTCAACAAAATAGAGTGGAAGAGCGAATGAAAAAAACCTTGTTAGAAAGAGCAAGAACAATGTTGGCAACTACAAGCTTGGAAAAATCGTTCTGGGCGGAAGTAGTCAATACCGCCTATTATGTGATAAATCGGTCACCTTCAATTGTAGTTGAGTTAAAAACGCCTATGGAGATGTAGACGAGAAAGCCGGTCAACTATTTAGACCTTCATATATTTGAAAGTCATGTGTACGTGATGTACAATTCTTAAGAAACTACAAAGCTTGATCCGAAATCCAGAAAATGTTTGTTCTTGGGATACGCTGACGGAGTAAAGGGGTATCGCTTGTGGGACCCCACTGCCCACAAAGTAGTCGTCATTAGAGATGTTGTCTTAGTGGAAGACAAAATTAAAGAGAATGAAAAATGTGATAGCACTACAATAGAAACTACATCAATACAGATGGAAAAGCAATTTCAATCGAGTGATTCTTCTGAAGTCGTACTACAGCATGAGGTGAATGAGACAACCGAGTCTCAAGCTCCAACGACTCGTACTCTTAATCGTGAAAGAAAACGTCTGGGGTGGCACTCAGATTATGTTATGGAGAGCAACGTTGCATACTGTTTTCTTACAGAGGAAGGAGAGCCATCAACTCTTCAAGAAGCACTGAATAATTCAGATGTGTCATTTTGGATGGCAGTAATGCAAGAAGAAATTGAAGCTCTTCATAAGAATAAAACATGGTAATTGATGCCACTACCAGCAGGATGAAAACCCATTGGAAACAGATGGGTATATAAGATCAAGAGGAGCGGTGATGACCAGGTGGAGAGGTATTGTGCAAGATTGGTAGTCAAACGATATGCTCAGAAAGAAGGAATTGACTTCAACGGAATATTTTCCCCTGTGGTTCGAAGGACAACTATTCGAGTGGTTCTGGCAATTGTAGGACCTTACAAATATCAACCTTACCACTTTACCAAGCAAACCCAACACGTATACAAGTATACCCACGTGAAACAAACACAAACAAAGCTTAGAAATAAGATGAGAAAGATGGTGACTTGAAGATATAAATTCGTGTATATGTGAGATAAAGATGAACACAAGATGTTGTATATTCCAAAGGAAAAACACACACACACACACTTTCAAGCACACCCCTCAAATGACCATTTGAGGGGTATTTATAGTACAAGCAACTTAAAACCCTAAAGGCTTTAGCTTGGGCTTTTCGTTGGGCTTTCGTGGACTTGGGTTTGGACGTGGGATGCTTAAGCTTATATACGGCTAGCATACCCTAAAGTTTAACCATTTAGCTTAGCCCAGTCCACTACCCCATTGACTATTCTGTCACGATAGCTAACACACTTTACAAAGTTCCTAATCGTGAATGACCATCACTTCTAATAAAACTATTAAGGCTAACAATCTCCCCCTAAGGGGTGGTCATTCAAACGATGCTCCACTTGATTAGGTCTCTACTTTTCTTGAGCTTGAACTTTGCGTGTAGATATAGAATAGTCTTGATTCTTTGTTCCTTCATGCTTTGTGATCGATAATGTGGTTGTCACCGTTGTCAACTTCGTTGGTTAGGTGTCTCCACGTCATTCTCCATTTCTTTCTCCACCATGCTCACACTTCTATTTTTCTTTTGGTTACCAATGATGTAGTTCGAGTCTTTAAACTTTGTAGATTCTTTGACATTGACAAAGAATCATCTCCTTTGATTATGATGAGAACTTTCATGTGATGTTGGTATGAGCATGTGGCAAGTCTCGCACGATCCATCCGCTCCGGAGCTTCCATAAGAAAAAACATAAAACATTGTTAGTAATAAGCGGATTCCGGCACTTACAAGTTTGAATTTCGAGGGTGTTAACAGACATAGTGTGAAAACACGTCTCTAATTCTCACAGAGCCGTTCTGAGCGGAGTCCCACAAGTGAGATAACGCGATATACCGAAATACATCTGATTCGGATGAGTCATTGAGGTACACAAGCATCACCTCACGACTCAGAGACCGTTTGAGACACACTAAGCGTAATCCACGAGAATTACCGAGTGACCTTCGGTCGGTGCTTGATGTTGACCCCGGCAGAATTTCATTCAATCACCGAGGATTACGGTTGTAACTCCCTCATAAATGTTACGGCGATTGCTAAGATCTGCGTGGGACTCTATAATATATCACTTGTGTCCTTATTGATAAACAACAAGAGATGTCATGTCAAGTGTTCCTATGAGATCTTTTGATGAATCTCGTGGCTCTAGACTCAATAAGTGCATTTTGGTTTTCTGAGCGGAGACTAGGAGAGGGTCTCCTTCTTCAATACCAACGATCTCTAAGAGAAAGTCAATAGATTATGTAGGGTTCCCAGTGAGAATGAAACAAATCCTTTTAAGAGGAATTGAGTGGCTAGAAGGTTTAGTGCGGTGCGTCCTTTGGGTCCATGACGTCTTTGTCTTCAATACCGGTGTCATCTAGTGACAACTAGTAGCATATGTATTGAACCCGGTTTACGCCTAAGGTTGAATATGGAGGGCTATTTCTTTTCACCCTTTTCATTACATTTCTTTTAATTCTTCAACCCTTCTTTCTCCTTTCTCACATTACTCATTTTTCAATCATTCCTAAGGACTTCTAGTTCTACACTATTGGTGATGTCCTTGGGTAGATCCTCCGCTCTGGCGGATCATAGGACGAATGTTCCTATCCTTAGTCACCTTATAACTCCATGACTGTCCTATTGTTGCCATAAAACCATTTTCCTTGAAAATCTCTTAGAGTGTTTATGATAGAAAACAAGTTTGAGACACTCCAAGAGTTTTATATTTTCAGAAACACTCCCCCTTCACATGTGCTCATAAGTTTTACAGAAATCTGCACATAGAGGGTAGAGTTTGCACTTTTTGAATTTATCGACTTTAAATGAACAAGACCGATTCGAGACACGTTTACATCACTAGAGAACTAGCTTGAAATTATTACCCGTCCTGGTCAAGTCATAGAAAGTTTCTCGAGATGGTACATGATTGCTCGTCAATTCATTGGTTCCGTCTGAGTCGAGCTCATTTGAGATTCAAACAACGATTTTGATCACATTTTAATCACGTCTCCTCCCCCTCAAAAATAGCATATATGTGATATTTTTGATATCAACGGATTAAACAACATTTTAGAATCTTTTGGGGAGACAAACGGATTTGATTTAAGCATGAATTTGGAACATTTTGTTTTATACTCCCCCTTTAATAAAGAATAATCAATTAAAGGGTTTTAGAGGGAGTTATCTTGAGCACAAACTATTTGAAAGATTTTGAAAATCTTTTGAACAATCTTGAAAAAGGTGCTCAAGATGATGATGATTCTCACCATTTTTAAATGTAGTGCCTTTGAGCGTACACCTCATTTTTCGATCAAAGCACGAGTTTTGATTTGAAAATAATCAAAAGTCATCATTTTAGTCCGGGTTTCGTCTTGAAGTATCGAAAGCCATCTTATTAAGAAATTTTGAGAAACGACATGTTTTAGAAAAACATATTAAAGAACTCTCGCTCAAGCATCCGTACATGCCCGTATCATTGTTGAATGACATTTCTAGAAACGTCTGAAATATCGATTATACAAGAGACATGTCGTGAGAAGAATATTTTGGATTTTGATTTTATATTGTTTTTGTATTTTTGAAAGTTTTATATTTTTATATTTTGCTTTTGTTGGTTTTCAAATTTTGTATTTTGTTTTCAAAAATATTTACTGATGAGCTTTGGAAAATCATTTTCAAGAAGATTCGAGAAGACGTTCTAACTCCTCGGGGTTAGGCTTTGCATTCAATTAAATCGAACTAAATAGTCAAACCTTTCTTTTGGAAGGGCTTTTGTTAATAGATCGGCGAGTTGGTAATCTGTCTTCACGAAGAATAATTCAACAGTACCATTTTCGACGTACTCTTTGATGAAATGGTAGCGGACTCGATATGCTTAGTCTTTGAGTGATGAGCAGGATTGCATGATATGGCTATGGCACTTTTCGAGTCACAATACATAGGTATTTTATCGAAAGTAAAGCCATAATCGTGAGTTGTGTTCTCATCCATAGAACTTGAGCACAACACGCAGATAGAGACACATACTCGACCGCGGTTGATAGTGCAGGCAATCTTGTTTCTTTGAAGACCGGTGACTAGCTTTTCACCTAAAATTGTGCTCCTCCGGATGTACTTTTTGTCAGTAACTTGGTCACCGCGTGGTCCGCATCCGAAAAAGCAATTAGATCAAATCCGGATTCCTTGGATACCAAAGGCCCATGTGAATGGATGTCTTAAGGTACCGAAGATCCGTTTAACCTCTTTGAGGTGCAGTTCGGTGAAGCTTAGCACAAACCGTGCTAATAAGCAAACAAAAAATGAATATCCGGTCGACTAGCGGTGAGGTACATGAGAGAACCAATCATGCTCCGATATTTCTTCGGATCAATAGGTTTCCCAAACAAATCGGCTCCAATTTTGGGTGAAGTTACCATTGGTGTTCCGACGAGTCACGCTTATCCATACCATGATTTTTCAAAATCTCGGTTGTGTATTTAGCTTGATTAATAAAAATTCCATGAGGGACGATGTATTTGTAAACCAAGAAAGAATTTTAGTTCCCCATCATGGACATTTCAAATTTGCTTTTCATGAGATTTTCAAAATGTTTTGAAAGATTCGGATTAGTGGACCCAAAGATGATGTCGTCCACATAAATCGAACAATCAAAATGTCGTTTTGCATTTTGTGTAAACAAGGTAGGATCAACTGTTCCTTTGGTGAAATTGTTTTGGATAAGGAAAGAGGACGGTTCGTCATACCACGCTCTCGAGCTTGTTTTAAACCATATATAGCCTTTTGAGTTTGTAGACGTAGTCCGGATGTTCCATGTCTATGAAGCCTTCGGTGACTCACGTACACTTCTTCTTTCGAGTTCCATTCAAGAACGCGGTCTTAATGTCCATCGATAAACCGTGATGTTTTGTGAGTTGCATAGGCCAAGAATATCTGATCGCTTCAAGTCTAGCTACCGCGAATGACTCTTCAAAGTCTATTCCTCTTCCTGTCAGTATCCTTTGGCCACAAGACGAGCTTTGTTGCAATTACGGTCATTTCTTCATCCCGTTTGTTCTTCCATAACCATTTGAGATCGATGACGCGAACGTCAATGGGTCTTGGAACCTTTTCCCACGAGTCATGTAGACGGTATTGAAGAAGTTCCTCCCGCATTGCTTCTATCCATGCGGGATCCGCCATTGCCTCGCGAATGTTCTTTGGCTCTAGATTGCTAATTGAGCAAAGGTAAATGCACAAGTCGCGATCAGTGGCAAGTTGGCGTCTCGTCCGAATTGGCCTTGAAGGTTCACCAATTACTTGTTCAATAGGGTGGTCTTTTGTCCACTTCGAGTAGAGGATACCGTTGGTTATACGTATGCGAGTTAGATGGTTCTCGTAAGCTTGAAGAAGATTCGGTGATTCCGTAGCAAACGGGTTTTCAAATAAGTCTTCATCTAACGTTGCATCGTTTTGGTTTTGGTTTTGCTCATCAATCTTTGGTAGAACGGGTGCAAGAACTTGAGTAGATGTAGATGATGTTGATGGAGTTGGTGCATTGATTTCGACCGTTGTAGATGCATCTTACATTGGTGGTGGTGGAGGATGATTTTGGCGGGTGCGGTGGAATGATGGTTTGATGCATTTGTCGAAGTTCCACCATAGTATTCATCGAACATTAACTCAAGAAATTCTCCCATTCTTGTTCTTTAGGATTTTCAAACGAAGTTGATTGAGCTCTTTGAGGTACGAGTCCCGAACCGATGTGTCCGTGTCAGCCGGTTTAGTGCGGGTTCTAGGCGAGTCTCTCGAAGCCATTTGTGAAAGTTCGTCAAACTTCACATTCATCGTCTCCATGATTTTCTTTAGCCTTCATTATACACCACAATGCCCTCGAGTTATCTCGAATATCCAATGAAGATTCCAATATCACCTTTAGCTTTCAATTTTCCAAGATCTTCTCATCATTCGTAGGATAGCACAAAGCGCCAAACACGTGTAAGTAAGAGATATCGGTTTTCGTTGTTCACAATCTCATATGGGGTTTTATTGAATCTTGGATGGATGAGGATCGGTTACGAGTGAAACAAGCGTTAACAAACATCGACCCGGAGAAATAACGGTGCACAAGAATAGATTAGCATCGTGCGGCGAGCTTCCACAAGAGTTCTATTTCTTCTTTCAACTACCCCATTCTGGCTGTGGAGTTCTAACAAATTGATGTCGATGAGTAATTCCAACATCTTCAAAATAAGCTCTTAACTCCCGATTAGTGAATTACGTGCGTTGTCTGCTCTTACAACCTTCATCGGAGTTTGAAGAAGTACTTGAATGCGTTTGAAAAGGTGATGATGATGCACGGTGCTTCGCTTTTGATCTCGTAAACTTAACCCATGTATATCTTGAATAATCATCGGCGATAACAAGAATATACTTTTTCCCATTAATGCTTTCAACTCTCATTGGGCCACATAAGTCCATGTGCAACATATGCAACTTTGCTTCCGAACTAGGTACGGTTGGGTTTATATGATGCTCTTTTGCTTTTCCTTGTTCGCATGATGGACATAAGTGATCCTTGGTGTATTGATTCTCATTGGTGTATTTTGCTTGACTTGTTTACGATCCTCTGCGGTGTATTGATTCGTATTGAAGACGAGAAGATGGTGCGGTGGGAGGTGTTGCATCGTGATTTCCGGTACATTAACTTGTCGAGGTGGAAGGGTCCATCCTGAATGGATTTAATCATGAGTTTGCCATTAGGTTTGGTCTTTATGTAGCGGAGCATTCGACTTGTCCATTGAAGATAACCACCTTTGCCAACATAGGAGGTCGGTTTTCGGCACCTACTGCATGAATGTCTTGTTGAGTTGCCATAGATGAAGGTATGATCGATAAAGTTGATGTAGGATCGATTCAACGATAAAGGAGTTGTGGTTGATGAAGATTAAGCTCGGTTGAGGTGTTTCCGAAATTGTATCAGAAAACTCGGTTCTTAAAAATTTTCGCCCAAAATTTGAAATTCACTATAAAATCAATTCTAAGGTCGTATGAAAAATTTGAGTTATGACAATTTTGACGCAAAATTTGACCCGAAAATTTGAATTTAGGCCCAAAATTTGAATTTTGACCAAAATTTCAAGTTATACCAAAATTTGAATCTCGTAAAAATTGAGCGTTTAGTCTCCTCAAAATTTAATTTTACTCAAGTTTTCCGCCAAAAACTCAAGTTACGAGTAGAAACTTAGGCGTAGGATCTTATGCGTGGGATCTTAGGCGTAGGATTCCTTAGCGTAGGATCTTGTCGTGGGTTTAGAGTTACGAGTAGAAAAAGTTAAGCGTAAGATTTAGCTTATGCGTAAGAAAAACTTAGGCGTAAGAAAAATGCTTATGCGTAAAGTATTCTACGCGTAAGTCGAAACTTATGCGTAAGATTAGGTTTTGCCCAAAATCCTTTACACTATCACGAAGTAAGAGATATCCAAAGTCGAAGTGTTCCACACACTTATCCAAGTGAGGAAGCACCGAGTCACCGTTAGAGCACGAAGATTCTTCACCAAAAGTTACGAGTAGAACCTTATGAGTAGTTGACTTTCTTACGAGTAGAACTAGGGTTTTGACCTACTCGTAAAAATTTTCAATGATTCAACCGATTTCTTTTGCACGGATATCCTTAAAACACTCGAATAACCCAAAATGTTGACCTTTTCACCCAAAGTGCTTAGAAAAGTTACAGTAGAAATGACCAAAGAACCAAAAGCGAGCTCAAAACTTAACTAAAGCGTAAAGCTTCAAACTTTTGCAAAAACTGAAACTTTAGCACCAAATATACCTTAAACCACAAGAATCTTGAATTTGTAAGTGCAAAAATTAAAGCTTTAAGCGTGACAACGTTTATAACAAAGCTACGCGTATCAACCTTCAAAACAAACACAAACACTCCTAAACCATTGTTAGGCGATTGATACCAATTGTAGGACCTTACAAATATCAACCTTACCACTTTACCAAGCAAACCCAACACGTATACAAGTATACCCACGTGAAACAAACACAAACAAAGCTTAGAAATAAGATGAGAAAGATGGTGACTTGAAGATATAAATTGTGTATATGTGAGATAAAGATGAACACAAGATGTTGTATATTCCAAAGGAAAAACACACACACACACACTTTCACACACCCTCAAATGACCATTTGAGGGTATTTATAGTACAAGCAACTTAAAACCCTAAAGGCTTTAGCTTGGGCTTTTCGTTGAGCTTTGTGGACTTGGGTTTGGGCGTGGGATGCTTAAGCTTATATCTGACTAGCATACCCTAAAGTTTAACCATTTAGCTTAGCCCAGTCCACTACCCCATTGACTATTCATCACGATATCTAACACACTTTACAAAGTTCCTAATCGTGAATGACCATCACTTCTAATAAAACTATTAAGGCTAACAAATGTGTGCTGCGTATGATTTACATCTAAAGCAGCTAGATGTGAAAACTGCATTTCTTCATGGAAATCTTGAGGATGAAATTTACATGCTCCAACCAGAAGGTTTTAAACAAAAAGTAAAAGAGAACTTGTTTTGAAGGTTAAACAAATCTCTGTATGGTTTAAAGCAGGCGCCGCGATGTTGGTACAAGATATTTGATTCTTTCATCATGGGCCTTGGATATAACAGACGACACGCAGACCCTTGTGCATATTACAAGAGGTTTGGAGACAATGATTTTGTCATCTTGCTATTATATGTTGACAACATGTTGGTTGCAGACCCCAACAAAGATCGTGTCAGTAAACTGAAGGCACAACTCGCTAGGGAATTTAAGATGAAAGACCTTGGACCCGCAAACAAGATGCTAGGGCTGCAAATACACCGAGTCGGAGCTAGTAGGAAAATTTGGCTTTCACAAAAAAATTATGTGAAGAAAATCTTGCAAAGGTTTAGTAAGCAAGATTGTAAGCCAATATCAACCTCTTTTCCTACTAATGTCAAGTTATCCTCCAAGATGAGTCCTAGCAGTGAAGAAGAGAGGATGGAGATGTCTCGAGTACCGTATGCATCAGCAGTGGGAAGTTTAATGTTCATGATGATTTGTACAAGACCAGACATTGCATATACAGTGGGAGTAGTGAGTCGGTACATGGCGAAACCTGGTAGAGAGCATTGGGGATATGTTGATTCTGATTATGCAGGTGATTTTGACGGAAGTAAAACAACCGCCGGGTATGCGTTTACACTTTCTGGCGGAACAGTAAGCTGGGTTTCAAAACTGCAGTCAGTTGTGGCCATGTCAACAACAGAAGCAAAATATGTTGCAGTTGCTCAAGCCAACAAAGAAGCAGTATGGTTGAAGATGTTGTTGGAAGAGCTCGGGCACGAACAAGAGAAAATTACTCTATTTTGTGATAACCAGAGTGCCTTGTATTTTTGCAAAGAATCCAACATTTCATTCAAAGACAAAGCATATACGAGTTCAGTGTCACTTCGTTCATGAGAAAGTGGAAGAAGGAACCGTGGATATGCATAAAATTCATACTGATGATAACGTGACAGATTATCTGACGAAAGCAATCAACTGTGACAAGTTTATATGGTGACGATCCTCATGCAGCCTAGCAGAAACGTAAGCAACATGGAAGGGCAAGGAAGGATAACGGTGTGAAGATTGATTGGGCTTCAATCGAATCTTCAAGTGGGAGATTGTTAGTGAAAGGGCAGATGTGGAAAGGTTAAATGACCTTTGAGATATGTGGCTCTTGCCTGTTGGATTATCTGACTCTTCATATTGTGGCTCTTATTCCTTTGTGACCCCAAGATGTAAACGCCTATAAAAGGCAGTGAGACATGCTTCAGTTGGCATCCCATTTACAAAGAAAAACACATAGAAGTTTACTATGTATCTCATTCTTTTTCCTAGTATTTGAGGGTATTAGAGATTTTGTAATATCTCCTAATACAAGAGAGATAACTATTGATGTTTATCCTTGTAATTAGAGAGAATGTGTAACTCCTAGTTTTCATCATAGTGAAACGTATCTTTCTTTGCCCGTGGTTTTTACCCTATTAGGGTTTTTCACGTTATATCCGTGTGTCATTTTTTATTATATTTCTTATTTTAGTTGTGTGTTTGCTTCAGTCCGATTTGTCACTTTTCTCAACGGGTGTTCTATTTTTAAAATTTGTGCAACCATACTCGTATAATTATTCCTTTTGATACAGTAGACATATGAATGTACATTTTTATGCCATAAAAGTAAACTTTTTAAGAAATCGTATCCCATTAATCAATAATCTTTTCTATATAATGAAAATGTATCAATTACTCAAAAAATTTTCATTGTCAAATTGCAGCCTCATCATTTTGTTGTATGATATTGATAAGTTTGATTGTAATGCTTTGTTAATTTTAATCAATGATTAAAATCTAAGTCATTTTTCTAAACTTAAATTTAAATTTTTTAAAAATATCAATTACATACTTGCTACTTTCAACCACCGTCAATCATCACAATGTCCAATTCCAGAAAATAATTATGTTTATGGTAACGCCACATCGCGCGAGCACCCTTCTAATGTTTAATAAATACCTTACCCACTGTTTCAAACCGTAAAAAAATGAAGTGAGAAACTAGATACAATGATAATAAAATAGCGTAACTTGCTAGCTACATTTACACAAGTACAAGCACAAAATAGATCTAGAAAATTAATTACTTATTTCCTACCAAGTGTATTACCAATGGACTTTCAGCGACAGATTTTCCGACGGATGATTTTCCGTCGCTAATTTACCGACCATATTTCGACGAAACAGCGACGAGTGTGTTTTTCCGAGTAACTTCCGACATAATTCCAAAAGATTGGATTGTTGTTGGAAATCCGTCTGTAATTCACATAACCTATCGTCGAATTTCCGACGCCATTCCGACATGTATATTTTAATAATTCCAAAAGTTCAACGTTTCAACCAGGTAATATTGAATTCGATTCTTTCTTCGAAAGATGCATGGAAATGTTGTTGACTTTAGATCATTGTAAAAAGGAACCATTTACTCATTTGCGTGAAATTTTATGTTTACAGACGGCTGCAATAGTTAGTTCAGGGCTACTGTTGATGGCTTATACTATTTCCAACCGTGCTTCATTTTACGCACACAGAAGTTCATTTCGGGAAGTCAAAGTTGGCCCTTTCAAGGTTCAACAGCTGTATAATGTTGGTGGCATATGCAAGTTATCTCTTCTTCCAAATGGATGAAATAAACTATTTTATGGGTAAAATAAAACATTTTATCTTTCCGATTGTATGCAGTGAGATCGTTGTTCTAGATTAGGTAAGCTTGTTTAAGCACATGACCGCTTTCTTGCATTGCCGAACACGATAAGTTGTTTCAAAAGTTCTCACATAATGTTGTATTTTAAAAGCCATTATATAAGTTTGAAGCTTTTAATGGGACTTCATACAATGTAGGTGCGAATTTTGGAAGAGACCGTAAGAAAATTGCAAGAGGATAACACGAAATGAGATCAAGAGAAATGAGATGCAAGTGCGGTTACAACGAGTGTAGAACGTCAAGTGCGAGAACACATGCATCAACGGGAATTAGAGGCGAATGCTCGTGAAGAAGCTCGAGAGAGAGAGTGGCAACAAAAGATGAACGATATTAACTCGATGCTAAGGAAGTTTAAGAATCCAGGCCCCCCAAAGTAGTCGGATATTGTCACATCAATATGAATATTTGGAATTTATACTCTAATTTCTATCTTTTATGTTTTTGAATGCTTTTGTTGGATTTTGAAACTTTTCCTATGTGATTGATGACATTTTGTGATACTCCCTCCGTCTCAAATTTATTGTCAGGAGACAAAAAACACAAAGTTTAATAAAAGTGGGGCCACTACAATTTTAAACCATACAAATAGAATATTCCCTCACAAAATTACCTTTTTATTACTAAAAATGGAAGGTGGACAATAATTTTGAGACAACCCAAAAAGGAAATATGGACAATAGATTTGAGACGGAGGGAGTATATGATTATCATTTCAATGGTTCTATGTTTAATTATGAATTATCATTTTAATTTACTGGTTTCATTTAAGCTATTTAAATGCAGACTTACATAAATTTGAGCTTTATTATGTCCGATTATTCCGACAACTATTCCAATGTATTGTGACCCTTTACTTTTCCAAGCGATTTGTGATGGAACTTTTACCGACGACTTTCCAACGAAAGTTTCCACCGACTTCAACGAACACATAACCAGAATTCGACAAATGTTTTTCCTCATTGTTTCAACGAAATTCCGCAGATACTAATTACCGACCATAGATAATGCGACCTTTGCTTTTTATCACAGATCCGTTGAAACCATTATTACCGACGGATTTCCGCTGTAAATGTCCGTCGCTAAAGACTACGATGTAGTAGTGTACATAACACGTTTTGTATGTTCCACTGGTGGTGTTACTTTGAGTTTGTGTTATTCGTTTTCACATGGGGTAATGCGATTTACCAACTATATTCTAGGCAGAGATGTATGAGAACATTTCAAGAATTCCATTGTACTTTCTTGTACAAATAAGTACACAAAAATTGTGTAGTTACTATAAGGTATGCATGCAGGCGACCTGGTTAAGTCGCCACATCGCCTTTCTCTCCGACGACCGACGACGACCTAGTTGCCACAGTGGTGACACGAGAATTTTATTTATTTATTTATTTTATTTTTTAATTCAAATATTTTTAAAAATAAAATTCAACTTCATTAATAAAAATACTTAACATTACAACAATAATTAAAACTTAAACTAATAAAACGTGACGTTACAATACTTATTAAAAGCGCAACTTAATAATCTAAGGTGTAACGTTCTTTGATTGCGACCTTAAGTTGTTCAAGTTCTTGTAGTTGTCGTGCGGGCATATTTGGGTCGAGAGGTGTGTTGTAGAAAATTAAATCTTGCGTCCGGGTTGATTGTCTTGCCATTGCAAGTCACGACGTTGGAACTCAAGTTTCTCCTTTTTAACTCTTGACTCGCCTTGCCCTTGCCTCTGCAAGCTCCATCTCTTCTCGCTTCAACTTTATGTATTCCGCTCCATATTCTTGGTTTTTCCTTATTTGACTTTTGATCTTGAAAAGTTCTCGGCCATATTAGTAACAAATGAAGCGGGTGCCTCGTGTGATTTCTTCTTGGTACGCTTCACGACCTTTTGGTCGTGATTCTCAGTCTCTTCTTCTTCGAATCATCCACCTCATGGGGATGAAAAGGACCTTTGTTGACCCGAGGTGGTTTCCGAAGTCCTGGATTTCTTCCGACTAGTCTTGGTGAAATTAGGCATCTCAACAGTTTTCCAAGCAGAATGCCCTCTCAAAACTTTCCAACACTCCTTCAATGTAAACTCATGCTTGTGAAGCACACGGTATTCGTTACAAGCCTTTTCATAATCGTCTTCGTCATTCTCACCGCTTCCGTGATTATCCTTGATATTATCCATAATTGCACAAAAGAAACCAACCTTGAACGAATCCTACCCTTCCATTTGGTCGTTATGGAGTCGTGAGGTTCTTGTTGAACCGTTTCACTTTCAAAATGCACGCTATCACCTCATCCCAAAACCCACTCCGGTTGATAGAGTTCCCTCTTTCCGAATTTTCGACACATGTACCCAAGCTCTACAAAGCGCGACTTCTTCCGCTTTTGTCCATGGTAATACGGGTGCGGTTGCAACATTCTTGCCCTTGCCCTTCCCCTTTGTAGCCCGTTTTGTAACCTTCTTTGATTTGACGGGTGACGTCTCTTCGACATCGTCTTCAACACGAATAGAACCGTGGTATGAACCGTGCCCCGAACCTTGTCCCATCGAAGCATCTTGAGTCGGGTATTGTTGAGACGTGAAGCATTGAGCAGGAGGGAATTCCATAAAATGCTCATAATCCATATCAAGATTAACAGCATCAAGCGGTGAAAACGATTGATTATGTTGGGAAGATTGTGAGAAATCCATGTTAGGATGATATGACGAACCGCTTGGTGCTTGGTTTTGATTGATACTCGGACGACCCGGTGGGAAATATGGACGATTGACGTAAAATGGGTTTTGATTAAGGTTGGGTTGTGGTAGTCGTGTTTGATAATTAAAACCGGCTGCTTGAAAACGAACATCCCGATTTTGTGGTGGTGTTAAACCGGTTAATTGAAACGGTGGATCCGGTGAGAAATTCAAGTTTGGGGAATTTTGGGGAAGTCGGGATCGTCGGGTTTTTGAGTTGGGAGTTTTTCTTTGTGACATGATGATTATTGAAGAGTAGTTGTTTGAATTGTGAAGAGTAGTTGTTTGAATTGTGTGTTTAAAAATGTGTTTGAGGTTGATATTTATAATGTTGTAAAAGTGGTAAAGTTTTGAAAAAAAAAAAAAGTTGAGTGTTGTTTATACTCGGTTGTTTGGCCAACCGAGTTTGGGTCTCCTTCCTCCACAACCGAACACGACCGACACCTCCACAAAGGGAGGACCGGCCTCAACCGACGCAACCGACCGAGTGATGACCGGTCCATTGCGCATAGCCTAATATATGAAACTTTACCTTAATATGGCAATTAATGATTTGTTGAATTTAGATCCAAAGACTACTCCACGTCTTGCCTACTTCTATTGTAGCCATTAAATAAGAATAAAGTCATTAAACAATCAACTGATTAATTAGTAGTCAACGGGACGATTAAAAATTAGAAAGATTTATAATAACGTAGAAAGGTTACAATCTAAATACAAACAGTACACACAATAAAATTTTGTGCACTATTCTTCATATCTTGCAGCAACATTTTTTCCCGCTTTTGTTAAAGCTTATTACACCCAACATTGTAATCATAAGTCGAATAGAAAGATGTGCAGGTGACCTATCTGCTTACACAGTTTTTACAGCATGAAACCTTGGTTCTTTTGGGAGAAACTTTTGTTCGCTATACACAGTCATGTAGTCTCCGAACACAAACTCGGGGTATCCGAATGTATTACTATCTTCATTTTCTTTCTTGACAAGTTGAGTTGCGGGTGCAATGGTTGCATCATAGGAAGGGTTATAGAATGAGGCTATAGATCTCCTAGTTCCGTCACGCTTAGAGTTAACCCTATGCCAGACACTTTTGTATCTTCCATTGCTCAAGACTTCTATTTGATCACCCGTATTGATGACAATGGAATTGGGCAATGGTTGCACATCGATCCATTCACCTCCTTTAAGAATCTGAAGACCATCCACCTCTTCATCCTGGAAGAGCAGGATGATGCCTCCAGCATCCGTGTGGGCACGCAGCCCGTTCGCCATCTCGGGATGAGGGCATAGTGGATAGTGGCTTACCTTAGTCCCAAAGAAGGCCTTTTGTCCCTCTCCGCCATTGAAAGCATTCTTTATGTACCCCTTTGGTATGCCTAAGTTTTCGTCCATCACTACCATTAGCTTCTCTGCCAATTTTTTCAATTCTGCTCGGTATTCTGTCATGGTTTCTCTACAAATCAATAAAAACACAACTTAGATGTGCTATTTAAAACGTAAAATAGAGTTTTACGTGATTATAGTACCAAGAACCAGTATTGATTCTTACTTGAATCCCAGGGTTTTAGGTGGCCATTCATTATCATCTGAGAGAAGGAAGACATCTTCCCAGTCGATATTTTCTAGCTTCTCATTGCTTTTCTTATCGACTAATTCCTTCAACAACTTTACGGGTGTCGAGTTCTTGAAAAACTCTTCTTCCCTCTCTGTCTTATAGCACTCACTGCTCACCTTTTTCACCCTTTCAAGAAGCTCCTCTGGAATCCCATGATTCACCAACTGTCATGAATAAGCACAATGCAACGATCAGTGCAGTGAAAATATAATCAAGTTGTGATTCATTGTTTTGCAGATACATACACATAAATACATTTTAATTTGGATATTTGAATTGAATGCTTATACTTAATAGGTTACCTGAAAGAATCCCCATTCTTCACATCCATTTGCTATCTGAGCCATCGTCTTTGCTCTCTCTTCGCCGTTGAGCTTTGAGAAGTCAATGACTGGAATCGCCATTTTAAGACACGAAAAAAGACTACAGCGTATCTTGATTGGAAAATATAGAACTGGTGTGGTAATGAAGGATTAACTTATCCTATTTATAGCCTACTTGCACCTCCCATCAAATGATAATGTCAACTGCTTCATGTTATTATAATCATTTGTTCCAAGAAGTATGGTATGATTATCGTCCGTTTTGAGTGCAAATAATGGTCAAGGATTGAATTTGGTGCTAACCCACATCACAAGCATACTCCTTTAAAATTTTCAATCAATGCAGTGCTAAGTTGATGATTGATATATAATAATTTAGATTAAGATAACACCTTTTCTGGTTGAACTCTGATTATTTATCTAGTTGGTGCTATCTTAAGTAAACCTCAAATAATCAGATATAGTGAGGCATACTGTTGGATCGTAAACTTGATTTAGTCCGAGCCCATATAGTGGAAGCTTCTAGAAAGTCGTAGAATGGTATGGAAGCTTCTAGAACGACAAAGAATAATCCTAGAAAATATCCATAGATATGTCTAGAATATTGTAGCTAAATGTTATAGAAATATCTAGAATTAGGATAAGGATGATGATGTATTAGAAATTATCAAGATGATGTAGGAAGTATCTAGATAGTAGTAGAATATCCATGGAAATATCTCATCTCTAGAACATTCCATGGAGTAGTATAAATAGGTGTTGTGGTGATGCATTTGTAATGAAGCAAATCAAGCAAAGCTTAAGCAATCAATAATATTCCTCTCTTCCTAAATTTCACTTACAACCTCTTCATCAAATATAAGCCTAAAAGGCCTTCGAGTTTCTAACAAATTGGTATCAGAGCTAGAAGATCACGATGTCAAGCATGATGAACTTGTTCCAATTTCCTCGTCTTACCAAAGATAACTATGGTAGTTGGTGCATTCGAATGAAGGCGTTACTCGGTTCACATGATGTATGGGAGATTGTAGAAAGGTGTTGAGAAAGTAGATGACGAAAGTTCCATGAATGCCGCCCAAAGGGTGGAGTTGCAAAAGGCAAGAAAGAAGGATCAAAGTGCTTTACACTCATCTATCAATGTCTTGATGATGCGATGTTTGAGAAAGTTGCAAACGCAACTACTTCCAAGGAAGCGTGGGAGATCCTTCAAAATGCTTTCAAAGGAATCGACAAGGTGAAAAAGGTACGTCTTCAAACTCTTAGAGGAGAGTTCGAAAAACTCCAAATGGAGGAATCCGAAACCATTTCGGATTATTTCACTCGTGTCTTGACCATTTCAAATGAAATGAAGAGAAATGGTGAAAGCTTGAGTGACACAAGGGTGATAGAAAAGATTCTTCGCTCTTTGCCACCAAGCTTTGATTACATTGTCGTGGCCATAGAGGAGTCAAAAGACATAGACTCAATGACCATTGATCAACTCATGGGATCTTTACAAGCCCATGAAGAGAAGTTGAAGAAAAGAAGGGGGAAAGAACCCTTGAGCAAGCTTTATACTCAAAGGTCTCTTTCAAAGAAAGAGAAAGAACTTTCTACATGGAAAGGAGCAAGGACGAGGCGCGGTACTTTTCGAGGTCGTGGTGGTTTCAAGGCCGAGGACGAGGAAGAGGAAGAAGATGTCAACAAAGAAGATGAAAACCAATGGTCTTCATATCGAAGAGGTCGTGGAAGAAGCTTTCAATCTCAAAGAGGAGGTAAGCCCCAAACACAATGTTACAACTGTCGTAAATATGGTCATTATGCCAATGAGTGTACTAGCTCAAGACAAGTGGAAGAAAAAGCTAATCTTGTGGAGGTAGAAGACGGAGATGAGCTTACCTTGCTAATGGCAAGACATGACGAACAAGAAGAGAGGATAGAGCCATGGCATATAGATTCACGCAAGTAACCATATGACGGGTGAAGAAGACTTGTTCGTGGAGATGGAAGAAAGTAAGGTAACGTCACCTTTGGAGACGAATCAAAGGCACCGTGAAAGGAAAAGGTAAGATACTTATCCGAGCTAAAGATGGAAGTCACCAATATATTTCGGACGATACAATGTGCCCAATCTTAAAAGTAATATTTTAGCGTGGGACAACTTTTAGAGAAAAATTACGATATTCATTTCAAGGATCGTAGTGCTACAATAAGGAATCAAGGAAAGCTCATAGCAAAAGTGCCTATGACCAAAAACCGAATGTTCCTTCTAAACATTCAACATGATGAAGCTAAGTGCTTAAAGAGTTGTTTGAAGGATCATTCGTGGCTTTGGCACATGAGATCGGCACTTAAACTTTGGTGACTTAAAGTTATTATCCTCAAAGGGAATGGTGAAAGGGTTAGATCAAATTGATCATCCCAATCAACTGTGTGAAGGATGCCTTCTTGGGAAGCATGCTAGGAGTTCGTTCGAAAGAAGCGACATCAAGAGCTAAGGAGCCTTTACATCTAATTCACACGGTTTGTGTGGTCCCATTACTCCACCCTCTTATAGTAAGAATCTCTACTTTATGCTCTTTATTGATGATTTCTCAAGAAAAACTTGGGTATATTTTCTAAAGAAAAATCCCAAGCTTTTGAAACTTTTAAAACATTTAAAACTATGGTTGAAAAGAGAAAGGTTTAAAAATTAAATCAATGAGATCCGATAGAGGTGGAGAATTTTTATCAAAAGAATTTAACAAATTTTGTGAGGATAATGGGATTCGGAGATTTCTAACGGCTCCTTACTCCCACAACAAAATGGAGTGGTTGAGAGAAGAATAGAACCATTCTCAATATGGTCCGAAGCATGTTGAAAAGTAAGAAGATGCCAAAGGAGTTTTGGGCGAGGCGGTTGATTGTGCAATATATCTATTGAACCGGTGTCCGTCAAAGAGTTTAGATAACAAGACTCCACAAGAAGCATGGAATGGGATGAAGCCTACCGCTCTCACCTAAGGGTATTCGGAAGCATAGCATATGTCCACGTTCCGACCAAAGGCGATTGAAGCTTGATGATAGAAGTGAGAAGCATGTGTTTGTTGGGTACGACAAGCATTCGAAAGGTTATAAGCTCTATAATCCAATCACAAGGAAGGTGGTAGTGAGTAGAGGCGTGGAGTTCGATGAAGAAGAGACATGGGATTGGAGCATCAAGGAAAATGAAAGGTATGACTTTCTTCCTATGGTGATGAAGAAGAGACGGGTGAATCAAGTGAAGAAGTCCAACAACCTCAAAGTCCAACTCCAACCCAAGAATCACCTTCAAGTTCAAGTGAAGGAGAACCAAAGACAAGAAGTTTGCGGGAGCTCTCACGAGGTAACCACGAAATACCCCTTACTTGTTTATCGTTGATTGTGAACCTTTAGTTTTGAGGAGGCTATGAAAAGCAAGAAATGGAGACAAGCCATGGACGAGGAGATAAAGTCAATAGTGAAGAATGATACGTGGGAGTTGACGACCCTTCCGAAAGGCCAAAAGGCTATCGGAGTCAAGTGGGTATACAAGACCAAGAAAAATGCTAAAGGCGAAGTGGAAAAGTACAAGGCAAGACTTGTGGCAAAAGGTTACAAGCGAAGCATGGTATCGACTACGAAGAGGTATTTGCTCCTGTTGCTCGCTTAGAAACTATTAGAATGATTATTGCTATTCTCGCTCAATATAGGTGGAAGATCCACCAAATGGATGTAAAGTCGCATTTCGAATGGACTTCTCGAAGAAGAAGTTTATGTGGAGCAACCAGAGGATATGTTGCCAAAGGGCAAGAAGGTAAAGTGCTAAGGTTGAAGAAGGCCTTATATGGTCTAAAGCAAGCACCACGTGCTTGGAATACTAGAATTGACAAGTATTTCCAAGAACATGGTTTTACTAAATGCCTAAGTGAATATGCACTTTACGTGAAATTTGCAAATCAAGTATCTTGCTCGTGCGCTTGTACGTAGATGATTTGATCTTTACAGAAACTCTCGAGTATGATTGATGAGCTCAAGAATTCAATGACGAAAGAGTTCGAGATGACGGACATAGGACTTATGTCTTATTATCTTGGTATTGAGGTGAAAGCAGACGGATGATGGAATTTTCATAAGTCGAGAAGGATATGCCAAGGATATATTAAAGAAGTTTGGCATGGATAAGTGCAATCCAGTTGGCACCCCATAGAACATAAGGCAAAGCCTTCTAAGCATGACGGAGGAGAAGCGGTAGACTCAACTCAATTCAAGAGTCTCGTTGGAAGTCTGCGCTATTTGACATGTACAAGACCGACATACTCTTTGCGGTTGGTTTAATTAGTCGTTTCATGGAAGAGCCTACGACAAAGCATTTGGAGATTGCAAAGAGGATTCTCCGTTATATCAAAGGTACCGTAGACTACGGCATGTTTTATTCAACAAGTGAAGACTTCAAGTCGGTTGGATATAGCGATGTTGAAATTGGAAACAAAGATGATGGAAGAAGTACAACAGATTCGTATTCTTCCTAGGTAACAATGCTTTTACATGGTCTTCAAAGAAGCAACCTATTGTTACTTTGTCCGGTTGTGAAGCGGAGTACGTAGTGCAACATCGTGTGTATGTCACGCAATTTGGCTTAGAAGTATGCTAAAGGAGCTACACATGGAACAAGAAGATGCGATCGAGATCTACGTGGATAACAAGTCGGCCATTGACTTAGCAAAAATCCAAGATACCATGATCGAAGTAAGCATATTAACACTCGTTATCACTTTATTCGAGAGTGCATTGCAAGGAAAGATGTCCAAGTGATACATACGAGGTCCGAGAACCAAGTTGCGATATCCTCACCAAGCCGATCAACGAAAGATTTTTCAAGACAACGAATGATGCTTGGAGTCGGTAAATCAAGTTTAAAGGGGGGTGTTGGATCGTAAACTTGATTTAGTCCGAGCCCATATAGTGGAAGCTTCTAGAAAGTCGTAGAATGGTATGGAAGCTTCTAGAACGACAAAGAATAATCCTAGAAAATATCCATAGATATGTCTAGAATATTGTAGCTAAATGTTATAGAAATATCTAGAATTAGGATAAGGATGATGATGTATTAGAAATTATCAAGATGATGTAGGAAGTATCTAGATAGTAGTAGAATATCCATGGAAATATCTCATCTCTAGAACATTCCATGGAGTAGTATAAATAGGTGTTGTGGTGATGCATTTGTAATGAAGCAAATCAAGCAAAGCTTAAGCAATCAAAAAAAAAAAAGAAAAGTTCAAGCAACAAAGTTAGATTGTAAAGTTCTTTTAAGGATTCCTCTCTTCAACTAATATAAGCCTAAAAGGCCTTCGTGTTTCTAACACATACAAGCGACCGCTGTGTTCATTGCGTTTCCAATTCTCGTCTTGGATTTTTTTATCTCTTCTTCACTACTTACATAGATGTGTATTGTACTTTGTACATGTGTTATCTAGCTTGTATGTGAAATGTCTGATATATTAGCAATATGGATTACCTCCTTAACTTTGTTCTAGGAATATATCTGCTATTTTAGTCCTTCTAAAGAACTAGCTAGTGCTGTAACATCGAATAGTATAAGTTAATACACTGCATTAATTGATTGCAATTTTAACTATCCATGTTGTAGTTGGTAAGTTTAGATTAAGATCGATGTCATGTTGTAAAATACTCCCATAGTGTATACACTCACTCGACTATATATTTTTATGTCATAGAACGTTTATTGACAGAAAAAACTCTTCTATTTGAACGGCATAAGTATATTTTCGCAATGAAATAATCTTTAACTCCAAGAAACCGCGCTCCGGTATGTTTTTTGGAGATGTACAAGAATCTCGCTTTTCTTTGGCTTAATATATATATAGTAGATGGGAAAATGAAAATATCGAGTGGTTTGATTGGCTCTCTAAGCCATATTCCATCCCTTTCAATTCTTCTCTTGGTAAAATAAAACTCTTCTTTCTAAATCTTGTGTGATAATCTGTTTTACGCTCATCATGTGTGAGGTCTTGTTTCTTGATGTAAAAAATTATCGTTTTATTAAATCCAATTTTCATATATATCAAATGTGTGTTAAGACTTAAGACGCTTATTACCACTAGTTTTAGTGTAATAAAAAATTCGTTTCTTAATGTAAAAAAGAAAAAGAAAAAATCGTTTCTTAATGTTCCACAAAAAAATCGTTTCTCAATGCATGTTATATGCTCATCATAAGTGAGGTCTGTTTCTCAATGTAAAAACATCCTATTATTAAATCCGATGTACATATACGGATTCTTTTCAACACGATTAGAAGTGGATCCAATCCCTAACCACATGAACTTAGCAGATTGTCCCATCACATGAAAGATGAGGTTTGTTAAAACTTAAAAGATACAGATATGACCGGTTTAATGAAAGAAATACGTTGTTACTTTATAATGGTACGAGACGTATTAAGTAGGATTCTTAAAAAGATATACTGATGATTCGTGCTAATGGTATAGTATTATATTGCGAGGTTAAGTAGACAACCATGTATTTGTTGTAATAATTATAAACCGTTTGAGCTGAATATGTTTTGGTATATTATGCAAACAATTTGACAGTATGTTAACACGCCGAAAAGAATGTTGGATTCTTAAGCTAGTAGTAACAATAGTAGTACGAGTCACAATCATGGACTTGGTCATGTTGTGGTGTTGTGATAACACTCAAATTAGTTGGAATTGCCAAAGATCTATTGGTGATACAAGCAAATAAGGGCAAGCATTCATCGTCAACTCAACGTTGTAACGGTTTTTCAAAGCCACCAACATCACCACAAACGTAGTGTAATAACGGAACCAATATCACCACCAAAACATACTCCGCTTAAACACAAATATATCCTTAAAAAACAAAATATCACACACACAATACAACAACTTCCACGCCTCTCAAAAATTGGTCGTCTAAACGATCGAGTTCTCCTATTTGTACACCTAAGATGCGTCTTCATGAGGTCAGGGTAATAAGGAGCACGCGTTGATTTGGCCCGAGCAATCGAGCATTCATCTTAAGATGCTTATTACCACTAGTCTTAATGTTAAAGGTGATACGTTACAAAGCTCAAGCCATGATATGCATTAATCCGGTGGAGCCATATGTAAATATGTTATGAAAGATTTTGAGCTCATATGCCTGTGAAACTAAAATAATAATAAATAAAAAAATGCAAGCATATTGTATGTTTGATCAAGATTGTTGCGTAATTTCTCTCCTTCCTTTTCACTGTCATGTATTTTCTTGCATTTGAAGTTTTTGCCGACTATGTGACATTTGACATCAACGATATCAATGCGTTGACTTTATTTTTCTCTATTAAATGTGACAAGCTGATGTGTCCATATATAAAAAGTTGTGCAACGTTAAAAGCATCTACATCAATAACACAAGTTAAAGTTTGACACCGTGTCACGTCAATGCCACATCAGCTTTAACATTTCACATTAACATCTCCAAAAAACACCCACAACAACAATATTCCCAAGTTAAACTTTAACACTCCAATAATTTACAAAAACAACTCCTCATTTAAGGAATAAATAAATAAAAAAAAAAAAAAAAAAAAACAAACAAATAACGGGTGTTGGTATGTTAACACCGACCCCTTAACACCCGAATAACACCGACCGTCCAATGATAACACCGAATAACGCCGGTTAACGCGGCACTAACGCCGGATCCGACGTTAATGATGTGAATGCTCTAAAAGCAATATGGCGTTAAAGCCTTTGTCAAACCTTTACATGAAATAAAACTCACGTACCATTTAAGAAAACATATACTACAACAATCCGTAGCTTTGACTTCTAAAGTTATTAAAAAACTAGAGTTTTGACTTCTGAGCTAGCTAATTTCTGGGTGCCCAAAACTAAAATAGAGAATGAGAGCATGGGGTGTGGTGGGCAACTCACTCCTCTTTATTTGGGCCCCACTTGTGTCACATCACTTCCACATCACTCCAACACAATCACTTAAAAATACCCCCTAATCACAACTAACCCAAACCTCTTCACTTAGGCCTCACCCACCCTCACAAACACAAACACAAACACAAACACAAACACAAAAGAAACAAATACAACGGTTTATCTCTGTGCTTACTTCTTTGTTGTGTTTCTCGTCGTTGCACTGGTGAAACCACAACCGGCGAAGCCACATGGTGTGGTGGCGAGGAAGCCACGTAGGAGTGGCAAGGAGGACTCGTTGCTATACCCCATGCTCTGATGCATCAAGAGTGCACGGTGCACGACAGCAATAACACGCCAATTTATTTTATTTTTTATTATTTTTTTACCAACAACAGCGTCATTTTGCATTCCCTACATGCGTTATTCGTCCTTTCATGGTTTCACTCACTCTAATGCAATATAGTAATGGTTGTAGTTCCACATTCCCATTTATCCCCATATCGACACAACATCAAATAGGTTTACATGAAAATAACAAGGAAGAAGGTACACAAATGATATGTTAATTTTAAAATAAAACCTAAAAGATTGAACACTTGTAACAACAACACAATAAACCCCGCAAATACTACAATGAGTAGACTATGGATGACCACACCAGGAAGTAGTCTTTATAGAATCATGTTTTTTGGATGTGAAAGTTAAATTACCCAGTCAAAGGAGAAAGAAATATCCATTGAAGGCAACAACATCAATGAAGAAGATGGTTGCACATGGGTGTTTAGAAAACGCCATAAGCACCTTAGGAACAAAAACCTACCCAAAACACAACACCATAACCAGATTCATGTATCATCACCCAAAAAACCTTCACAACACCTTCAACTCAAACCCATAACCCCCCCCACACACACACACCCCCCAACATAAGCTATTTTGTTTTCTAATGGGCCCTCAACTCTCACCTTGTGTATTTGCTAGTAATTTTAAACCTCACACTCAGGCCCATATTACCCTCCTCATGTTTACTTAAATCCAACACACACTAACCCATTAGACACTTAGGCCCATATTACTCATCCCCACGCTTACAGAAATGCTTCTCAACCTTTAAACAAAAAAGATACTCGTCTGTACCTACCTCCTCCAATCATTCAAGAGATAACATATCCAGGAAAAAGAAATTTGCATCTTTGAAACTATTTGATTCTCTTAATGGCATTAACATGATGCCAAAATAACAAACAAAATGCAGTTTCACAACCCAAACCCTCACCTACAATCGCTACCTCTAAAATTAAGATGATTTCCGACTCACAATCTTTGATTAGAAGATGTAACAAGCGAATCCTTGCTAAAACCTCTCATTCTAATGAATCCAAAGGTTCAGATTCAGTTGAGGTGGAAAATATAATAGATATTAGGAATGTGCTAGGATTTGGCATGACATGCAAGAATAAAGATGTTGCTTCCATTCTTGCTAACAGAGTTCATAATGTTAATTACTGAATATCTTATCTCTCAATATCAGGGGTAAGGGAAGATCACAAGAAAAGTTGAGTCAAGAGATTGTGTGCTGCAAACAATGTCCACTTCCTAGGCCTCCAAGAGACCATGACTTATGGCATTGATCAATTTCGGATTAAAGAGCTTTGGAATAACTCCCCTTTTTAATTTGTTTCAAAAAATTTAGTAGGGAAGTCGGGTGGAATTTTAGCCGTTTGGGATTCTGCAAGGTTCACTCTAACCTCATCAATCAATGGAGACAGCTTTCTAGCACTCAAAGGTACATGGAAGCCACTTAACATTTCATGCCTTTTTGTTGTTGTTTATGCACCTCAAAATCAAATTAAGAAAAATAAGCTTTGGTTTGATTTTAATAATGTTATTAGCAACTTAGACATTCTGACTGTGGTGATGGGCGATTTCAATGAAATGAGGTCCGCTTCTGAAAGAATTGGTTCAGCTTTCAATCACATAGGGGCCAATAAATTCAATGAATTTATTACTAATATGGGGCTTTTGCGTCTTCCCATGGGAGGAAAGCGTTTCACCCGCATCAACAAGTTTGGTTCAAAGTTGAGTAAGTTGGATCATTTTCTAGTATCGAGTCATTATATTGATAATTGGCCTCAAGCTAATGTCTTGGCTTTGACTAGTGAGCTTTTTGATCATTCACTGATAAGGATTTAAAAGGTACACTTTTAAGGGGTCATTTAAGCCCTTAATTGCACACTTTTATATCCGTTACTGCTTAATTTCGTTACTTTTCACTTTTTAGGTCTCTTGGAAGTAAAATGCTGGAATGATGCTTATTTGGACGAAAAGGAGTGAATATATGAAGAAAATGGCTAAGTCAAGATCGAAGACACTCAAGTCATTGAACCGAAGGCGGCGTCCCAACTAAAGGCGACGCCGTCCCTCTCTGGATTTAATTAAAATACACCGACGACTCAGAGACTTTTGCTAAAATACACCGACGGCGTCTGGCTTTGAAGAGGAAGGGCGTCACTAAGATTTTTCATCTCGACGGCCCGGATCCGAATCGACAACGTCCCTGCTAAAGCCCGACGGCGTCACAACTACAACGTGACGCCGTACCAACGATAACTTGGCCAAGACGAAAACCCTAATGACGGCGATCTGATTGCGTCCCACCTATAAGGCGACGCCGTCGCAAGTGTAAAATTATATATAGAAATCGAATTTTCAGAATTTAAGGAGGTAGACTTGTGGAGTAAAAACCCTAAACGTTTGTAGTTCGACTTGGACAATATCTTAGGGTCCCAAACCCTATTTTACTCATCAAGATAAGTGTTTTATTTCATTAATTTCATTATGTCTTCCATTGAATGTGTGTATGCTTGCTTGTTTAACATGTCCGGCTAAATTTCTTGCGTGTTTGCTTAGATCTATGAAACCTAGTTATTAATTATTGATTGGTTGTCTCTTATCTTAATTGTAATTGGCTTAGGAGTGCAATTAGGCTATCGTTGTGTTTAAATGCTTGAGTAATCTTTGTGAACCTTAGTTTATGAATCACTTAGCAGATTTCGTAGTCTAAACATCCAAAGATAACCTTAAAGTTAGTTTATGAATCATCTAGCGGATTTCGTAGGCGATAACCTTAAGTGGTCTCAAAGAGTTAGGGAAAAAGACACACCCTACGACCTTAGAAAACACAACGCGTTAAGAATAAGGACGTGACAATTCAACCACCAATAAAAGATAACTAGGGAGTAATAGTATCTAGGTAAGCACATTTTTAATCATCATACGAGCACACATCAAAAAGACATAGACTACCTGTAGTATTAGATAATTAGAATAGTAGAGTAATCGGTAGAAGTACCACCCCACAAATCCAAGCCCCGAGATTTTACCCTTAGCTTTCTAAAAAAAATATAAAAAGATAAAAAATAATCTTCCTCAACCTCAACCTTAGCGTAGTACACTTCTTACTAGCATTCCTATTCCCTTAGAGAACGATATCAATCCCCGAGGCTTACCCAATACTACACTACAACGATTAGGTTCACTGCCTAGAGTGTTAAAAAACTTTCTCGACGAAAAGGAAGTTCCTTTGACCCCGAACGCGATTCGTACGCGCATCATTCACCGCTCCTTCTTATTAATCATTTCGTAAACTACGGCTCGGTTCCTTTTCAATTCTACAACTCATGGCTATCCCATAATGACTTCCATCTCATTATCATTACATGTTGGGCCTCGACTGACTTTGGGCCCTCTTCTCGACATATTGGGACTTCTAAGAAAAAATTACAGAGCCCAAATTCAGCTATCAAATCTTGGAGACACTCTGTAAAAGTCAAAGAATCTTCTGTGGCTACTGCTCTACGTGCAAGTCTTGACCAGAAAGACAAAAAGGTGGAAGATTTCCCTTTAAACCCTTTTGATGTCTGCAAAAGACTTTATGTTGTTAAAGATAATGAATTTGGAATATCGTAATCTTAAAGATATTAAGCAAAAATCAAATATAGATGGTAAACGGTGGTACTGAGAACTCAGGTTTCTTCCATGGCATTATAAACAATCGCATTAATCGATCAATGATTAACGGTCTCAACATCCTGGAAACATGGGTCACTGATCTACCAACTGTTAAAACATTCATCTTTAACATTTACGAGGAGAAATTTAAAGAAGAAAACACTTCAAGGCCAAATTTCTCAAACAACCTTTTCTCTCAACCATCCGTTGATAAGATTTCGATTCTTGATCAACCATTTTCTTTTGAAGAAATCAAGAATGCGGTTTGGGATTGTGGTGGCGACAAAGCTCCTGGTCCTGATGGGTTCACTTTCAAGTTCATTAGAAAGTACTGGACATGCTTGGTAACGACATCATTTCTTACATTAAGGAGTTTGAAACTTCATATTTCATTCCACATGGGTGTAACTCTCTTTCATTACTCTTGTCCCTAAAGTCGACGACCTAGTTTTTAATGGTGATTTTAGGCCTATAAGCCTAATTGGTTGCCAATATAAGATTTATAGCGAAGGTGCTTGCGAACCATCTTGCTCTTGTCATTTCCTCAGTTGTTAGTGAAGTGCAAATAAATTTCATCAAGGGATGACAAATCACTGACGACCCCCTCATGGTTGAAGAAATCTTTTCCTGGGCCAAGAAACATAAGAAAAGGTGCCTTTTCTTCAAAGCCAACTTTGAGAAGGCATTTGACACTTTAAGTTAGTCTTTCATAGATCATATTATGATCCAAATATGGTTCAGCAACAAATTGAAAAATTGGATTATGGCTTGTCTTAATTCGGCATATGCTTCGGTTCTCATTAAAGTGTCGCCAATCAAAGAATTCAAAATTGAAAAGGGACTTCGATAAGGTGACCCTCTGCCCTCTCTCTTCATTACTCTAGCGGTTGAAGCTTTGAATGTGGCTCTTGTTGACGAAAGAAGTAAATATATTTTTCGTGGTATCGAGGTTGGAAATGAAAAGATTCACCTATCACATCTTCATTTCACGAATGATACCTTATTTATGGGTGAATGGTCATTAAATAATGCAAAAAAATTGTCAAGAATCCTCACTTGTTTCCATCTTGCATCTGGTCTTAAAGTTAACTTTACCAAAAGTAAGCTTTTTGGTGTTGGTGTGACTACCATGGAAGTCAACTCTATTTCTTCTTCCATTGGTTGCCTTCCATGCCAATTTCCTTGTACTTTTCTTGGTCTTCCAATTGGGGCAAACATGTCAAGATGTGTAAATTGGAATCCTCTTATAGACCGGTTTTACAGACGTCTCTCAAGATGGAAATCAAAAATTCTTTCTAGTGGTGGCCGTCTAACTCTTATTAAATCCGTCCTTGGTAGTCTTGGTGTTTACTTTTTCTCCACTTTCAAGGCTCCTAAAAAGATAATCAACAAACATGAAAGTATAAGGAGAAAATTCTTTTTGCGGGATACTTTAGATGCTAGTAAGATTGCTTGGATAGCCTAGGAAAAATTTGTCTCCCCTATCAGACATGGGGGCCTTGGCATTGGAAGTTTACAAGTAAGCAACCATCTTTGTTGGTTAAATGGTGGTATAGATTCCATACCGAAGACAAAGCTATGTGGGGAAAGTTAATTCATTTCATTCATGGTCAAAATGGTGGGCTAAGTGACTCTTCTTCTATCAAATATAAACCGTGTGGAAAACTAGAAGGGGGGGTTGAATAGTTTTACCAATTAAAACTTCCTTTTAAACTATTTAGATCGACTTATGTCAATCTATTTGGATGTGTGTGTTGGATGTTGATAAACAAGCATATAACGGTAAGTAATGAAAAGATAAGAGTAAGAAGCACAAAACCACAACACGAGTATTTATAGTGGTTCGGCTACAAGGACACCTTCCTTGCCTACTCCACTCCCGAGTCACCTACTCGAGTTTGTAAACACTACACCAATCTCCTTATGGCGGAGAAGCCTTCACAATGTCGCCTACCCTTTTCCGGTGCTAGGCTAACCACCGGTTCTTTCACTCAAGGTGAACCAAACCTACACAACGTCGCCTACCCTTTATAAGGTACTAGGCTAAGTACCTAGTTCTTTCACACCAAGGTGAACTACACCTTCACAACGTCGCCTACCCTTTATTAGGTACTAGGCTAAGCACCTAGTTCCATTGCAATGGAGGAACTACTACCACACTACACCAACGACTAATCCCAAAGGAGATCTACTCCTTTACAACATCATCAAGGACATCAATATCCTTGGATCTAATGCTAGTCTATCTAGTACATCGAAACACACCATATCGAATGTACATCTAAGGCACCTTTCACTAATGCCTTTGACTAGATCTACAAGACACCTTTCACTAATGTCTTGTGTCTTCACTTCTAAGCACCTTTCCCAATGCTTCAAGTCTTGACTTCTAAGCACCTTTCACTAATGCTTCTTGTCTTGACTTCTAAGCACCTACCACAAGTGCTTATCCTATAGACGATAGATACCCTTCACTAATATCTTCGTCTTGACACTTGAGACATCTTTCACTAATGTCTTCAACACTACACTTCTTTCAAGAAAGAAAGAGATCATCAACAAGAGGACTTCAATAGCCTTGATGATGAGGAAGCATGGCAACTCATGGACTTGAGCTTGCTCGACTTCAAAGGTGGTGATCTTGCCTTTAAGAGGAACCTAGAAGATCACACAAAAACAAAACTACAAACATAGATCTCTTGGATCTAAGGTTAGTGAGATTTAACTCGGGGAGAAAGTGTATTGGAAAGGGTGAGATATAATAAAGAAATGGCTCACTATTTATAGAGGAAAATCTCATCGCTTCCCGGATCCCACGGATCCCTTTCACCGTGGATCCGTCTAGCGTTAAGCTAGGGATCCGTGGAACGCTCCTCTTGCCCATGGGTATTTTGGTTATGGGTCATGGGTCGTGGGTTGAACCATGGATCTTTGGCTGATACAATGTATCTTTGAGTGCGATGCACTTAGTCACTTGGTATGGGTTGATCCATGGGTCTTATGGATATTATCCATGTATGATATAAGCATGATGTCATGCAATGGGTTATGGGTCAAGATCCATGGGTTATGGGCTTTGAGTTGTACTCCAACTACATTCAATGTATTTGCCCAATGGGTTGTGATACTTAAGTTTCTACCCATTTATAATACCCGATATACTACATACTAGTTATGTGTATATTTTACCCAAATATGTAAACACTAGTTGTTGTACATATGTATTACTAAATCATAAAATCACTTATACTTGTTTTAGTGTTTTATGTGAAAATGTGAATATGTTAGAAACTATTAGTTCAAACCATTTACGTATTTTATTTGTTTCGTTAACATGATTTTACGTTTGTTATCGACAAAACATTAGAAGATCGTAAAATATAAATAAACATTTTTACGGCTTATTTGTATTAACAAACCGGGCCCTTGGTATAATATTGCAAAGTTAAAGATGACTTCATTGAATATGGTATAGATCTCTAAAACTTGTTTAGAAAGAAGATTGGTAATGGGGAATCAACTCGTTTTGGATTGACAATCAGGTGGGAGGCGGTCCTCTTTGTGACTTGTTCCCGCGATTATAACATTGGAAGGGAAAAAAATTGTCTTGTGCAAGAGAGGTTACCTACTACTTCATCTCATACAACAACCACTGATCTTTTTCACGACATGACACATGTTGATCCTGCTATTACTACTTTTCAGCCTAACATTGCTCACGTGAGCCTGATAACTCCTAATGGGTTTTCTTTCCATTGGACATGGACTCGTCCTCCAAGATCAAAAGCTGAGTTCACAGAATTAAACAGTTTAATTAGTCTTTTGTCTCATCTTAGTCTCTCGGATGCTCATGACACGTGGGAATGTTGGCTAAATGATTCAAGGGTTTTTTCGGTTAGCTCGATACGTCGCCATATTACTCACCATTCTCCTTCCATGCCTGATCAACGTTACAAATGGAACAAATTGTTGCCGATTAAGGTAAACATTACATCTTTAAGAATTGCTAATCGAAGATTTCCTACGCGTATCAACTTAGATAAAAAGGGTACTGATTTGAACTCGGTTAGATGTCCCATTTGTGATGATTCTCTAGAAACGGAAGACCACCTTTTTTTCTATTGCAATCTTGCCAATAAGGTTTGGAAGGACGTCCTAAAATGGTGGAACATTGATAATGAAATTGTAAAATGCCTTGATGATGCAATTAACCTTCCGGATAAGGTCAAGATTAAGGCTCCTCTTTACAATATCTTTGACGTGGTAGTCAAAACCACCCTTTGGTTTCTTTGGCGATATAGAAATGAATTCACTTTTGCTCTTAAAAGACCAAAAATCGAGCTTCTTTTCAACGGCGTGAAGCTTCATTCTTTTAATTGGATCACTAATAGGCACAAAAACTTTCACCTTAAATTGATTGAGTGGTTCGATAATCCTTGTAATCCTCTTCCAATGTAATTATTTATTGTTTTCCTAGCTCCTTGCTAGGGTGTTTATATAAAATCTCGTCGTTCAAAAAAAATCAAAGTTCGGACGTTGCTCGTAAAAACATTATTAGCTCTCAAAACCATTGTGTAAGGACAGTAGCCAACGATTGTGTGAATGACCCCCTATAGAATCTTGTCTTTTGGATGTTAGAATCAAATTTGAAGGCTAAATGTCGCTCGTAAACACATTATCATGATTTTGAGAACCATCGTGTAAAAAACGCTTTTTAAATTTATGTCTTTTGCATGTAAGAGATTTTTTTAGTTTCATATTTTAACACAATAATACAGATAACACAAAAGCAAGCAATAATAACTATGGCTACATTATAATAATGCATCATAAGTTGAAACAACGTCATGCAACAACAAATAAGGCTGGCTTTCTCTTTCCGACAACTTAATGATGACTTAGTTGCCACAGCAGTGATTTAGGCATTTTTTTTAATTCAAATATTTTTAACAACAAAATTAAACTTTATTAATAAAAATGCTTAAACATTACAACAATAATTAAAAACTTAAACTAATAAAACGTAAACATTACAATACTTATTAAAAACTGAAATTAATAATCTAAGTTGTGTCGTGCCTTGATTGTTGCCTTAAGTTGTTGAAGTTCTTGTTGTTGTCGTGCGGGCATATATAGGTCGAGGGGTGTATTGTAGAAAATTAATTCTTATGTCCGGTTTGATTGTTCTGCCAATGCAAGTTGCTGACGTTGGATCACAAGTTTATCCCTTTTGAACTCCTCGGCTCGCCTTGCCGTTGCCTCTTGCAACTCCAACTCTTTTTGCTTCAACGTTAAGTATTCCTCTTCCATATTCTTATTTTTTCCCTACTTGACGGCCTGAACTTGAAAAAGTTCTTGGTCATCAAACTAACAAATGATTTAGGTGGCTCACGAGAGGAGGCGGGTGCTTTCTTCTTGGCTGCGTCACGACCTTTTGGTCGTGATTCTCGAGTCTCGTCCTCTTCAGAATCATCCACGTCTTGGGGATTAAAAGGACCTCTTGTTGACCCCGAGGTGGTTTCCAAAGTTTTGGATTTCTTCCGACTATGGGTGAAAGAAGGCATCTCAACAGTTTTCCAAGCAGAATGATTCCTCAAAACTTTCCAACACTCCTTCAAGGTAAACTTATGCTTGTGAATAACAAGGTATTCTTTAGCTTTTTCATAGTAGTCTTCGTCATTCTCACCACTTCCGTGATTCTTCTTGATATTATCCATAATTGCACAAAATAAACCAACCCTAGAACGAATCTTACCCTTCCATTTAGTCGTGATGGAGTCGTAGGTTCTTTGTGAACCAGTTTCTTGTTCAAAATACGCTATCGCCTCCTCCCAAAACCTATTCCGGTTGATAGCGTTCCCTCTCTCGGAATTTTCCGACACATGAATCCAAGCTTTACAAAGCGCGACCTCTTCCTCCGTTGTCCATAGTTCGGCCTTTTTGTTTGCAACATTCTTGCCCCTCTCCTTTGTAACCAGTTTTGAACCCTTCTTTGGTTTGACGGGTAACGTCTCTTCGACATCGTCTTCAAGACGAATAGAACCGTGGTATGAACCTTGCCCCATCGAAACATCTTGACTCGGATAGTTTTGAGTCGGGTATTGTTGAGACGGATAGTTTTGAGGAGGGTATTGTTGAGACGAATAGTTTTAAGGAGGGTATTCCATAAAATCTTCAAAATCCATATCAAGATTAACACCATGAAGCAGTGAAAATGATTGATTTGGCTGGGAAGATTGCGAGAAATCCATGTTAGGATGATATGACAACCCGCTTGGTGATTGGTTACAATTGATATTAGGACGACCCCGGTGGGACATATGGACGATTGACGTAAAATGGGTTTTGATTTTGATTGGGTTGTGGTAGTCGGGTTTGATATTCAAAACCGGGTGCACGAAAACGAATACCCTGATTTTTTAGTGGTGTTACACCGGTTAATTCAAACGGTGGATCCGGTGAGAAATTCAAATTCGGAGAATTTTGGGAAAGTCGGGATCGTCAGTTTTTTTGATGTGGGAGTCTTTTTTTGTGACATGATGAATATTGATAAAAAGTTTTGAATTGTATTTGAAATTGTGTGTTTAGAAATATGTTTGAGGTTATTATTTATCATGTTATAAAGTAGTAAAATTTTATTATTATTATTATTATTATTTTTATTTTTTTATTTTCTTGCCAAACGGGTCAAAATTTTTACAATATTTGAGTATTTAAATTCGGTCAGCAACACAACCTAGTTCGTCCAAATTTTGCCCCCAACTGAAGGCAATCGATTGGCCACAGTGGACCAACCGATGCCAACCGGTCGGTTAATCTATCCCCCAACCGAGCCATTGCTCACAGCCTAAGAAAAAAACACAAAAGTAATCTATATTATAAGGCTATGGACAGTGGTCGGTCGACCATGATTGGTCGTGATCAGTCAACCGAGGTCGAGGCCAGTATGCATGATCGGTTGTGATCGGTCGTCAAACACAATTGGGCGAACTAGTTCGGTTATTCGACCGATTTAAATCAATATTCTCTCTTTCTTTTTTCTTTTTTTTAATGTTTATTTGAATAATCAAGGCACGCCACAACTTCGATTATTAATTTCAGTTTTTAATAAGTATTGTAATGTTTACGTTTTATTAGTCAAAGTTTTTTTTATTATTGTTGTAATGTTTAAGTATTTTTATTAATGAACTTTAATTTTATTGTTAAAAATATTTAAATTTAAAAAAAATTAACTAGGTGACCACTGTGGCAACTAGTTCGTCGTCAGGTCGTCGGAAAGAGAAAGCAGATGTGGCACAGGTGACCCAGGTCACCACTGCTCATAGCCAAAAGAGTGTAGGACTTTCTAAATAAAAAAAGTCTTAAAATTTTTAAGAAAAAAAACATTGTTATAAAATGAAATTTTAATAGCTTCTTACATATACACATATAAAAGTAACATCTAAAAAATTAATTGTTTTAAATTTATAAACTTGTAACATCTATAAAACTAATTGCCTTTAACCATCATTTATAAATCTAACACATCAAACAACTTACTCGAAAAACATTAAAAATAAATAAATAAATAAATAAAAGAACACTTTCATATCTGCATCTCACCACCCTCCACACCTCAGCTTCTACCAAAATCGCATTTCGTTCAGTTTTGGTTTTAGCCAAAAACCGACTCAAACCAAACCGTGCAAACCTCTATATACAGTCATTATCACGAAAAACATATAATCGAAATATATTGTTCACCAAAAAATTTAGTTACAGGATAGCCGTCGCCGCAACACACATATACTCTTCTAGTAGTGAAAATGAATCTAAGCAAAACAATATCCGAAAAATGAGTACAAAGTTACTTAGCCAGATAATGTTGTAGCCAAATGTTACGTCTCCAACACAAAAGAACAACAAAGAAAGTGTGCATACAAATATATGGTAAGACTCACAGCAACAAAAGGAATCACCACAACAAATGTAAAAGCTCATAAGCAAAAAAAAAAAGTTGACACAGATCATTCAAGACCTACTACTCCTATGACAAAACCCTTAAGACAACTCCTTACCTTTTTTAACCAAGAATGCTAAAGCAAATTCAGCAAGCTGTAAACAATTTTATTTCAAGAAAACAAACTTGCAATCCAGAACTTGTAAAAAAAGCGACAGGTGTATAGTATTCGGTACTCAATGGGGACATGATTTGCACACTCCATCAAATGATTGAGACACTCCAATCATTGTGTTTAGACATTTATACCCTCAAATGAGTAAAAATTTAAAGATAACTGTGAGGGATAAATGTCTAAACACAACAAATTGGAGGTCCCAATTATCTATACTACATATAATAGAAAAACAGTCAAATCTTGAAAAGTGAAATTCTAAAAGTCAAATGTGAGAGAAATATATGGTGTAATTAATACTCTTATTAAAACACCCCATTACTTAAAAGTATAATAACTTATTCACATTATACAACCAATTAAATGCATATCTACCAAATTAAAAACAAATAGTTAAAACACCCCTTACTAAAAATTACATTAAAATTTTCACAACGTACAATTTAAACAAGCTACAACATAATCTAAAATATAAAATAATTAAACAAACTAATTAATATTATTTATAAATCACCCTATACAAATTAATAAAACACACAAAGCTTCATACAAGCTAACAAGTTGATGATACATATGGTTTTGAAAATCGGACCGGACCAACGGGTTCAACCGAGAACCGGTGTCGCCACCGGTTCGGCTAACTAATAAAAGCCATCCGAAAACCCGTTGAAACCGATACAAACTGGTGAATTAGCTCTCATCGAAATCTATTTCTTCGGTTAATCGTCACAGGGTACTCGCGACCGCAACATGCGGGTATCCTACTATATACTATATATAAAAGAAAAACTAAAAAATAAAAAGTGAAAAGTTGAAATTAAAAAAGGAAATGTTGAAAACGTATATTTAAAAAAAATAAAAATAAATAACTATTAATACATATCGAAAATCGGGTTGACCCGGCCGGTTTAATTTGACCCGTTTTTGACCCAACACGTCGGGTTGATTCGGTTTAAATCGACCCGTTTTTCGACCGGATTTCAAATCACTATGTTTAATCCATAAATCTTCAAAATTTTATTATTTTTCGTTTATAACGCATAGACGTTTTTTTACCACAAAACGATATGTCGCTATAAAATTCCGTAACTATGCACGGGTACTCGTCTAGTTTTATAAAATGTACAAATCACCTCTCATCCCAATATGTGAAATGTTTAAATGGGCTTAAAGTAGTAAACATACAATTAGCCCAATTAAGTAAGAATTAAGTTGCTAAACATGCAATTAGCCCAATGAACGGAAATCAATAGTGACTCCATATTAAATAGCAATCATTTTAATATGCGTGTTAGTATCATTTATATTTTATATAATAAAACAAAACTCATAGTGGGAATTTTTCGTTTCAAAAAAATCAACTCATACTTTATTTGGTAATATTTTTTTAATAATTATTTATTTATCTTAAGTTTTTCTAATTAAAAAGACTAAATATTTCCTTATTTGTCAAAAATAAATAAATAATTCGGTTTTATAAGATATGTTGAAAAACTAAAAATACATATGTACCTGAGATTTATTAAGTGATAGTTTTGGATGAAAAGTGTAATATTAAAAAGCGGAGAAAACTCATAAAGTATATTCGAGGCATTTATCAGGAAAAGTGAATGGGTCATTCATCTAAGCACGTGCGAAATCATCAAAATCACTAAAAATAAGTCATTTTGATTATTATTTTTTAAATTTTTGATGATTTAGCATGTGTTTTGATGTGAGACAAATTCATATTCACTTTTCCCATATATATATATATATATATATATATATATATATATATATATATATATATATATATATATATATATATATATATAACCAATTCCTAAGCAAAACGGCGTCGTTTTTTGCCAACGTCTTTTTCAGATATTAATGGCGTCGTATGTTGTCAAGCAATGAATAATAAAAGAAATGCCCAAGCGATGTCATTTTGTAGCTCCGTGTCGTTTCCTACGATAATGTATAATAGAGTCGAGTCGAGTCGAGCTTGATATGCCTATTTTTCATCAAGTTCGAGCTTTAAAAGTTGCAATAATCGAGCTCGAGTCGAGTTTTGAGCTCGATTTTGAGATGACGAGCCGAGCTCGAGTTTGAAATCCAAAGCTCAAACGAGCTCGAGTCGAGTTTCGAGCTCGAGTTTTACTAATCAAGTCGAGTTCGAGCTTGGCATTACTCGACTCAACTCGGCTCGTTTACACCCCTATTTTCAATGATTTGCATTTGGTATACTTACCAATAAGGAAGATAGCATTAGATGTACCTTCTAGAAGATTAACTTTGGATTATTACTAAAATATCAAATTCATAGATTCCATGCAAGATTTCATATGATATTTTCCCAACAGGGAAAGATGCTCTGCTAATCTGTAAAGGCTAAATACTTTTAAAATGTATTATACTTGTTATTATTTATTTTTGTAGATAGTGAATAATTTTTTTTTAGTATTTTTCTTTTAAATTATATTTTTTATGATATTTTGCAAAAATTTTGAACAATTTTGCTCTTCTTAGCTAAAAAAATTATTTTTTTCCGAAGGACAAAAATGTCACAAAGTACATAATGAATTTAAAAGAAAAGTACTCACAAAAGCAAATAGGGGCAAGTATGATATATTTTAAAAGAGTAATGCTATTTAGACCTACAACACAAGTCTAATTATAAGTCTAATGTATAAATCACTTGTACAATTACATTAAGGGGGCGTTTGGTTGGGGTAATTTGGAGTATATTGAAGGCATTTGCATTTCAATTCCCTTCAAATATCATGTTTGGTAACTCAAATGGACGCATTTGAAGTAATTTACAATTCCACTAATTGCCAAAATGAAGAGAATTAGAATGCCTCCAAAAAGTGAGAAATTTTAATTTACTTGAAAAAAAAAATTATAAACTTTTTTTTCTTATTGTTTTTTTATAAACTTTTAAATAGAATATTTATGAAATTTTTTTATAAACTTTTTTTACAATTTTTTTATAAATTTTATTTATAAACTTTTTTTATAAGTTTTTTATAAACTTTTTTTATAAATTTTTATAAACTTTTTTTATACATTTTTTATAAACTTTTGTTATAAACTATTTTTATAATTTTTTTATAAATTTTTTATAAACTTTTTTTTTTATAAATTTTTTATAAACTTCTTTTATAAACTTTTTATATAAACTTTTTTATAAATTTTTTATAAACTTTTTTTATAAATTTTTATAAAGTTTTCTATAATTTTTTATAAACTATTTTTATAAACTTTTTTATAATTTTTTATAAACTTCTTTTATAAACTTTCTTTTATAAATTTTCTATAAAATTTTTTTATAAATTTTTTATAAAATTTTTATCAACATTAAATAAAATATTTATGAAATTTATATTAAAAATATATATTTATAAATTTCAACAACCAAACATGCAAAGTATTTTAAATTTCGGATTTTAAATTCTCAAGAATTTAAATTTTCTAGAATTTAAAATTCAAATTTCAAATTACCCCAACCAAACGCCTCTAAATATTTTTTCTCTCCAAATTACCATCAATCATTTTTCAAATCAAACAATCAAATTATTAAGTTCATTTGTAGGTTTGATTAGTAAGATAATAATCATTTTTATTTTAAAACATTTGACCATCCGTAAAATATGGATTAAAATTTTATTTTAAAATGAAAATGATTTGTTAAATAAAATGTAAGTTAATACGTATTAAAATCTATAAAACATGTAATGATGCAAATGTTTAATGCATTATGTACGATCAAATATTCTTTTGATCATTATACAACTTTATGGATCTATATTCATGCCTTAAGTGACTTTCTTTTCAAAAACTCGTTTATTTGGAATTTTACTTGATAAGATTTAATATTTGTCATTAACTAAATGTTAAAAAAACGTTAAATAAAACTAACGTTACACGGTTATTTTTAATTAAATAATATAGAGTAAATTACACTGTTCGTCCTTGTAGTTTGCGTTGACTACAGCCGTTAGTCTTTTGACCAAAAAACTTGCACCGTTCGACCTTAAGTGGCAAACGTTATGTGCCGTTTGTCCCTCCCAATAACGGAGCCCGCTAACGCTCGTTAACTTGTTTTCCCACGAGGGTATACTCGTCATTTCGCAACCTTAAGGGCGAACGGTGTAATTTACTCTTTTTGTCAATTTTTATATGTTTTCGTAAATTTTTTTATGCTTTCATCCGTTTTTCTTACGTTTTCATACATTTTCATCCGTTTTTGTATACTCTCGTCCGTTTTTATACGTTTCATCCGTTTTTATACGTTTTCGTCCATTTTATATGTTTTCCTTACGTTTTTATCTGCTTTAATAGGTTTTCATATGTTTTCTTCCATTTTTTACACTTTCGCCCTTTTTTTACATTTTCGTCTTTTTTACGTTTTACTCCGTTTTTTACGTTTTCGTCCATTTTTTTAGGTATTACTCTGCTTTTTTACGTTTTCATCAATTTTTTTACACTTTCTTCTGTTTTTTAACGTTATCATCCGTTTGTTTACATTTTAGTTTGTTTTTTTTACGTTTTCGTCTATTTTTTACGTTTTCGTCCTTTTTTTTACATTATCGTTTGTTTTTTTACGATTTTGTCCGTTTCTTTCCTTTTTTGTCTGCTTTTTTACGTTTGCATACTTGTCCATAACCTGTTTTTGTCAATTTAAACTCAAAAAGAAAAGAAAAAAAACACCGTAATAGAAGTTTGCATACTTGTCGCTGGGTCTCCATCTGGGTTGCTAGAAGAAAATTGTACTTGTCCATAACCTGTTTTTGTCAATTAAACAGATAATTAGCATGACATCTGGAAGAGAAGACATTCGTATACTATATAGAAAATTAAGTAACGACAGCAAGTAGAAATAAAAATATTGATAAATGGGGAAAGTTGTCGTATCAACTTTAGTGCTAAAAAGTGCCCCTACAAAAACTTTAGTAGTACTTTAATAGTGATATTGTCTTAACCTTAGATTATTTGAAGGCTCTAGAAGGGAGATTGTGTTACCTAGGATTAGAGTGGCTTCCCGTCTAGTCATTGTTGGTTGGAAGACTACTTCATAGAACTTTCGTGATCTAGGCCTCGATGGTCTTGTCTTGAAAGAATGCCGTCGAATTCCATATTTACCGTACCATGGTCGCAAAGCATGACTATCGCAAGCCCAAGAATTAATGGGGTAGCCTGATACACACATCTAAGGCTCGTTACGTTTCTGGAAAGTTTCTTATAAAATAAGTATATAGACAATACTTGATTCATCCTAAAGTCCATTAACACAAGATCTTTGTCAATCCTTTTTCTAAATGATTCATATATTGGGGTGTTTGGGATTGCTTATTTGAAAATACCTACCTATTCAATACTTAAGCAAACGTAGTCAATTTATCCAAGCACTCAAAACTGATAATTTGCTTAAGAGTATAAGTGGATAAGAACTTATATAAGAAATCCCAAACACCCTTTTAATCTCAGTTTCCTGATTATATAATCTCTACAGAGATCCCTCATCAAGACTAATCTAAAACAGTGGGAACAGCTACTACCACAGGGCTCAAGCTGATTTGCTTATAATCGCACCCCAAATAAAACTACCGGTCGTAGCCCTTTCATGGTTGTTTACGGTCTGATTCTGGCTACTACGCTAGATCTTGCTGTCCTTGATACGTCGTCTAAATTCAATCAAGAAGCTAGTGATCGTGCAACTTATATTAAGGCTTTGCATCAGCTGGTTCATGACAAAATCACCAAGTCCAATGAACTCATTAAGTACCGTCATGATAAGAGGTGCAAGCACATTCTGTTTCAACTGGGAGACCTAGTTTGGGTTCATTTTTGGAAGGATCGTTTTCCTGCCAAGCGTCACGCCAAGCTTAGCCCCAGATCTGAAGGCCTTCAGAAGTAACAGCATGACAACATCGGGCAGAAGAAGCTTGGCCCAAGAACTTCAGTAAGGTCTATCCAGGAGATTCAATATCTTCATTGCACAAACAATTCAAAGAGAACCTATGTTAGATTAAAAGCATTGTTATGCTTACAAACCTTATTTTTACTCAAAAACTCAAACAGTTAATAAACTTATACTTTTATCAAGTACTAACATAGACCGATGCATAAAATTTTGGATGATTATAATGAAATTTGATTAAAAAAAATAAAATAAAAAAATGAAAAGTTATAATAATAAAGATCAAGTATAGATGTAACTCTTGATTGATTTCTAAATGTTAGTTGATGCATCCAAAGCTTAAAACTTGCAGCTAAAAGTCATTCATATCTTTGTTTGGTATAAAACATATAAGCTTTTGATACATAGATAGAAGTGAAGTAATAAGAAACATCAATAGGAATACCTTCTTCAGTGAGACCCTTCAACGCCCACAAACCACTTATTATCAGCCCTCCACCTCCTGCCAAGATTAACAAAACCACCCTCCAATAAATAAAGATAATGAAAGAATAGATACACGGGGTTACATTTGAAATCATACAAGAATGTGAATCACATAACACAGTTAACATTTGTGATTTTTTAGAAAACAAATAAAACACAACCCTATCATGCACTTGTATTGATACAATAATTTTGGAAACTAAGGAAACAATTTTCTTAATCGGTGCGTCAGATATTAAGAAGAGGACAATGCATATATTTTCTTTATTAATCAATTTATAAATCTATAAAATGTAATTAAAGTGGTAGATGATTATAGTGGTTCATAAATCTATCAAAAAATTTAAGATTAAATAAGTAGTTTGAGATTAAACTATATTAGGATAAAATAGGAATAACATACACTTAAGATACGCTCCTATGCGTTTTGATCATTCATGAATCATGATACATAACATAATAAGATTTGTTCGCGTTCTCTACAACGACATTAATCTACAAATAAAAAACAATAAAATTCCTAAATTTTAATACAACAAATAAACCCCAGTTAAAATACCTAGATGTTGAAGATCGACGAAAGATGAAATCAAATCTTCACATCGTGTGTTTTAGTCAAGATCCTAGCGATGATTTCAATACATGATGATTTTGGTTGTTTCATTGTTTGGTTTAATTTGGTGGTCACGTGTTTTGTGGTAACATGTTTTGGGTATAGTTTGATAGATGAGGATAGTGAATACGAGACTCTCTCACACCTAAGCTTACATGCGAAATCATAAAAAATTACATCGTTTTAACAAGAAAAACATCAAATCTTCTCCATTTGTATCATATCTTTCACTATATTAGTGTTTTCCATTGATTTCATCACAACATCACTTATGTTAGGTTCACGTTGATACATGCGTAATCTACATCATATTGTAAGGTGTTTTCAATTACTAACAAATTGGGGTTATAGATTCAACAATGGTTTGATTTAATTCACCATTAAAATGCATTCCACTATACATATATTAGTTCCACTACTAAAATTTTAAAAAATAATAATCAAATGACTTATTTTTAGTGATTTTGATGATTTCGCATGTAGCTTAGATGTGAGACGACCTTCATATTCACTTTTCCCTATATATATATATATATATATATATATATATATATATATATATATATATATAGAGTTAGGATCAAATAAGAAGAATAATAAAAATAAGAAGGATAGGAAATGTATACAACCATCATTCTAGATGCACCTATAAAAATGGATGCAATATATTTTTATTTATATGTTATTGTGCTTAATTTTAAGATGATTCTACCAAATATTTTGTATTTGTACAATATATGATACATAGTAAATATATTTATAAAAATGTTTATATTATTATGAATGGTATTTATTTTTAAATGTCAAGTTTTTAAAAGGTTTTTATGTAAAACATTTGTTGTGTATGTAAAGGATTAACTTGGTTTAAGTGTGTGAGAAGAATAGGCTAGGTTGTAGATGCTATTATGTTATGATTACAAATACCCTTGCCTTGGTATTTCTTTAATCCGTGAATGCTTAAATGACCATAACTCATTTGGTCAAGAAAGTTCTTCATCTTCTTCGGCTTACACACTTCTCTTCATCGTTTTTTTTTTTTTTTTTTTTTTTCCGTAATTGTCCTTTGAAATTGCACACTAATTGATATGCATTTTAATGATATGTTGTTGTTTACAAATGCATGTTTGGTATATTTTTCTTCAATGTTTTTATCTTTTGATCGCAATGTAACATCCGTTTGATCTTTGATATTTGTGTTTGAAATAGTTACATAGGTTATGATCACTTTAGAAGAAGGGATAGGATAAAACCGTTAGAGTTCCATCCCATTTATCGTTTGGTAGTAGATGTTTAGTAGATTTGTAAAGTTAGAGAAGTTTATTTTGTTATTCTCGATGTATGATCATACTAAAAATTGGTTTTGAAGTATAAATTGTTTTTGATCCTTGGAGATTAGTTGTTTTGTTTAATGGATGTATCTTTAAAGGATGATGATGTTATCAATCTAAGTAATTACATGGTGGTTAATTTCACGATTGTTAGTTTAAAAACATGTGTAATGCAAGGTATAATAGTAGTTACATAGGGTAGGTATGATTTATTGCTATTTTGTTTAGTAGTTAAGCAAGAACGTGTTATGCATATTATTAGAAAAAACGAAGTTAGTAAAAGTATGTAGAGAAGGTAGGTTGGGTAGATAGTAGAATAGTTGTTAGTCTTGAAAACGCTTTACATGGTATAAGATTTTGAAGTTGAAAGACAATACAGATCGTACATCAAACGACTATGTGATTTTAGTTGCGTCAAACACTTTTGTATGGGTCGACATTTTACCTGTCTATTTTTGTTGATGATTCAATTCATTACACATATATATAAATTCATGTGAGAAATGTATTCACCATTTACACGTTTGTTGTTTGGTGAAATAGAATGACGATGCAAGTATTGGTGGAGGCAAACCAAAGTAACATCCGAACACTTCAGGTATTTACTATCTAAGAGGCTCAAACTACTTATCATTTTATTCAAGGAAGTTGACATTGATACACGCACAAAATGTTTTAAGTTCAGCTTCTTCCTACACTGTTTACGGAGATGTTGAAACCTAAGAAGAACTGGTTGTACTTAATCCACAATAAAGGAACAAAACATAAGGTGTACATAAAGATGGTGGAGGAATCGGTTTAAGTTGTATGGATCTGAATGGCGGAATTTTTAGATGTCAAGAAATACAGAAACATATCGACATTCCATTTCATCCGACAGAAGAAGATCGCTACTACGTAACAAAGACATACAACAATTCTGGATATGAATGCAATGGATACGATCTCGCTCGGGTAGGTTACAGACAGCGTAGATGCTTGCTTACTTTGGAACAGGTCGACCAATCACCGGTAATTCTGAACTTACAAAGTTGACATTCTATTACTTTATTAGAAATCTTTTGAAAACCAATCAATTTTATTTAAGTTTTAATGTTAATAACAAATACCGTTTCGTAGGATCTTCCTTGCGGTTTCTTGACGTCAACTGAGAATCCTCAATTTCGTGTTTATGTGAGTGGCACGTTGGTATCTCTGATCACTCACCGTGAGATTAAGCTTGTGGATGAAGACAAGGATGTTCATGTGTTTGGAGGAATGGGATGGCATATTTTGGTTCAAGTTCAAAACCTCGTTGTTGGGAGAAGGGTGGTTTTCACAAACTTGCTAAACAATTATGTATCCATGATGCCATTTAATTTGTTTGGTTTGGAGATGCGTCATGATATTGTAGAACGTATGGTACTGAACTGAGAAAGCCTTTCCTGAAAAGCCCTATAGACGGAGGTATGTTAATGATAATATACGCATAATGTGTCTAATTATTTTTGAGAAGGCAAGACGTTTGCACATGATATACTTTTTTGAAATTTGTTTTACATGATTTATGTAGATAAAAGGATGTCACACATGTGTGAGTGGGAAGGCCATCTGAGCATCGGGATGAGAAGAATTGTTTTATGCGCCAATTCTTGCGTATGTGATGAACGTAGTCGTTTGGTAAGCGGTCCATTCATTTTCATTTCGTTATTATCCTTTATATTGAGGGACATATCTAATGCATCCGAGTTTATAGTATTATGTATAGAGAGTATTTTGTGATATGTCTTAAAACATATACGCGACTATTATGAGTGTGAAACGTTTATGGTAAGTATAGTGCAGTTAACGATAACACATAACTTTTGTTGAGTAGGAAGTGCGATTAGTTTCTACGAACCTGCGTTTGTGCGTATAGTTTTTAAGAAAGGATTTCCGAAGGGCATGGAAACAGTGTAGTTGTTTAGTTAGTGATCTGTGTGGTATGCTTAGGATAAGTTATGTTTGGCGTAACATCGTATTACATAAAGTCATGGAATACCCATGTATTTTGTAGACCAACATCAGATGTTATTAGTCTTTATTGACTTTTGATTCATGTTGTTATTCAGCTGATTGTTTTTTAGAGTTACGTATGGCTACTAATTTTTTTAATGACATTTCTTTTCATATTAATACAGAACATACCGCATGACTTTGTGAAGGCACGTAAAATGTGGAAATACCAAAATGCAATTCTGCGATACGATGGAGGTATGGAGTTCTATGTGGATGTTGACATCGAACACCACAAAGGATGCACCAAAGAGCAAAACCATGTGACAATGAATTGCGGTGGAGGGATGTTGTTCATGACCGTCGTTGGGAAGCCAATAAAATGGTGCGGTTCAAGCTCGTAGATCGTGTGCCGACGTCCGTGCTTCTTTGGCTTCCCGAAAAAAGTTGTGATCCCTGTATTTCACATGTGCTAAGACATCAGATGGTTGGCTTCAAAGTTTTTGTGAATGTTTATAACTGAAACCTGCTATGGTTGGACATGTTTAACAGTATCTCTTAGGAATGGTTATGTTTGATATTTTGTGTTTTGTACTGAAAGTTTAGGCTTGCCTTAGATGGCAACTAACAATATTATATAATAGCATGCTAGTAACCTACTGTTATAACTAAGACTATGTTGTGTAATTAATTTTAAGCTTTTGATAATCGTTTGTAAAAAAGTTTTTAGTATATTTTATTATTTTTATTTTCAATGCTAGGAATATATAGTGTATATCATCGATAACTTTGATTTTTTGTGTTTTTTTATTTAAATAAAATAAAAGATTATAAATAATTGTATGGTTTTGATGGATGGTTAATAAGACGTCATATAAAATTTTAGCTCCATTAATGAATGGACGGATGTTTGTAAAGTGTAGATAATGAAAATGTATTAAAGTCATATAACAATGGACTTAAATTCTAAACAAAGCTTCTTTGTACACAACATTAGTAGTTGATTTTGCGTACTTCCCTTCTTCATCACAGCATAAAATCTTCAATCCTTGTCTGCTTTTGACCCTTGAAACAGCTACGTACAGTTGGCCGTGAGAAAAAACCGGCCGTTGTAGAAACAATCCTACTTGTGTTAATGTTTGTCCTTGACTTTTGTTTATGGTCATTGCAAAACACAATGCAACTGGGAATTGTCTACGATTTAATTTAAACGGCATCTTATTATCTGAAGGGCTTAAGACCATCCTTGGAATTGCGCAAATTGTACCTACACTTCCGCCTGATATAATCTTGGCTTCTATTATGTTGACACCCATCCTCAACACTTGAAGCCTAGTTCCGTTGCATAATCCAGCCGTTTGATCTATGTTTCTCATGCACATAACAGAGCGCCTATTTTTAATGTTAGAGAATGGTGTGGAAGGCCGGCAATTCGAATGCTATTTAGGAACTCAGTTGTGTAAAGTGACTCGTTGAAGTTTGAATCCATATCGATAATACCAACTGAGTCGTAGCTGTCGTATGTCTTTGAATCTCCTGGTAGTTTTTGTAGCATTCGATCGTTGATCATATCCACAAGCTCATGAGTCGGTGCGAGGATTGCTTTTTCTTGGAAGAATTTTGGGCTGTAGAGGTTTTGTACCAAATCCGGGTAGGTTTGTTCGATAATTGTAGCAATATGGTCGTCAGAATCTGGTATCAACATATCATCAGGGAATTCAACCGTCGCTTCTCCGTCGTTCTTTCCACCGACTGTCCCGTTTCCTATGCTTAATATCCAATCCGCAAAGTCTTGTATTTCTTTTCTCTCAGAGTTAGTTGATCCTGTTCCTAGCCTAATGTTAATAGTCAAACGCATTACTTTGCAATGTTGCCACAGATATGAAGCGTTGATCGACGCATGTACGACATCATGTCGGCTGCCGTTTGTAACCACTGGTAATATTTGCCGAAAGTCTCCGCCAAAGAGAACCACTTTACCTCCAAAGACTTTTTCTGATTGTTCGAATGTGGACGTTCTGCATATGTCTCTTAGTGTCCTATCGAATGCTTCATAACAGTGTCTGTGTGTCATAGGAGCCTCATCCCATATTATCAGTTTACACATTCTTAGCAATTCCGAGGTCGCTGTCTCACTGGAATATGACATACTGAATCTTCCACCACATTTATAGGGATAGCGAATCGAGAATGTGTTGTCCTTCCACCTTCTAACAAAAGTGATGCGATGCCGCTTGATGCCACATTTATGACTATTTCGCCTTTTGATCTTAATGCGGCGGATAATGTTTTGTATAGGTATGTCTTTCCGGTCCCACCATATCCGTAGACAAAGTACATTCCTCCTTTTTCATGTGTAACAGCGTCCATTACTGTTCGGTATATGTCTTTTTGTTCGTGTGTCAATGTCTTGTAGAGCGTTCCGTCTTTGTATTCGTAATTGCCTTTGTTGTATTTCAACTCATCATACACCAATCTGTTGTAATTGCCCATTGTTAACATCTCGTTAGGGTATGGCATGTTTGGTATACTTTTTAAGCTTTTGTTGTTACAAAGTAGCATGTGCTCAATATATGTGAGACATGTATTCTTCCTCTCAATGTCAGTAAGCTCTAAGTCTGCAAATGGAAATAAATGGGTTAGTTATGTAAATTTTTTGGTTTTTAGTTTTTTATGCAATGTATTTCTGCATGTTAGACATTATATCAATTTGCATTGCACTTAGAAGATAGGCAATCATTTCACCTATTTTTTTTCAACTATTATACTTTGTATTAATAAATACATTGTTTTGTTTTGTGTTTCTCAAAAATCATAAATCCCCTACCTAATTTTCTTCCGAACGATTCTCCGCCTATCAATCCAGGTATGTTACGATTTTTTTTAACCATTCAAATAAAAAATGTGTTTGGATTGATACACTTATTATGTTTTTTGTTTAGTAGTATTTTTTGCTTTGAAAAAGGTTTCGTTATTTTCCTTTACCTGTTTGAATAGTGTTAGTTATTTAAGATTGTGTTTTTTTTAAGATAGTAAGTGCGGTATTATTTTTTGAAATGGTTTGTTATTAGATTTTTATGTTGCATTGTTGTTTGATTTTGATTTTAAAAAACGCCTAATTTTTTTAATCCTTAAAATTGTAGCTGTTTTTGTTGGTGTTGTTTATGTTTTGGTTTGAATGGGTGGAAAGTGTTTGATATAATAATGTTTTGAATACAAATAGTTGGTTTTGTTTTGATGTTGTAGTATGTGGTGGGTTTTGGTAATTTAAGAGTTTTTTTGGTTTAATATGGTTTTCTTTGCATCTGTTGTTTGAACATATGTTATTGTTTGTATAATATTTTTAGCTAATTGATGTTGAGTTTATTGTTTGGTTGTTGTTGTGAAACTTTGTGTTATTCACTTGTTATGTGTAGATAATAGTTTCATTGTTGATGTAACTTAGTTTAGAAGGTTTAGTAGTGCCCTGTTATAGCGGTTTGTTATTTAGTTTGACTTGTTATTTGACTTTTATTTTTGTTTTTTACTTAGTGAATCGATATATGAATTGACCGAGTAGTGATTTGGTTTTATACTTGCAACACGCTTGTCGTAAGCTATTATGCTATATTGATAGGTGTCTGATGTTTTTAAGTTTTTTAATTTAGAATACATGTTGTTTTTTTACATTGTTTTTAAACGATTATGTAGTTTGATGTAATATGCGAATGATTAGTTTGATAACTTGTTGTTTAAAATGTGTGATTTTACATGGATATCGTGTTCACCATGAATGTCAATGGTCACGTAGTGTTGTTTGTGTTTAGATATGCATTTTTGTAAGTACCTGTATGAGGTATTTGTTGTTGTGTTTAGATAAGCATAATGGTGAGATGAAACATTTTAATAAGTGACCCGTAAAACGTTGTTTAGTTTATAAAGATGATTTTAAAAATGTGGTTGAAATTGAAAATACAATATTATTTTGAGTTTGTTTGTTTATGATTAATTGTAAAAATTTGGTTGTTGTTATGTGGTTGTAACATCTTGTTAGTTTGGTTGTATCACGGTTTGTTATGTTGGTTTACCTTTATTTTTTTTAAAATTTGTTGGAAAATGGCTATTGAGTTTGTTACAATGTTGGACGTTTTTACTTTTCCTGATTCTCATGTATTGATTGTTTTTTAAGAACGTCGAAATTGATTATGGTTTGGTTTTGTTTGTTTAATAATTTCATTAAGCTACGTTGTTTTTGTTTTGCAGGTCCTTCCGTTTGTTTATAATTTTGAGGGTTATAATGGTAGTGACCACGTCTATATTGTCAGCTCGGATGGTTATCGTTTCCGAGTCAACTTGAAGACACCACGTTATGGGCAATGGTACCTGTATGGCGAGAAATGGAGGGAGTTTTGCAACCGATACCTTGATGAGGAGGTTGAAGTTTTACACTTTGTCGAGGAAGGGAATGATTGCTTCTACGTGACTGGCTACTATGGCAACGGAAAAGAAGCTTGTGGTTATGAAGGGCCTTTTTCTTCGTTTTCTAGGTTTAAGATTTCAGTGTTGCCGTACCCACACGTGCTTCAGGTGGTGTAGTTTAATGCTATATTTTTATTTATTTTTTAAACATTATGTTTACGTATGTTGTTGTGTCTGAAAATTATAAGATTTTGATTAATGTTTGTTTTTTTTGTCGTTTACAGACAATCCCTGATGAGCTCATGTTGGGATTAGGAGAGGAGGATGAAATAAGAGTTGTTGTAAATGGTGTTTCTTTTGGGTGTAATGTGCGACGTCAACCCGGCAGTACTGACTTTCAGTTGGTTGCTGATTCATTTAACGCGATGATCGAATCAGTTGGACTTGAAGCCGGGACATTATGTGTCGACAAAGAACAAAATGGAGATTCGGGTTTGATGCATTCAATGACGATGGAAGTATTATTACGGATCCGGTTTTCAAAGGAGCAACGTTACGTTAAGAAGCAACAGCTTGATTGACGGGATGAAAGGCGTAAGTTGAATTTGTTATTTATTTTTTCCAGGCCAATGTTTTTACACTTGTTTGCGTAATTGTTTTAGGATGTAGTAATTATACATTTGTTTTATGTAGAGGATGATAGGATGAAACATGTGTGCTACTGGCGCTCCACATGGATCACTTTGGAGAAGGTCACAGGAGCTTTTATAAGAGTTACGCGCATATTCAAGCGAAAAGCAGATTGGTATGTGTGTTTTTTATTTCTCGATGCAGTTGTTTTTTTTTAAGTTGTGGCATCCGTATTGGTTTTAATTGTAATTTTGTCCCAGGCCATTCCTGCGTCATTCCAAGTGGAGAACCCTATGCACATCTACAATAGGACTTTGATCATACACCAGGAGTACAGGGACGAATTCCGTGTACGTATGGAATTTCACCCAGAAAATCCTACCAGGACTAACCATGTAAATGTGTATGGGAGGTGGAAGCTGTTAGCGGATTCATGTCGATTCCCATACTCGAAGCTGATCAGGTTTAAGTACGTTGGGAATGGTTATACGGTGGATGCTCCAGAAGGTGAAAACCTTGAATATCCGATCTTCCATATCTGCTGAATGTCAGAGTCCTTGTTGTTGGTGTTAAGGCTGGAAGATGTACAAAGTATTTTGCGTTTTGGTTGTTGGGTGAAAGTTCATGTCGTATGGTTTAGTTGTTTAAGTGTGTGGTCAAATATTTCAGTAAGGGGTTGATATGTCTGTGAATATTTAGTTATGTATTTATGTTTAAACAGTCTGTGTGGATGTATGGTACTGTTTGTAGGTTGTGTAATATGTAAGTATGGATGTGTATTAGGATGACGTTGTTCCTGGTTCTGTAAAATATTCTAACATTATACTATTATGGCGTGTTATTGTATTTTGTTTTTGTATTATTTATTTTAGTTGTCAGTTAACTGTTTTAAATGCATTTTCCACCTTTTTTTTCCGAGACACTGTGTTTTTAAAATGGGAGTGCATCAGATGTTGGGTTGTATATTTGTATGTGTAACAACATTAGATTTTATTATGATGTTTTTTTGGTTGCATAGCTTTGTTTGTATGGTTGTAATTCGAAAGTTGTTCCTTTATTGGTTATCGTATAATGTTTGTGTCACTTGATATATACATGGTTTGTTTTTTATGCGGCAGAGTTGGTTTTTGGCTATTCCGTTGTGAGTTCTGGAGCTTCAGGTTTGTTTTGTTTTTATCGTATATTTTGTTAGTATGTGTTAGTATGGTGTATTTTTACCATTGTATTTTTGACTTTTATTGTATGTGTGCAGGGAATTGGAGAATGAGCACATCTGTGTAGTGTGTGCTTCAGATGAATAATTTCTCCACTAAGCCGTGGTTATCTTCCGGTGCGTATTATGTGTTGGATGCGTTTGCATTTACGTGTAAGTATTATCTTTGTTTTTTCATATTTTTGAATGAATTATTAGTTGAATGTTAGACATTGGTTTTTATGCATTTGTATCTGTAATTCCTTTTTAGATGAGCTTGGTAAACAACATTAGGAGTGTTTTGGTGATTTAATTGTGGAGTGTTTAGGTTAAGATGTATTTGTTTTTGTCATTTTTAAGTAGAAGGTTGAAGTTGTTCTCATACCTGGGTCATTCCTTTTCTTTCGCTCGATATGTATACGTCTTCTGCCATTTTTACCCATGTTTTTTCGTAAACAATCTCAGGCCTAGACATGCTATCCGTCATAAGTAGCATCACATAAAAGACCGCAAGTAATTTCCGACCCATGGGGTCGGCTTCCAACAAACCATCTATATATTCCTTGTCATCTTCCAACAGACCGCGTGCTTGACAGCCTCTTTATATGTTGGGTAAACAACACCATCATACTCCTTAAAATCTTTCCAATCTGTTGGTCCCCAACCTTGTTTAGCAATACTCTTAAGTAGAACATTTCTCCGAAAGAAGGTGGTACATGATGTACGCGTCCAATACACGTGCCTTTTTGCCTAGGAACCCAGATCCTTTCTTCTTGCTTCCATACATAATGTTCTGGAAACTCATGGTAAAGAAGTTTCTGAGCTTTTGTGTCGATTTTGTTTCGTTCCATCCACGCAACAAACTTTGTTTCATTCACGGAAGCTTTTTCCAATGCAAAATCAATGCTTTCTGTTGCCTCGAATATAACAGATTGCTCTCCTTGTAAGTGAAAAGGTAATCTTTCTACAGGTGGGAACCTGTAGTGTATGTCAAACCCATAGATCCTCCACGCTACTTCGCAGCCGACAGATATCTACATCGTAATAATCTTTGATTTCATCGACATCTTCATCTTCAAGTGCCAATTGTTGCTCGTCCGGTCCCTTGTTAATATATTTGAATAGATATTTTATGGAACCCACTTGGTTGCACCACTCTACGTTAATATGTGATTGAAAACGTCGCAGAAGCTTTGGATTGTGGGTACAACATATCCGTTATGCAATTCGATCCCGCTTTTTTTATTGTAGTACCATCATTTCTTCTTTTATAAATTTCATATCCAGACTCATCAATGAAAGTTTTATCATTAAACTCCTTAGGGAATTTTTTGGTGCATTTGTTCTTTACCGTGCACGGCAATTGGTCTATCTGGCCCACATGGACCGTGGATCAAGTGTTCGGTAACAATTTTATAAAGTTCGGATCTTCATTTTGTCGGTATCTCGGATGAAATAAACTGATCGATGTGTGCTGGATATGTCAATTTGTATTCTTCTTCCAAAAATAGCAAAATGTGAGCATGAGGAGGCCTCTTTTGAAATTCAATGGTGTAGACAACAAGGAATAACATAATGTCGAGAATAGTTTTGAAATTCAATTGTGTAGACAAAATGGAAATAACACAATTTCAGTGATAGTAGAGAATGTAGCATTAATTACATTGTGGTTTTTTTTAATAAAGTTTAGAAATGTAAGAACCTACTTTTAGTCGCCCGAAATAATGTTTGTCTTTGAATTCTCTCATCATGGTGTCTAGCTTTTGCTTAAAAACACGTGTTATCACATCCGGCCTGTCTTCAGATTTTAATCCTTTTCCCGCAAGAAAACGTTCAATCTCGGGCCAATTTGGGTTGCATGTGAATGTTATGAAGAGATCCGGATATCCATAAACCTTGCAAATTGTCATTGCGTCTAGGAAATTTTGCATCATATATCTTGGGCTTCCTGTGAAAGATGATGGCAACACAACTTTTTTCCCTCTCAACTTAACTCCTGAGTTTTCATCTTCGGATAATTTTGCTAATTTGGAGTATGTCTCGCACCTTAGATCTTTTTGCTGGTTTTTGATGAATGACATCCTTTCAGATTCAACCATGGTGTATGCGTCTACAATAAACTGTTGGCATAGCCTGCGTGCATTCAGAACCATTGAGAAAACATCTGGTCTTTCTTGCAATCGATATGCAAAATATTCTTTCATTGTAACTCTGGTTTTTTTGTTTGTCGGTGTTCTGTCAGTGATACCAAAGTGGTATATGTCTGTTCGATAACCATCTTCAGCGTACGGAAACAACAATGGGTATTGGAGTGCAAGATATGATGGATGTAGCTCACTTATTCGTTTGAGGCCGCCTTCTTTCATGTGCAAGATGATGTCTCTTTGATTTGTTGTAGAGTCAAAATCTCCTACAATTAGTGCCGCCACCTCCGTAGCTGTTGGAAGGTTATAATTTCTTCCGTCGCGCTCTCTAGTGCCAATAAGTCGTAATTTAAAGTTATTTTGTTCAGTGGCTTTTTGAAAACGTTCGCCAGCCATGCGGAAATGACCAACCAATGGGTTAATGCCATCTAGCATGTCTCGTAGATCAACTGTTAGTTGGTGGTCCAGCGTATGGTTGGTTGAGGACGTCTCTTCGTATTTGCTGTAATTAACATTTAAAATAACCATAATATAATCAGAATTGATTTTAACGTTAAATAAAATCTTTTTAAAATACGTATGAAATAATTGGATACGAAAACATGTCAAGTGTTTCCTACATACGACACGTGTTGTATCTCATTTCCGGATCATAAATATATTGTTGGGCAAGCGTTGGTGGTTTTCCTTGCTTAGGTAACAAAGTACCTATTTGATGGTAATTTTGTCCTTGTATCCTATAGCAATATGGTCCACGACCATCGATGGTGACATGTCTTGTTTGGCGCCCATAGAGGTGAATGAGAACATGGCATTATATCGCTTTAGCGATATTCTAAAGCGAATGAGTTCTTGGCGACGTTGAGCTTTTTGGATGCTCGCGACTTGGCTATTAAGCGAGTTGATTCCTTGCGACTTGAAGATCCATCAACAACATTTTACGGTGGTTTAGTAAAATCCCGTGAAAGAATCAATTTCCGCACTTCATGGCAAACATCTCCTAATGACGAAACATGTCCATTCATTCCTACACATACCGACACCGTTTATCCTATGTTGTATCTCATTTTCTGGATCATAAATATATTGTTGGGCAAACGTTGGTGGTTTTCCTTGCTTAGGTAACAAAGTACCTATTTGATGGTAATTTTGGCCTTGTATCCTATAGCAATATGGTCCACGACCATCAGTGACTGACATGTCTTGTTTGGCGCCCATAGAGGTGAATGAGAACATGGCGTTATATCGCCGGATATTCTCAATGAACGTTGTGCTTTTTGGATGCTCACCGTTAAGAAGATCCATCAACAATTTTGGTGGTGTCTGCACTTCGTCTCCTAATGTTACTTTTCCTCTGCTACAACAAAGCGAATACGAATCCGCTGTTGAATGTGTGTTGCCTATCATACTCTCAGCGTGCCATAATAGTGCGCTACATGATGCACATCGGAAAGTTGCATCTCCGTGATCAATGTAATCTGACAATAAGAGTTACTCAAACAATAAACATTAACATTAAATACTTTTAAACAATGTTACGATGTGTGTTGCAATTAAACATGAAATTCCAGCAAACGAATCTCTCTGTATGACACGTTCATTATTTATGTTTGTTCCACTCAACACTTGATGATGTGTAGTTTTTTGTCTTACAACTTTGGATTTGTCTTTTAGTCTTTGTGACTTGCGCTTAGACGAATATCTAACCGGTTGATCATCTTCTGAATACGTTGATGTTTGAATTGTTGCTGCACATGAAAAGGTTTTTTAATTTTTGTATTTTGTTTAAAATTTGTATAATTGTTTGCGGATACTTTTACATATTTTAAACCTGATTGGGTTTTGTTTTTGGGTGGGCGTCCCCTTGGTCGAGGTGTTGCAGTGACTTCTTCGTTTGTTGTACCTGCATATGTTGGTGATTGTTATTAACAATATACAATATTCTTAAATTTTTTGATGTTATTAAAAATTGGAATTTACTTACCTGTTTTTGTCTTTTTTGTTGGAGGCGTGTCCATGGTAACAGCAAGTAACTCATCGTTATTAGCTGCCATAAGTATAATGGATTAATTTTTGACCATATATTTCTTGCGTAAATAGATAAAATAATTAAACTGTGAATATGTTTATGTTTGTTTACTTACTTGAAGAAGCAGAGTATGATGTATGTTTGTTAGGCTTTCTCCCTGCTCTACTAATTAGTAGATCATTACTATCAACTGTTATATTTGAGCATTTAGTTTCTATAATTTTTGCAGTTTTGTAAACAGATGTATTTATTTTCCAATATCAGTGTACCTGGTTGGTTTGGATACTTTGGAGGCTGTACCGTTGGTTGTGCTCCGTTGCTTGTATGTTTAGTTTGTGGTAATTGCTCCTCAGAGACACTTGCAGGTAAAGATGAAGAAGCAGAAGATGATGTATGTTTGTTAGCCTTCCTACCTGGTCTTTGAATTATTAGATCATTACTGCCTCCTGTTATATTCTGACAATTAGTTGTTGTGTTTTCTGCAGTTACGTAAACAGATGTATTTACTTTCCAATATAAGCGTACCTTGTTTGTTTGGATACTGTTGAGGCCGTGTTGTTGATTGTGTTGCGGTAGTTGTATGTTTTGTTGGTGGTAGTTGCTCCTCAGAGACACTTGCGGTTTCAGATGAAGAAGCACAATATGATGTATGTTTGTTAGTCTTTCGACCTGGTCTACGAATTTCTACATAATTACTGTCCACTGTTATATTTAAACAATTAGTTTTTGTGTTTTCCGCAGTTACGTAAACAAATTTATTTATTTTCCAATATCAGTGTACCTGGTTCGATTGGATACAGTTGAGGCCGTCCTTTTGGTTTTGTTGTTCTCGCTGTATCTTTTGTTGCTGGTACTTGCTCCTCAGACACACTTGCGTGTTTGATTCCTCCATTCTTTTGTTTTAAACCTAGTTCATATGTTTGTCAAAATTAAGTTTTTGTGTTTGTTTATATTTAATGGATAAGTGATATTATTTTTGTATGATAATCTTTTGGTAAATTTGTTTTTAAAATAATTCTGATTAATATAACAATATAAAGTAACAAAATAATTACTTATAATAGATAATTATATTTTATTATCTGTTGATTATCATAATTGGATATATAATATTTTGTTATACTTCATATGACCAAATAATAAATTTGCAATAGCGTTGGTCATGGAAACAACCTACAACTTCGACATCTTTCCGTGTAGCTTCTGAAGTCACACAATACACTGAACACATGGTTTTTCAGAATATCAACTCTTTTTTACTGACCTACTGAATCGAAATTAATATCGTATAGCATAGTGGTCTTTTTAAGTAATTTTGATTGTCTGTTAGTTCTATGTTTTTGCCAATCAATTTCGGATTACCAAATCTTTAAAAGCTTTGTAAATAATTAATACAATTTGAATGTACGAAAACAAAATATGGTGAATATGTTTGTTTATGTTCCTTAATACAAAAATAACCAAAAGACATACACTTGCAGAATGGTATTCAATTTTTGGAGTATGTAATTCTTTACAATATAAATAATCAAGAACATGATAATAAAAGGGAAATTTTATTATTAATCAAACATTATTTATGACAATTGATTGTTGTATCAAAAGAATCAACTTTAATTATTCGAAATACAAAATCCTAAAGAAACATAAAACTTGTAGAATGTTGGTATGTTATTTTAAAACTCGTCATCGGTGTTGGAGTCATCAGTTGTTTCGTAGTCCATAGAAGTGTCGTTAATGAAGCTGTCATCATAATCTCTACTGGATACTGATCTTTTACTGTACGCATCCGAATCAACTTCCCAAGCTTCATCATCGAAATAGCTGTTATAGGCATGTTCACCATTAACCATTCCATCAACATCAACCATATCATGCCACATGTCTTTGTTAATGTTTTCATTGTATTCAAGGGCTTCATTGTGACCTTCATCTATCACTGTATATTTGGAGTCACCTGTAAATTTCACATACCATAAAACATCAGCATAATTATACGCTTTTTAATTCCTGTTTAACTTACAATTCTTCATTAGATTTACAATGGAATGAAACCTGTGAATGAATCTTCTTTGATATCTTCATCTAGGATACTATATCTGGGTTTACTGTTATCTAAATCATAAAAAGGCTCATCAAGATCATTGATGTTGACCCAAACACCATCTTCAGAATTGCTTCTGTTGCTAACGTATTCGTCATCTGTGTCTTCATCACATAGCATATACTTGTGGTTTTTCACAACATTAGAGGCTTCACTTCTTTTTGTTCGCTTAAACTTGATTGGTGTTTCATCATCAGATTCCTAGTGTGAAAGAAACAAAAATTATCTACATGTTGATTGTACTAATATATATGTGTTTATGGTTTTAAAAAACATAAATTTATTTGTGAAACAAATACCATTGTCTCAACAAATTGGGTCGTGTTGGAAGTGTTTTTTGTTATTTTATGTGTGTTTTTTTCATTCTCAGTGAATTTTATGGCATTATAAACCTTGTTGCTTCCATTCTTGTGATTGTTGCTGACTCTTTGTCTTTTTCGTAACGCCGGAGAAGGTCGCAAACATGTATCAAGTTAAATTTGTTTGTGTTTATAAACCGTGTTGAATAACTTACGAGCATACTCTTCGTACATCTTCATTGTCCGATAAAACAATGGTTTTGTGTCCTCCTTCAATAAATCGAGTAGGTGTAGGTGCAATTATTTATAAGTGTTTCAAGAATAATGTTTCAAATATTACAGAAGATACAATTTAAATTTGTAAATCATACCTCTTCATCATCTGATATAAGAATGACAGAGATGTCCTGTCTTCAACATGGACAGATGTAACATCTGTGTGTGGTTTTTTATAAAAGATACACCAATTTTTTTTTCATTATTCTGCAATAAATTACCGGTATAGGTTGCGATTATGTTTAATTATTACAGGAATTATGTTTTATTCATTACAAAGTATACAAATTGAAATTTTAAATCATACCTCTTCATCATCTGAGATCACAATAACTGAGATGTTCTGCAGTTTATTGTCTGAAGATGTTGCAGGTGTTTCTTTGATTTTCCAGTTGCCATTGTGTGTGTTTTCAGAACTCACGAATTAAATATTTTGGTTGTAGAGCCTAATCTATGGCTTTATTTATAGCCTCTTAAGATAAACTTTACTTAGTAACCAATTTGTTTCCTAGTATAGTTAGACTAAAAATAAAGATTATCTAAATATTGTGTTTATATATTAGGAATGAAGATAAACATTATTTTATTTTTTTTTTTTTTTTTATATTCTAGATTATTTTCGTTTTTATTAATTCTATTTTAATTAAAAAGATATCTAATTAGATTTTTGGCTGTCTACTATCATTTGTGTTCCAAATGATTTTTAAAAATAATAAGTATTCATTGGTAAACTGATCTGATGTCTTTGACCTTTGGTTATGTAATTTCTTTTATATTTTAATTTAAATCAGTTTTTATCAAATGTTGGATACTGAATTTCAAAAGACTTTTGTTCACAAACAGTTTCAAGATCTGTTTCACTTAAAAATGGCTTTAAAAATGCTAATTTGTCAAACAATTGTTCTGCGTGCAGAATCTGTTATCCGAACATAATAAACAACATTGTTTTGTTTATACTTTTTATGGTATGTTGATTGCTAACAGCTATATCTATAGTGTTATGATTGCAATTTCCTATTCTCCTTGCACGCTTTGCATAGTCGATGAGATTTTTTGTGGAAGTGTGTGTCTTGTTGATAGTGCACAACTCTGTTTCATTTTTTTTATGTATAAATTAATCCTTTATGATTTGTGGATGTATCTGTGTTTTATGTGTTCCTAACAATCTTTTTCCAAACATGTCGCACTTTGATTGCCTTGTCGAACTTGGATTTGCATGTCATAGCCACGCTTTGCAAGATCGATGGTTTTGTTCTTTGAAAGGGAGGTGCTTGTTGCACGCGAATGGGAAAGCATGGTCTTGCAATCGTTGTTTTGACATTGGAGCGCGTGGCATATTTAGAAAATCTCATTCAAGAGGTTTTGCAACAACGCGATAGCTTGGTTGTTCGTGATTCGTGAGATTTTTAGGCGGGTATTCGGGCTCGCGAACGTTCTAAGCGCATCGCATTTCGTGTCTTGTTACGTGAAGCCCATGTTGCGCTCCGTGATGCTGCTGGGTATATCAACAGTATTCGTACTTTATGATGTTTGTTTATGTGTATTTTTGGTTGTTTTCATTGTTCTATTAGTCGTTGAAGTTAATGTTTTGTATGTGATTGTACTCGTTATGTGTCAGAAATGTATCCGTAAGATTTACATTTAATAAAACTTACTTTGCGTGCTTGTTATCATCTATCGATACACTTTTTAATAATGGCCATACCTAGAATCTCATGATAATGATGTAATAAGTTTTATTATTATAAACTTTTAAAGAAACAAAAATTAAAAAAATATGAAAAAAGGAATTTAGTGAAAAATTGGGCAAGCAAGGCTCGAACCCAAAACCTCAACCCACTCTACCTCCTTTCACACACAATCTCAACCATCAGCGCCCTAGGGTCTTTTTCGTTTAGTATTGCAACGTTTAATAAGTTAAGTAATTTATTTTTTTATGCTTATTTATCTTATAAGCTAAATAGGAGCTTATTGGAAGTTGGGATTTAAGAATTACTATTTTACAAAATTCAGTATTTCTCTAAAATATTCTTACGATAAATTTGTCTTTTTTCTTTTTTTAATTTTCATTTAATGTTTACATTTTACCTTTAAATTAATAATAAATAAAACAGAACTAAAATAAATATAATGTTTTTTTTACAAAATTCAATTTTGTAGTATTGTATCTTTTAGAATTATATTTACGTATCTATGGTTTTTTCACACATTTTTCATACTTAGTATTGTTATTTTAATCAGCTTGCGTGTTTTTAACTTATAGTGTCTTTTACTGGTTTGTAATTTATAATAAGTTATTTTTTTGTGTATTTACCTTATTCTAACTATTTTTGCCATTTTTTAATAAAATTTTTCATATTTTATAGTATTTGAGTATTCAAATCCTCATAAATGCAACGTCAACTTAATTTTTTTTTTGTTTCTTTAAAATAGAAAATTAATTTATGTCAACTTAGAAACATATGAAAAAGTAGTTTCCTAATATCATGCAAACTCAATTGCAATTGAACAAAGTTATATTTTTTGGATAATATGTCAACTTTATAAAATAATTTTAGTAATTATCAATTAAAGTGCAACTACCTACAATTAAATTTTACTTTGGCTATAAAATCTTCTAAAAGATTTTATACCATCTACTCCCTACATATGTTTTCTTTCCTTGTTCCATACATCGAGGCCTATTAAAGTTTCAACTATCACACCCTTTGTCAATCATCACTCTTAGATATTCATTCATCTTTTCTCCATCTAGTGAACTTGCAGATCTCCATTAGAAGTGTAAGTTTTTAGTTTTTGTTTATGAAAATAAACCGTTTTATTGCTTTAACCTAGCTTCATCAAACGAATATGTTGGTTGTAAAATCTGTTAGGTAAACATGATAAGTTGCATGTGTTGTTGTTAGTAAGGGGTTATTGAGTATAAGAATATGGTTGTTAGATCAATGATGCTCAGCTTTTATGTTAGGATAGGTCTATATTGTTTGTGATATATCTTTCCTACTTGCAAAGGTTTGGGATAGACTTTGAACAAAGATTTGATGTGTTGTAGTTACTAACTCTGATAGGACATCAAAATTGTTTGAAGTTATATACTATTTATCTATTAAGGTTATTAGATTAATGTTCATGAGATATTATGTTACAATATGCCTAAATCAAATATCATTTACTTTGTATTGGAAGTATGGTTTTAAAATACACTTTGATCAAAGGTTGCATGTGTTATTGTTTGTAAACATTATATGACACAATATATTATTTAAGTTTGGTACTTTGTATTTATTAAGATTGTTATGTAAATGATCCACTTAGATCAAAGGTTGCGTGTGTAGGTTTTAGTAACGATTATATGACACAAAATATGATTTTAATTTGGTACTTTGTATTCAGTAAGGTTGTTAGGTAAATGATCTTAATTCCTAATTATATCAAATTTAATTTAACATATATACTTTCTATGAATTAAGGTTGCTATGTTACAATAGGAATAAATCGATCTCATATACTTTGTATCGTTTTTAGATACACTTTAATCAAAGGTTTTAATTTGGTACTTTGTATTCAGTAATACGTTGTTAGGTAAATGATCTTAATTCCTAATGATATCAAATTTGGTTTAATGTATATACTTTCTATGTATTAAGGTTGCTAGATCAATGAACAACATGATTGTATGTTACAATAGGAATAAATGATCTCATATACATAAGTAAATTATATTTACATTTTTAGATACACTTTGATCAAAGGTTACATGTATTGTTGTTAAGTGATATGTTTACAATGATTACCGAGATACTATACAAAGTATATAAATACCTTTGTATATATAGATATACAACTTATGCTTATGACGATTTTTAGATATAGTCTTATGTAAATGCTCTGCTTTATCAATGAACAACAAAGGTATGTTACAATAGGAATAAATATAATCTCATATAGTAAGTAGTTTCTAGATACACTTTGATCAAAGGTTACATGTATTGTTGTTAAGTGATATGTTAATGTATATAATACCTTTTATATATAGATGCGTTATGAGGGAGAGGAACAACTACTTACGTTTATGTGCCTTTAATATGCATGGTAGTCCAATAACTGATTGTCACTTTCTTGGAGCAACAAAGCTGAGAAAACACCAACCCGACCTTGATTTTTTAGAACAGGGTATGACATGTTAAAGCTTTTAATACTTTACAGACTAAATGTAATGATATTTCAAATATGTTTTAAGTGGTTTTTTGTGGTATGTCATTACAGCTAATGATAGAATGAGGCATCAGTGTTTTTGGGATCAACACATGGACCACTTTGGTGACAAAACTGATTCTTTCTATGTGGCTTATGAAGATACCATGGACAGGCAACGACTTGTAAGTAGTTATACCTAATTTTTTTATGGTTATGATGTGGCGTTTAATAACATATTATTGTAATTAATACACTAAATTGCAGTGCATACCAGCTGATTTTCTTGACAAACATCCAATGCATATTTATAAAAAGTGTTTCATAAGACACAAAGACATAGAATATGAGATGCGATAAAATGGTACTTCACTTAGAAAATCCCGATCGAACAAACCATGTAAACATTCATGGGGAATGGAAGAAATTTGCTCAAGTTTGCAAATTCAAGAAGGACAAAATGCTAAGGTTGAAGTACATGTAATCAGGTGTTGAATGGTCCCGACACGTGTGTTCCTGTGTTTCATGTATGTTAGAAAATGATTTTGTGGAATACTTTGGTTACCTTTTGTACACAATGGTCTGTTCTACTCTTTTGTTATTTTGAACATTGAAGCATCTGTTTAAGGTGTTAGGTTAGTCGTACGTATTGTTAACTAAGACTATGGTTCGCTTGTAAAATATTCTATTTAAGCTGATATGTGTTTTAATTAATGTGTTTGTTAATCAAACAATTGCCTCGTAATATGCAACTGATTTGTTTACGACTATCCTATCTAATGCATCTAAAGTTGTTAACATACAATACTGATAATGCTTTTAATCATTAAGGTTTCATTGATAACAAACCACTTTTATCTACACAATTCAGCTTACTAACTATGACTTATATTCAAAATTTCAAAAATCAAACATTATAAAATGTAAACAACTTATTTAGTAAATGTAAATGGATTTCGTGTGTTTCAAAAGATATTCAAACTAATTAATTGCATGGCAGCATATATATTAAAACTTCGGTAAAACTACATAACATTTAAAACGTAAAACATAATACTTGTCCAATAATAAATGTAAACAAACGAAAATGTTTAAACCGAATACCAAATTCAAATTGATCCTATAAGAACCTAAATAATAATCTATTTGCCAAAATCATAAACTAAAACAATTGATTGTTTATCAAACAAAATGAAATAAAGAGGTTAAAGAAGATACAGTGCATGTTCTATGCATCATTGTTTCCAATATCATTTGTTTGCATCTTTTATTTGGTTGGACATCTTCCTCATCGACACAATCATTATCTCGATAACTCTTCTATTACACGATTTCTTTTTTCAAAACACCAATTGGATCATTCAGACTATCATCGCTTTTTTCACCTCCAAAACCACATTATTTGAAGATTTAGAAGTGTGTATTTCAAAGATTCGCAATGTACAACAATTACAAAATTAATTAAAGTTATTTTTAAAACATATCTAAATGTAAACCGATTTAATAATAAAATGTATAATACCTCCTCCATATCATTTGATGGTTTGGTATTCATATTCTCGCTAACTTTAAAGTGATTTTCAATTCTTTCCTCATCTTCTAACTCATGAAAACCATATGTACCATCTTCTAAATCAACATGAGGTGTATCTAAATCTTCTTCGCCAATTTCTGATTCATCTATATCATGTTCATTATCGACTGAGACATTCTCGGAATTCAAAACATCATCTTCTTTTTCAAAATCATCTTCATCATTTTCAGAATCATCTTCACCATTGCCAAACTCATCTACATTATCGTCTAAACCACCCTGATTATTGTCTAACACATCATCAGCATTGTCTGAAAAATCTTCCATATTGTATTCCTCATCTTCTACATCCTGTTATGTTTTTCAAATTCAATTTTTATTTAATAACACTTGTCTACAATTTAAGGTTATCATAAAAAATGGACAATCATAAACTAATATAAAATGCTAATATGAATACCTCTTCATCTAGGAAACCATTCTTGAAGTACATGATTGTATCAACATCATCAGTCACCTTCTCAGTTCGATAGATATGACTGTTGTTGCTGTGGTTAAATTCAGAATACTTAATTTTAAATAGATATTGTTTCCCAATAATCTGGTTTAGATCATCTGGGAAGTATTCTTCAGGGTCCATGCCATGTTTCTCCATAATTTGCCACGCTGACAAATTAGTCATCTTGTGTACATTGTTATAAAAAATAACAACCTGTGCGCTTCCACTTTCATCAAAAATACGAACAATGATCTTGAACCTTAGACCAAAAAATAATATAGTTTTAGTATTTCAATAATGAATCATAATTTTATAAATTCGAATAATAATTAAAACACAATGTATTTAATACCTCGATGCAACAACATATGTTTCTCCGTGTTTCTTACGTAACCACACTTGTTTCTTGTTTCGATGATTCATTCCACCTTTGATGAAACTGTGTTACTCTTGTGTTACATGCTTTACCCATCGTATAAGCCCAACCATTTTCATATTGGATGCTATGCACAAGTGCATAAACAACACAACATGTATCCCGCATTTTGCATAGTTTTTATTTATCATATTAAAATAAAGAAATTATGACTAATATATTATGCTTTTTATAATTAAATAAATGTAGCAAAACACTCCTTTCACCGGTTCAATGCTTCGGATCATTCCAACAAACCTCTTTACACAACCATGCATAAATTCTGCAGGTGTAACAACACCTTTTTCTTTATTGTGCAACTGGATCTTGAATTCATTTGCATTATATCCTTCTTGCGATTCGTATCTTGTATGTTTTAAAATTATGTTACATACAAACTTAAAGTAAAATACGTATTAATTAAACAACAAATATAGTATAATTATTAGAAAAACCTTTTCCGAAATAACAATAACGGCGGAATCTTCCTATTAATGAAAATCCCTTCCAAATAACGATTATGCATAGTCGGTTTATCCGATTTTGTACAAACAACACAAAAAAAAAAAACAAAAACAATTTATATTAACTAAACAAAACCTATTTGGGTGTGTTCCAAATTATTATAAAAGACATGACTAAAAACTTATCGTCCCAATACTTGACCTTCCCAAGCATCAAAAGGATGTCTAAATGGCCAACTTCTTCAAGCATGTTTTCATAGTCGTTCCACATTAACGCCCAATTATCCCAAAAAGTGCACTCAAGCCTGTAAGATCTGTATAATATGATATAAATAAATACATTTACATTGTAAAATTGTATAGAATATAATTATCATATTAAAGTTTTTATTTACTCGGCATCTTCAATAACAATTGTTCTGCGCATTTTTGGACCACCATGGTTGTTCACACCTACGATTTTCCCAATAGCAACAACTGTTCCAATCACATCTGTTGAATAAGATAGGTTAATGTTTTTGTATTTAGAATATTAAATATGAATTAATATTATAAGTAGGTGTCAATGAAATCCATACCAACACAATCATGATCATGGTACTCATTCACTGGGTCTAATATACGCGAAAATGGCTCATATATAAAGCCAATCACATTATCATTTATTTGTTCAACACGCGTGACATTAGTCCCTTTGAAAAAGATACTTTCCATTTGTTTGGTAACAATGGTAACCTTCCACCATTTTCCGCCACACCAAAGTTAGATATTATGTAGCATTGACCCTCTTGAAGGAGAGGTTCAAATTTAAACATGAATTCTTTTTGATGTAAACCGATTCGTTGTCCCGGATATACATTGTTAAAAATTAGTTGTCATTTATATTAATTTCATAAAACACAAAATAAATCACAAAATAATAGTTACCTCTTCATCTTGGAAAACACAATCCAAACTATATGGATCATGTTCTTCATTTAGTTTGTGAGAATGCCAAATAGAAATACATCTTCCTTTGATAGCCATGTTGGTAGCCATAGGGTTAACGTTTATTGGAGTTATGATTCGCTCCTTCACTCTTTCATATGGATATTTATAACATTTAAAATCTAACAAACACATTTCAACATCAATGTAAATTAAACTAAAATATAAGAATCAACTCTGGAGCACTTCCAAAGGAGGAAGAATGCATTGCATTTCCTTTTTAGAATGAGATTTACTCGTTACAAATTGTTATTTATCAAATGCATTTATAAAATAACAATAATCAAGAAACACAAACCATCGATTTAATTTTCAAACGACGTAGCATGTACATCATAAGCTTTTTGGTTGTTGTCTCACCGACACTACTCTTAAACCCGGACTTAGGTGTCCCTCGAATAGTTTTCTTGATAACGAAATTTGGAATTTCTTGAATTTAAATAAGTCGCACTTCTAGGATCTTTTGGTTCCCGATGTATTCCAACCTTTTACACAACGGTATTGTAATCAATCGAGCCTTTTTACCAACCGACAAATGTATACAATTTATAAGTAACTAATCATTCGTAATATAATATATGTTTCAATTTAAAAGCTATTGTACCTTTTTCTCGATCTTCCAAAATCAACAATGTTAGATATAGACTTATTAGCGGTGTGTCACTTTGAGAGCTATCAAAAGTCGCATGAGACTTTAAAGATGATACTTGCTTCCCAAATTTTTTGTCAACGCAGTTTAACTACAACAAATAACTTAGAATATAACACGACATTATCAAATTTAATAAACACTCCATCCACACCCGTAGGTGGCGTTAGTTTGTAAGAAACTATAAATACCCTCTACCTCCCAAGGTAGAGGGTTGGAGCTTCAATACCATTTTTCTTTATTTCACATAGTTCCCAACTCTCTTCCCTTTCTCTCTCTAAATACTTTGGAACGCCTACTTGAATTATGGTTTAGTGTGTTTGTGAAATCCTATAACTAACAATTGGTATCAAGAGCCATGGTTTGATCACTCATCTTTCATGCTCTTTGTTTTGGTGGATTTCATAAGGTTTTTGGGGTATTAAGTGTTTAGAAGAGTTTGATTCATTTGGATAAGTTCGAGTGTTAAAGTTTGAATTTTGATTGTACTTTTGTATTTAGGATCATCATATGTGTTTATGTTTTGAATTGGAAGATATGAATCACTGTGGTTTGGTTGTTTTTGATTGACAAAGTGGTTATTTTTGAAATTTGTACAAAGGAGTTGAGTCTCGGATACACATTTCATCAAAGCGAGTTGCTTTGTTACTGGATGCGAGTTGTTATATGCGACTTGGCTACTTAGCGAGTTAAGCTTTTAAGCGACTTGGTGGTTAAGCGAGTTGATTCCTAAAGCGACTTGCTTATTTAAGCGAGTTGATTGTGTTGCGAGTTGATACTAAAGCGAGTTAGCTATTTAGCCACTTGTCTCATTAAGCGAGTTGATTGTGGTGCGAGTTGATATTTATGCGACTTAGCTATTTAGCTAGTTGATTACTTAAGCGACTTGTTCCTGTGAGCGAGTTGGTTGTTTAGCGAGTTGACTACTAAGCGAGTTGAGTGTTTTGCGACTTGTCTATTTAGACTTGTTACTTCTTCGTAATACATTCTTACGGTTGTTCTTTTGGTTTAGTAAAATCCGTGAAAGAATCAATTTCCGTTTAATCAAAGAATAGTAAAATCCAGTAGAACTTGTTATCATGGCAAACATCATTCCTACTATTGTTTCTTCCGTGGTCGAGGACGTTCAAGCACCGTGGTCCGATACTCGTCCACCTATGCTCGATGTAACCGATTATGATTCATGGGTACAACGAATCCGTTTGTACTTGTTTGGGAAAAGAAAACGGAGTCAACATCCTCAAGTCAATCGATGAAGGACCTTATCGATTGAGACTACCAGAGACTTAATTGATACAACCGCAGATGGAACAATGATCTATGGAATAGATGGACCAAAGACATATGATGAGCTCAATGATAAGGAGAAAAGAGATTTGATGCGATATCGTGGCTTCTAACATTGTACTTCAAGGTATTCCAAAAGAAATCTACAAGCTTATCAATCACAACATTTGAAGCAAAGGTCGTATGGGATAATGTCAAGATGCTTCTCTCAGTTCGAATTAATCTATTGAAGATAGAGAATCACAACTATATGATGAGTTTGAGCATTTCAAGATGAAACCAGATGAGAGTGTCTATGAGTACTACGTGAGATTCCATAAGCTTGTAAATGACATGAGGAACATCGAATGACCATGCCTAACAATCAAGTTGAACTCAAAGTTTGTAAACAACATGAATCCCGAATGGCACAAGTTTGTCACGTATGTGAAGCTCACTAAAGGATTGAAGAATACAAACTATGAGCAATTGTATGAATTTCTTCTTCAGAATGAGAGGCATGCTATGTTTGAGAAAAGGATTCTGGATCAGTTCAAAACCAATCAGGGAGAATCAAGCTCACCAAATGATTCTACAGCTTTCTACACCAATGTTGGTATCACCACCAAAGCATCTCAAGTCATACCCATGGGTAATGGTAAACATAAACTAATTCCCGATCCAATGTTCAAACAAGCTGATGCTGATGCAGCCGTAGGAAATTTCATTAATCAACTGGCTCTCATGATTAGTCAAAACATGAACTCTCTCCCACACACCAACAACAACCTCGCAAAGATCCAATCCACAAATCAAGCCACCATCGAGATGGGAAGGTTGTGGTGCAAATGGGCCAAGAAAGGCGACGAACAAGGAAGAGGTGGAGGTGGTAGAGGATATGTGGCAAATCGAATAGGGAAGGAATGGAAATCGGGGACAAGCAAAGCCGATTAAGTGCTACAACCGTGGAGGTGAGGACATATTTCAAGGAACTGTACATCGCCAAAATGTCCTCAAAATGCGAAATACTTGAGACAAGATGTTGCTTGTTCAAGCTCAAGACAATGGAGCGATCTTGGAAGAAGAGGAATTGTTGTTTCTTGTGAGGAAATGCCGAACTTATGATGTTTGATGTTGATGAGCGACCAATTCAGGGAGTTAGGTAACAATCATCGAATGCCTTCCAAGTCGCCGACTGTGATGCATACGACTACGGCGTCGATGATGAACCTCGCACAAACAATTTTCATGGCTAGCATTTCTCCAATGGTCTCTCCTAAGGTCTCAACATCCTAGAAAGCTGTTCCATCCAAAGAATCAATCATCTCAGAGGTATTAAAACTATATGATGATGTTGATGAGCGAAAGATACATAATGAAGTACAATCTCTTGAGACTTATGAATCAGATACTGATAATGAGGGTAATAGCAATATTGTCCCATATGATCAATATGTGAAACAAGGTGAAAGTGAGATTGTATCAAACGATGCATCTTACGCAGTCAATAATGACTATGTCTTTGATGAATACAATGCATGTACCCCTGATGATTCTATTATCTCTGAACTGAATGTCTATAAAGAACAAGTTGTTATTTATGAACAACGTGCAAAGTTTGAGTTAACCACACGTGAGCAGGAAATGGATGACCAAATGCGTACAATTATTCAAAAAAGTAATTTTAGAGAAGAAGTATTAAAACAAGAGTTAAACTCCTTACAAGAAAAGCTTTCTAAAACTGCTAAGCAAAAACAAGAACTTCAAGAAAATGTTAAAATGCTTAAGCAAGAATTCAATACTAAGGAATCAAAACTTTTGAATGATTTTCCAATCTAAAACTTTGAAAAACAAGCTTGAAAATAAGTTGTACATACAAGGAATACCATCTGATCGCTCACTTGATCACTAAGCATAGAGTCTTAAGCGATAAGCATAGCATTCCCCTTGTAGAGGAACCAAATCCAGAGGTCATTAAAAGGCTAGAAGTGCTCATAAGGTACTTTATGATGGAAATGAAATCCTTAAGCCTAGACAGAAACCTAGTTGCTTGAATTGCAATCGAGGAAGATAAGAAATCGATGAAATCATCGGGAGAAGATGAACAAGAAACTAGATGATCCTAAGTGTAAAGAGAAGAAAATAACTATCGAACCCCATGATTACAAAAAGGAGAATTGGATTTCCTTGAACAAGTTTAAGCCTCAGACATTGTTAATGCCCAAACAAGTGTTCTGGAAAAAGGACTTCGATAAACAAAAAGTAGAGAATCTAGTTGTTACAAACCCTCCTCTTAGGAAAATGCCTTCAGCTACTGTGTACCCTCCTAATACACCAATGCATCTAGTTCCTAGAACTATTGCCACTAAAAGCAAGACCTTAATCAGTCAATATGTCATATTTCAATTATTTGTTGATTTTGAGAAAACCTGTAAGAAAAGGATCACACCCACTGGTATAACTGAAGGGGAAAGGGGTTTCGAGCAAACTAAAGAATGCTATTTAAGCGAGGTCATGCCTTTCTTTAAACAACTAAAAGATCAATTTGAGAGTCTTAAAAGGGGATGGATTCGATATTAAAGAATTGAAAAGGAATTTGATGCAATGATAGTTGAGGTTAGTGACTATGAGCGAAATTAAAATATATTGAGATTGAGAGGAAGAATTTGCATACAACTGAATGAGAATCGATTTAATGTATTGCTCAAGATGTGTTTTTCACTGTGCTACAAATTGTTCCATTAATGCTTCTCAATTTCATGAATTATCTGTTGCTCTAAAAGTCTCCCATGATCGTGTCATTGAGCTTGAAAAAACTAATTCTAAACTAAATGAGAAAATTGATCTGGATGATCACGACAATTTGGTAAAACATTTTTCTAAACTAGAAGTTGAGCATTTTAATTTACAACTAAAATATCAACATCTTAAAGAAAATGTCAAAACCTCAAATATAAAGACATCTTCAGATGCTCCATAGTTTGATGCAGTTTTTCAGATACATAAACGCGACGAACATATTCAAGCTCAGTGTTGCACGATCAGAAAGTTGAAAGCCCAAATTTCTCAATTAAAGGGTGAAATGAACAATGTGACTGGCTCCCAAATGCCTCCTCCTTTAGATTCTCAGTATTCTCAAATGTTTCATCTTCAAAACTTAGTAAATGCATTACAAAAGGAAAACGAGAGTTTTCTAGCAGAAAATGAAAAGGTTAAACGTCACTTTAAAGAGTTATATGATTCAATTAAAGTCACTCGTGACAACAACAACGAAAAAATAACTTCTTTACAAAAGGAAATTGAGAATCTGAGGAGTCAGGAAAAAGAGAAACTGCCACTTGTGTTTAATGAAAATGTCGCTTCAAAGTTATCCTCTGACTGCAAATATTCTGTGACTGTCAGATACATTCCTCCTCATATTAGGAATAATGAACTTGTGTTTCATAACTACTGTGCTCACCTTAAGGATAGTCTAGAATGTCTCCGCGAGATTGTGGAGGAGGATTACCTAAATAAGCCTCTTGATAGAAACTAGGTTTCATGCATTCAAAGCCCAAACGATCTCGTGAACTGCTAGAATGCTTAATTGCAACATGTACTAAATCCTTAGGTGCAAAAGGTAAAGTTGTGATGCCTTGTTCTATGCCTAATGCCAAGCATACAAACCATTCCATGCCCGCTTTAAAAAGTGAACACTAATGTGCCTACGAGTAGTTCGATCCTTGCACATCTAGTTCAGAATGCAAAGGTAGATCAACCAACTAATGTTCCCATAATTCCTCTATAGAGTAATCGGTGACATTAAAGCAAGCGGGTCAAAGCCTCTAGGCAATACCAAGCAAGATAGGACCTCGCAAGCTAATAATGCACACTGGAAGAGAATGAAGACCAACCTAGGAACTTTAAGTTTGAGTTGAATAAAACGAATCGTGTTGATTCTAGTATTAGCCATAGGCGTCTTGTAATTAATTCGATTCTGATACTATCTGCAAACCATGTAATGATGTCTGCTTGAATTCTGTTGCTAATCATGAATGTGGTGTGAATGTTTTGTCTAATGCTGTCAATTGTCATGTGAACATTGTTAATGCTAAAAAACATGCTAAGAAGGCTAAAAGACAAAAACGAAAGAAAGTTAGAAAATAGTGGAAACCCACAGGAAGAACATTTAGTAAGATAGGATATCGATGGATACCGTTTGGTCAAAAGGCTAATCAGTTATGTCCTCAATATGCTAAGACAATGCCCACTAGAAAATGGATGCCTACAGGTAGAACTATTCCTTTAAGAAGTGAACATACTTTGAATAGGTCAATCTACGGACACCAAAGATTGCATCTATTCTTGATGATTCCATTGCTTCTATTTACGATATGAATGTTTCTATTTACGATGTGGGTGTTCCAATCATTGTTACTAACCAAATGGAACCCATTCTTGCATGGGATCCCAATTATCCGCTTATCCATTCTGTATCGTGTTCAATCGCAGATCGTTCAAATCGTTTACGTGGTACCCGGACTCGTGTTGTTCCAAGCATATGACCGAGACCGGTCACGGCTCATGAACTTCGTGAGCAAATTCATCGGATGCTTAGATTCGAACGATCATTTCGAGTGCAATTATGGGTTATGGGGATTATGTTGTTGGTGATAGTGTTATCTCCGTAGTATACTATGTGGAAGGTCTTGGTCATAACCTCGTTCTCGTTGGTCAATTCGTGATTCTCGATCTAGAAGTAGCCTTCGAAAACATACTTGTTTCGCTAGAGAACTTGATGGTAAGGAACTTTAAGAGGAACACGTGATTCAAATCTATACACCATCTCTATCGAAGACATGATGAAGTCTTCTCCAATTTGCTTGTTGTCAAAGGTTTCAAAACAAAGTCATGGTTATGGCATCGTCGTCTCAATCACTTGAACTTCGGCACCATCAATGATCTCTTCGTAGGACTTAGTTGTAGGTTTACCTAGATCAAGTACTAAAAGGATCATCTTGTTCAGCATGCCAATTGGGAAAAAGCAAGAAGTATGCCCATAAACCCAAACCTACAAACTCAATTACAAAAGTTCTTCATACAGCTCATGGATTTATGTGGACCAATGAGAGTGCGAATATCTTGGGAAGAAATATGTGTTAGTTGTGGTTGATGATTACTCTAGATTCACCTGGTCAAGTTCTTAAGGACAAAGGATGAATCTTCAGATATCATCATCAAACTCATCAAACAACAGAGAGTTCGACTTAACAAAACAAATGAATTATCCGAACAGACAATGGAACCGAGTTTGTTAACAAACAACTTAGTGAGTTTTATGAAAGTGTTGAATCACCCATCAAAGAAGTGTTCCACGAACTCCTCAATGTAAGTGTAGTTGAAAGACGAATCGACCTCTTGTAGAAGCCGCAAGAACAATGCTGATTTACTCAAAGGTTCCAATGTTTCTCTGGGTCAGCCATTGCCATCGCATGCTACACACAAAATCGATCCCACGATTCATAATTGCTCATGGAAAACTCCATATGAACTTGTCCACAACAAATCCTAATCTCTCATTCCTTCATGTGTTTGGTGCATTGTGTTATCCAACCAATGAGGGCCAAGACTTAGGCAAACTTAAAGCTAAAGCGGACATTGGAGTATTTGTAGGGTATGCACCAAACAAAAGGGATACCGAATCTACAACAAGAGAACCCGAAATATCATGGAAACAATTCCACGCACGCTTTGATGAGTCGACCGGTCAAATGGCTCTCGGACAATCCGCCTGACCCGCACTTCAAAACATCCCATTGGTTCGCCCTTGTACCAAATCCTCTCCATCGCCTCTATATGTACCTCCATCAAGATGATTTAAGGAAATTGTTTGATCCAATGTTCGATGAACACTATGAACCAAATGTCGATGAAATGTCAAATCCATCAACCGAGGTCGCCCTATCCTTGTAAATGAAGTCAATCCTTCCGCCTCAATATCATTAAGTCAAGAAGCGCCCGCTTCGATCACTCGTCTCATCAACGAATCATCAATCATCTAGTGTACATCATGGAAATGTCTCCGTATCAATGATGGAGAAAACTCTTCATGACTCTCGAAGATGCTCCGCTTGAAAATATATTGGCTCTCGAATCATCATCGTAACCATCTTCATTGTAAGAAATCGACTCGCCTACTTAAGTTCCTCAACAACAACTATAGGATATTAGTTTACATACACATCAAACCATAACACAACGTGGCGAGTAGATGGAATTCTAGAGAGAAAGTTAGAGGTTTAGGGAACTTGTGAGAGAAAGTGAAAGATATTATTATGAGTTCAACTCTACCTTGGAAGGTAGAGTATTTATAGTCTTACATAAATCGCCACACATTGGCCGTGGATCGTGCATACAGCTGGTAAAGACCCGTCTGGTCCTCCACTTGCTGTTACTTAACTAAATACTACTTAACTTAAAAGAACTACGATCACGAGCTTAAGTATTACATATACTTGAGGTGACCGACTCTTTTACACTGTAATTTCTAATTCCTAACAATCTCCCTAATGGAGGTCACCTCAATCATGTACCAAAATTACATTGAATACAAATAGATTTTACATTAAAATTGTTCTTGCATTCTTGATGTAGTCCTTTGCTTCAAAGCTCGTAGTCATTGATTCATCACATTGCATGTTTGGTTACTCCAAGTGGAGGTCTTTAATCGATCCACGCGATAATAATTTTGAGCCATCTTTTGAGATCATCGCCTATCAAAATCTCTAAGACATCCTTTGTGGTGTTGTGACTTTAGGACCGACATGCTCACATTCGGATCATGAAATCTTCTCATCGAGTAGCGGAAGCTTTAGTTGATTCATGATATTGGCGCACAGAGCGTAAGCATGGAGTGAAAATATCGTAGTCATTGATGCACTAATCATGATTTTTTAGATGAATGTGTTATGAGCATGCGGCTATGGATTGACCGCTTTATTCTCGATCAACAAAAACGTCGGGTGTACCGCATACAACAAGCTTAGAAATAAATCACACGAAAGTGTCTTTGATCACTTTCGTTGTATTGAGGTACACGGCCCACTGGTTCCCCTTGATCAAGACAAGTATCGCTGTGATCGGTATAATTCCAAAGAATTTCTTGACAGTGGTTTCGCAATGCTTTCTAATGTTCTCAAACCGGAATATCTCAAAGAAGACAACACGGAGTGAGGAACCAAATGATTTTTGAGTCCACCGATTGATGAAAAGAGATTTGAAAACAATCGTATTGCTCAATAGAAATTGTTTTGCAATACAACGAGGGTTTTATTGAAAATCAATTATCAATCATAAAACACCTTTGTTTTGAAAATGAGTACACGGCCGATGTGCTAAAGAAAAGAGTTTTTAAGCACAAAGACCGTTTTTCAAAGGTATCCGTCAATCCATAACTCGAACTGTGATCGATTCAAGAGATTGAATCGCCCCATTGTTTCATGCTCGGCTGTCACATGGTTGATCCATATAATAGATCTCACATGCCACCTACCTGTGAGCTAGTTTGATGTTGGCCTCTAAGGCTTTCCATCTTCATTGTGAATATGTATACACATCACTCGATGTTCCGCAATACCACAAGTGTTAGGTCACCATCTTATCATAACAATATGTATTTCTAGAGAGAAAGTTTTATGAGAGAGAAATTGAAGGAACTAATCAAGCGATTAATGAAAATGATAATTGTAATTAGAACTAACAACCCTCTCCCTTCTAGGGAGGGGTATTTATAGTGTTTACATAAAAGTAGGGTGTTTCCTTGGTTCTAGAAGAACCTTCTATCACAAACCTCATGGGCTTACTACATGAAATGTGAAATCAATTACAAACATTTATAAACCATATTAATTAATCCACTATTACAAATGAAATGACCTACACTTGATAATTAAAACATGTTCCTAACAATCTCCCTCAGGGTTGGTCATCATTTGTTGTCTTGTTTAGGTCGCTTGACGCCTTGAACTTTTGGCGCTCATGGCTTCATACGCCTTTGATTCTTTGCATCTTTGTTCTTTGTTGTTGTTGTAGTGATCAGCCAGAATCGCTTTATCAACATCTTTAACTTTGATCTTTATCTCATAACTTTGCGATTCTTTGACTTTGATGTAGAATCTTCCAAATTTTCTTTGCTTTCGAGAGAACTTCAATTAGTGTTGATGTTGGTATGAGCATATGAAGAGTCTCGACGATCTTTTCCACCCGTGAGCATCCATTAAGAAAACATAAACATGGGTTAGAAATAATCCAAATACATAAGTTTGAACTCGAAGCAGTGCACAAGATAATGAAAACACATCTCTAATTTCTCAAATGGTCAATGCTCGAATCGAGTCCCACAAGTGAGATAACAGAATCAAATACACCTAAGCTCGGATGAGTCGCCGAGGTACACCAAGCATCACCCCACGATCAGACCGCTTGAGACACACCAAGCGTGAACCCACAAGGAGTTACCAAGTGACTCGCCGCCGTGGCTGCTTTGATGTTGAATTCGGAAGGAATTTCCATTCAATCACCGAGAATCACAACTGCGAATCCCTCATAAATGTTCTCGCGATTGCTAAGATCCGCGAGGGACTCGAAAAATGTCACTTGTGTCCTTATTGTTTGAACAACAAGTGATGAAATATATAGTGTTCCTAAGAGATCTTTGATGAATCTCATGGCTCTAGACTCGATTAGTGCTTTGATTTTCCCCGAGCGGAGACTAGGGAGAATGTCTCCTTCTTCAATACCAACAATCTCTAAGAGAGTCGATAGATTACGTAGGTTCCCCGAGAATGAAACAAGCTCTTTTCGAGAGAACTTGAGCGGTTTGGAAGGTTTAGTGCATTGCACATCGGGTCCATGACGCACTTGTCTTCAATACCGATGTCATCTTACAACCAAGAGCATATGAATTGAACCCGGTGTCGCTCTAAGTTGAATAATTTGAGGGCTATTTCTTTTCACCCTTTCTTGAACTTTTCTTTTTAATTCTTCAACTCCTTCTTTCTTCTCCGATTCTCATTTTGTCCTTTTTCAATCATACCTTCCCAAGGACTTTTCTAAATACTAACTATTTGTGGTGTCCTTGGGTAGATCCTCCTACTTCAAGCGGATCATGGACGCTTATTCCTAAACTTAGTCACCTTTAACTCCATGACTATCCTATGTTGCCACAAACTTTTCTTGAAAATCTCTCAAGATGTTTATGATGAAAACATGTTTTGGTAACACCTGAGATTTTTGGTTTTCAGAAATACTCCCTCCACATGTGCTTAGGAGTTTTGACCAAAATCGCATGCAGAGGAAGAGCTCGTGACTTTTGAATTGATCGACTCTTGATAGACAATTCCCGCTGAGACACGCTTACGCTTTGTATAGTTAAAGAGATCCATGTCGCCTTTTAGGTGACAACTAGCTCTAATAACTATCTTGAAGATGTAAACACTCCTTGAAAAAGAGGTTTGACCCGCCAAAGTTCATGTCAATCAAGAGTTCTAATTGGTACATTTTACTAAGACAAGTTTTGTTGGAAACAAGTCTTTCGACATCGACATTTCAAAGTTCGCCAATTCATTGGTGATATCTCGAGCTCTAGTCCCTATGAGATTCCATAACTTCACGATCAATCAATTTTAATCACATTTCTCCCTCAAAAATAGCATATGAATGTTGTTTTTGAAAACATGTTGATTAAAATATGCTTTTGAGGCATTGAAAATTCATTTGGGAAGAAATGGATTTCAAGAACATTTGATTTCGAACAAAGATTTGTTGTTGAAGACAAGAAGCTTTCTTCCTTTAATTTGGATCATGAAGCACCATGCACTACGTGGTCCTTTCGTGGAATAAGATTTTGTTTTGTTGAACAAAGTACTTCCTCAAATACGGAAATATATTTGAGAGATAGCCTTCTTGAGCCGAATTTGAATCGATTAATACACGGTAAAACATATTACGACATGTTGTACTAATGAAAATTCAACTCAAGGTTTAATCAAAAACACAATCATCAATGTTTATGTAAAAATTTCAAAGTCAATTTTTTTTTTTTTTTTTTTTTAATAAAAAAATCTTTTGGATTTTGAAAGATTTTATATTTTGTATTTTGTTTTTGAAATATGTATTTACAAAGAAAGATGTTTTGGTGTTTGACGCTTAAGAACGATTGAGAAAAGATTCCGATCTTCGAGTCAAACACCCGATACCAATTTGATGGACAAGCTCAAGAAACCTTATGTGGCAAAGCTTTAGTGAACAAATCGCTAATTGGTATTGAAACCCACAGCATAATTCAATTGTACCCTTTTCGACATGCTCTTTGATGAAAATGATATCTATAGCGATATGCAAATCTGCTCATCTCACGCTCAGCTCTCTGTCAACTTCACGACCCACAAGAATCTGTAGACACTTTACTTACGAATAAAGCTTAAAGATCTTGTAAAGGTCTCGGGTAGGTGATTATGTGGTATTGTTTTTTTTTTGTTTTTTTTAATGAACGATTGAAAGAATAAGATATAAACGTTTTGTTCTTTCTCAACATGTTCGAAAATTGAAACAAGATCTGTGATGATTTTTTTTTTCTTTTCGTGTTTAGATCTTTGAAGGTCTATGGGCTATTGTACCACACGAAAGAGAAAGACTGAGATCTTATATTAATTTAGTTTGTTTCGAGTCATATTTGTTGATGTATTGGGTTGAGTTTGATGTTGTATGAGGCGATGGGAGTAGATTAGCTATGAATTAGATTTTGGTTATATGTTGTTAACGAGAGATTCTGACGGGTTTTAGGATAGATGGTGTTTGATATGTTGTTGGTTTGGATATGGCTTATTCTTTTCTGGTCATCTCGTTTATCTTCCTCTCTCTTTTTTTTTTTTCGTTTAAACTGTTTAAGACCAGTGAGGACTGAACAGATCTGAGGTTATGGGTGAAACTGAGTTTAAATGAGCAAACTCGCAAGTATTCAAGTGCAGAAAATTAGAAACTCGCTAATCTTCAAGTGCATTAAAAACTCGCTAATCTTCAAGTGCATTAGAAACTCGCAAATCTTCAAAAAAAAATGGAACTCGCTAAACTTCAATTCAAAAGTTGCTAACTCGCAAACTCGAAAGATTATACCGGCTAACTCGCCAATCTTCAAGTCAGAAAACAATGCTAACTCGCAAATCTTCAATGAAAACTATGCAAACTCGCAAATCTTCAACGAAAAACTATGCAAACTCACAAATCTTCAAAGATTTACTGGCTAACTCGCCAATCTTCAAGTCAGAAAAAATGTAACTCGCAAAAATTCAAACTCAACCCAGAAAGACCCATAAAAAAAAACCCAGATGCAAAATATGACCATTTCGACTGTTTTTGACCCTAATTAAGACCAGATTTGTTCACTTAAAACTGTTAAAACAAATAATATGTAAGACAATAAAAAACTTGTAATAACAGTTTTAAAATAGAACGATTTTGACAAGATTGGACCACAAATCAACAAATGATAATAACCTAGCTCCGATGCCAATTGTTGGATTGTTTATATTAGTTGATTATGTGATTCGGGAGGTCGGGATGATGATAGTAAATGACAAACCATGGCGGAGAGAGAAAGTAGAGAAGATGGATAACTAGGGTGTATTATTGAACAATGGAAATGATAAGATTACACTACTACATAATCTCCCAGTGAAGTCTCAGAGGGTTTATAGCTAACAAAACACATGACTTTACATAAATGACGGTCAAACCCATGTGTTTGTGCCTTATAATATAACTCATTGTAATACCGAATATGTTGTCATTTTCGTGTTAGATGATTCCACAATACTTGTGATATATTATCAAAGCATTTTGTACCGAATTGTTTTGATATTTTAGAACGAGAACCCCTCAACATGTGCATCAAGTATTTGAAAAATGTTTTGCACACGAGGCAAGAGAAAGAATTAACTTCTTTGATTACCATTTTCTAAAGATATCAACATCACTTCCCACATCAAATCAAGTAGATATAGCATTTCCTGGAAGGATGAGGTTTCCATAATTTGCCCCCTCAATATGTGCCCTCGGGTTTGAAAAGAGTTTGCACATACTAGAGGAACTTGTACATTGAGATAAGTTGATCACATTTCAATTCATAGGTTTAAGATAGATGCTCCCCTCAACATGCGCATGGAAAATTTGAAATCGCTTGTCACATGCGAAGGATAGCATGTACATCCTTTTAAAACCATTTATCAATTATCGCTTAAACCCAATTTAAATCACACATTCTCCCCGATCACAATTATCAAATCATTTGAGATTTCAGGATCTCTTATAGTTAAATTGATTTTGAAAGCTTTTAAGGAGAATCGTGACTTGATTATGAAAGCGCTTTGAACCGATAAGGATCGATTCCATTGATAAAACATGCATGTATATCTTTGAAAACAATTTAATGCCAAATAACTTTTTAATTTAATTGAAATCATTTCTCCCCTCAATCAATGACATAGGTCGCTGATTGAGAGATAAATTTTGACAAACAAGTCCCATGATTATCAAAATAGAGACCGTTATTTTCAAAGCATTTGATTTTTCGCAGATAAATGATTATAGAATCGTAGCATGGAATTTGAAAACATGGTAAAACATGGCTCGTTTTCTATCTTTTAAAACAAGGTTATTGCTCTAAAATGACAATAAACCATTGTTTCCCTTTCTCCTATATATATATATATATATATATATATATATATATATATATATATATATATATATATATATATATATATATATATATATATATATATATATATATATATATATATATATATATATATATTTATTTTTTTATTTAAATAAAATTAACAATATCTAAAGTCCCGTGTCATTCTTTGAAACGACAACACAAAGACCGTAGATATAATCGAATCGAGAAAGACATGACAAAAATGACTATTTTTTTTGAAGATTTTTCGAAATTTTCAAAATTTTTTTTATGGATTTTGAAAGTTTTATAATTTTCTATTTGATTTTTGAAGGTTTTATAATTTTGTATTTTGTTTTTCAAATAAATATTTACAAGAGATAGATGAAGATAGACCTTTACTCCTCGTCTTCCTCCTGAAGACGTTTGAGAGTTTCTCGTTGAAGGCTTTTCAAACCAAGTCGTGGAAGAATAAACTCAAAACGCTCTCTTGGAAGAGCTTTGGTGAAGATGTCTCATAACCCGATTCGTACCTCACAAAATATAGTTCCACCACACCTTTTCCACTTGTTCCCCGATGAAATGATGTCGAATGTCGATATGCTTTTGCTCTTGAGTGTTGAACGTTGTTGCATGAGAGAGCAATAGCACTTTTATTATCACAAAGATGTAGGATTTTGTTGAATTCAAAGCCATAGTCGACAATTGAGATCTCATCCATAAGATTTGAGCACAACAAGATGACATGGCTATGTATTCGACCACCAGAGGAAATAGAAGTACTCATTTGCTTTTTGAAGACCGACTCACAAGCTTATCACCCAAAACCGAAAGCACCTCGAGATGTACTTCGACGTATCTTGACAACTGCATGATCGGCATCTCGTGATAGGCCGTTAGTGACATATCGTGTCCTTCGGGTACCATAATCCCATATTGATGGTTCCTCGAGATACCGAAAGACCCGCTTAATCGCTTCAGGTGCTTTTAGTAGGCTTAGCCTCGGTATCTAGCACACATGCAACAAATGAACAAGATGTCTCGGTCTACTAGCCGCGAGGTACATCGGATCCAATCATACTACGATATTTCATTTGGTCAATCATGATCCCCGAGTGGTCCTCATCTAGTTTGGTTCGATCAATCATGGGGTGTCAAGCGGTCACTTGAATCAAATCCAATTTCTTTAAGATCTCAGCTGCATATTTAGATTGATTTATGAAAATGCCTCCGGACTTTGTGAAATTTGTAATCCCAAGAAAAATGACATTTGTCCCATCATTGACATTTGAAATTTTGAACTCATTTCATATGAAAACGATCACATTCCATCGTCCGCCGAGGCAAAAATAATATCAACATAAATTTGAACATGAATTAAATGTTTGCTCGACTTCATTGTGAACAATGTAGGATCAATCGCCTTTGATGAATCCGTTGATAGAAGAAACTTTGACAAGGTATCATACCATGCCCTCGAGCTTGCTTTAAACCGTGAAAGAGCCTTCTTCAAACGAGAAACGCGAGTAGGATGCTCTTGATTCACAAATCCTTCAGTTGGGTGACGAGAAGACTTCTTTAAGATCTCCGCTCGTAAATGCCGTTTCACATCCATCTCGATAGACTACCATGTTCTTACTAGCAAGATTAGCGAGAAGATTCCGATTGCCTCGATTCGAGCAACCGGAGCAAAAGATTCTTCAAAGTCTATACCTCCTCTTGACGATATCCTTTAGCAACTAATCGAGTTTTGTTCTTCAACACATCACCATGCTCATCAAGTTTCACTTTGAAGATCCATTTAAGAGCACAATCATAGCACGAGCTCGAGTAGTGTACTAACTCCCATACATCAAGTCGATCAAACTCATGAATTTCATCTTGCATGGCATTGAAACCAATATCTTCATTCATGGTGGTTTTAACATCTTTTGTCTCGATCTTAGATAGTATCGGAGTCAAGAAACACCATAAGGCATCGGCTGTAAGTTGTTTCCGTTGATACAGACGAGAGGGATTTCCAATGATGTTGTCTAATGGATGATCGTGAGTCCATTTTCTCGAGGTGTTCATGTGGCATTTGTTGAGGAACCGGGTAGTAGTCGATCGATGTCTCTCCCCAAGAAGATGGTTCTCGATGATGATTCAGAGTAGCAAATATGTTTTCAAATGGAGTATTTTCGTGAGTAGCAAAGGGATTAACTTATCATTGATGCCGTAAACATTTCCATGATGTACATTTGAAGAATGATGATTTGTTGATGAGATCAAGGATCGCAGCAGCAGTGCTTCGACTTAAAGATATTGAGACCGAGGATTGACTTCTATTCAGTGAATATGAACATCCTCTATTGTAGGATCAACACCTCATTAGTAATCGAATCATACACAGCTTCATCAAACATAGGATCAAACAATTTCTTTAAATCATCTTGGATGGAGGTACATGGAGTTTCTTGAGAAGAGTTTAGAACAAGGGATGAACCAATGGACTGTTGAAGTGCGGTCCCGAGTCGGAGTGTCCAGAGAGCCATTTGACCAGAATCACTCATCAAACGAACGCGAATTGTTTCCATGATATTTCGGTTTTTGTTGTAGATTCGGTATCCCTTTGTTTGAAGCATATCCTACAAATACTCCAATGTCACCTTTAGCCCTAAGTTTGCCTAAGTCTTCGACCTCATTAGTTGGATAACACAATGCACCAAACACACTAAGGAAAGAGATTAGGTTTTGTCATGACAAGTTCATATGGAGTTTTCCATGAAAGCGTGTGAATCGAGAACGATTTTGTGTGTAGTATGCAGGGTAATAGCTTCACCCAGAAATATTGAACCTTTGAGTAAATCAAAGATTGTTCTAGCTGCTTCTACAAGAGTTCGATTTCGCTTTTCAACTACACCACCATTCTGTTGAGAGTTCAGGAACGCTTTCGATGGTCGATTCCAATGTTTCATAGAAGTCACTAAGTTGTTTGTTAACAAACTCGGCCCATTGTCTGCTCAGATAATTCCCGACGATTTTGTTAAGTCGAACCCGCAACTGCTTGATGAGTTTGATGATGATATCGTGAGTTTCATCCTTTGTCCCAAGAACTTGACCAAGTGAATCTAGAGTAATCATCAACCACAACCAACACATATTTCTTACCAAAGATGTTCGTGACTCATTGGTCCACACAAATCCATATGAAGGGTATGAAGAACTTCAGAATTGAGTTAGTAGGTTTGGGTTTATGGGCATACTTCTTGCTTTTTCCCAATTGACATGTCGAATAAAGATGATCCTTTCATACTTTAGTCTAGGTAAACCTACAACTAAGTCCTTTCCGAAAGATCGCTGATGGTGCCGAAGTTCAAGTGATTGAGACACGATGCCATAACCATGACTTTGTTTTTGAAGCCTTGATAACAAGCATTGGAGAAGCCCTCATCATATCATCGATAGAGATGGTGTAGATTCGAGCCACGAGTCTTTTAACAGCCTCACCATTAAGATCTCTAACAAAGCAGGTATGTTTTCGAAGGCTACTTGAGATCGTAATCACGTAATTGACCAACAGAGAATGATTATGACCCAAACCTTCCACATAGTAAACTCTAGAGATGACACTATCACCAACAACATAATCTCCATAACCCATAATAGCACCGAAATGATCATTACCAAATCTAATAGCCCCGATGAATTTGCTCACGGTTCATGAGGCATGACGGGCCTCAAATATATGTTGAATACCGAGTCCAGTAACCGCGTAACTATTTGAACGATCCGCAGTTGAACATGCATAAGAATGGATAATCAGATAATTGGGATCCCCATGCAAGAATGGGTTCCATTTGGTTAGTAACAATGTTTGGAACACCCACATCGAAAATAGAAGCATTCATATCGAAGTGAGGCAATGGAATCATTGTGTAATAGATACAAAGATTAGTGTCAAGATTAGCCCCGTATATAGCAGATCACTTTAAGGGAATAGTTCTACCAAAGAGGGCATCCATTTACTAGCGGGCATTATCTCGATTAGTCTTATGACCAACAAAGTACCCAATAAAAGCCTATCTTATCGAATGTTCTTCCCGTGCGGTTTCAACGCTTAACTTTCTTCGCTTATGCCTTTTAGCCTTTTTAGCATGAGTTTTTGCATTAACAATATTAATCGGACAATTAACATCATTAAGCTTAACATTAACACCACATTCATGATTAGAATGAATTCAAGCAAGACATCGCGACAAGGTTTGCAAATAGTATCGAATTTAATTAATTACAAGACGCCTATGGCTAATACTAGAATCAACACGATCTACATTTTATTCAATTCAAGCTTAAAGTTCCTAGATTGTTCTTCTACTCTCTTCCAAAGGCATATTCTTAGCTCGAGAGGTCCTATCATTCCTTGTATTGTCTTGAGACTTTGACCTTCTCCTTTAATGTCACCGACACTCCACAGAGGGAATGGGAACATTAGTTGGTTTAACTACTTTTGCATCACATTTTAGATGTCTTCGATCTCGAACTACATGCAGTGCACTATGGTTCACATTCTTAAAACTAGAGGTACCGAGATTTGTACTCCTAGAAGGCACACTTGAGTTCTCTTTCATAGTATTGATGCATCTATAATCGAATCCACTCAAAGGCACACTACGGTTCACATTCAAAACATTGGGAATCGAGTGCATATCATACTTGGCATTAGGCATCGAATATGGAATCAAAGGGTTAACTCTCTCACCTAATGTCTTTGGGCATATTGTGATCGCATTCTAAGATTTCGAGATCGTTTGGCATATAAGCATGCATGTCCAATTGCATTATCATGAGGTTTCTCTAGCTTATCCTCTTCAACAATCTCACGCAGTATTCTAAGCAATCCTCCAAGAGATGAGAAGTATGTTTGAATAGCTAGTTTGTTGTTCCTTAGATGAGAGGACATATGTTACGCATAAAGCATATTTATTACAAGATTGAACCTTTGATACACCATTCTCCCCATTGGTCATTGGTATTTTCCTTTTAATTCGACTCTTGGATTCTCAATTTCCTTTGCAACGAAGCTATTTGTTCGCTATTCTTGTTATGTAGTGACCTTAATTGATTCAAATAACTCATTGAAATGACGCTTAACCTTTTCATTTTCTTCTAGAAAACTTTGCTTTCCTTTGTAAAGCATTTACTAAGTTTTGAAGATGAAACGCTTGAGAATTCTGAGAATCTAAAGAGGAGGCATTTGGGAGCCTCGCCATATTGTTCGCTTGACCTTTTACTTGAGAGATTTGGGCTTTCAACTTTACGATCGTGTTGCACCGAGCTTGAATCTGTTCATCACGCTTGTTAATTTGAAAACTGCATCAAACTCGAGCATCCGGATGTCTGACATTTGAAGTTTTGACATTTTCTTTGAGATGTTGATATTTTAGTTGTAAATTAAAATGCTCAACTTCTAGTTTAGAAAAATGTTTAACAAAATTGTCGTGATCATCCATCTAATTTTTCTCGCTTAGTTTAGAATTAGTTTTTTCAAGCTCAATGACACGATCATGGGAGACTTTCAGGCTGCAGATAGTTCATGAAATTTGGAAGCATTAATAGAGCAATTTGAAGCAGTGAAAACACATCTTGAGCAACACATTCAAGAATAAGATTCTCATTTAATGTATGCAAGTTCTTTCTCTCAATCTCATTATATTTCACAAGCACGCCATAGTCATTAACTCAACAACAATTGCATCAAATTCCTTTTCCATTCCCTTAATATCGCTTTCATCCCCTTTTAGACTCTCAAAGTGATCTTTTAGAAGTTTAAAGAAGGCATGACCTCGCTTAAATAACATTCTTTCATTTGTTCAAAACCCTTTCTCCTCCGCTTATACCAGCTGGGTGTGATCCTTTTCTTGCAAGTTTCTCAAAATCAACAAATAGTTGAAATATAACGTATCGGCTAATTAATGTCTTGCTTTTAGTGGCAATTGTTCTAGGCACAAGATGCATTGGTGTATTAGGAGGATACACACAGCTTCTAGGCATTTTCCAAAAGGGAGAGTTTGTTTCAACAATATTTTCCGCTTTCTCGCTTATCTAAATCCTTTTTTCCGTAAGACTCGCTCAGGGTCGCATTGACGTAATGCGAGCTTAAACTTGTTCAAGGAAATCCAGCTTTTCCTTCTTGTAGTCATGAGGAGTGATAATTATTTTTTTTCTTTGCATTTAGGATCATTTTGTTTCTTATTCATCTTTTCCCTAGTGATTTCATTTGATTTCTTATCTTCCTCATTGACTCAACACAACTAGGTTTCTGTCTAGGCTTAAGAGTTTCATTACCATCATAAAGCAACGCATGAGCATTTCTAGCCTTTTAATTACCTCCGGATTTGGTTCCTCACGGTGGGGAATGCTATGCTTATCGCTTAAGACCTCGATGTTTAGTGCCCACCATGAAAGCGACCTGAATGGTGTTTCCTTGTATGTACAACTTGTTTTCAAGTTTGTTTTTCAAAGTTTTTCATTAGGAAAATCTCTCAGAGTTTTGATTCCTTTGCATTAAATTCTTGCTTAAGCATTTTCACATTTTCTTGAAGTTCTTGTTTTTGCTTAATTGCTTTAGAAAGTTTTTCTTGCGGTAAGAATTTAATTCTTGTTTCAATACTTCTTCTCTAAACTTACTTTTTCTAATCTAATTACACGCACTTGGTCATCCATTTCCGCTCACGAGTGGTCAACTCAAATTTAGCCCGTTGTTCATAAATAGCAACACGCTCTTTATAGGCATTTAGTTTGTAAATTACAGAATCATCGGGGCACATGCAAGGTATATTCATCAAAAACATAGTTATTGTTGACCGCGGAAGATGCATCACTTGGTACAACTTTCACTTTCACTTTGTTTCATATTGATCATATGGGACAATATCGATATTACCCATATTTTCAATATTTGATTCAATAGTTTGATTGATTGTACTTTATCATGCGATCACAACATCAGCATCATCGTATAGTTTTTAATACCTCGAGACGAGCTTGTCATGGGATGGGCCACTGCTGGTGAAGAAGAGACCTCTGGGAGAAACCATTGGAGAACAAGCTAGCCATAAAATTGCGCCATGTGAGGTCCATCATCCACATCGTAGTCGATGCATCAGCCGGACTCAAAGTACTCATGATTGCGACTATCTCGAATAGGTCGGCCATCCACATCTCAGACATAGGTCTTGGCATTGCCTCAAGAAGAAAGTCAGAATTCCTCTTCATCCAGCGAAAGACCATTGTCCGAGCTTGTGCCACAAAGATCTTATCTCTCGAAGACCGCAGATTCGCGGACGCTGGAGATGTGCGCCTTGCAATGTGTCCCTCACCACCACGTTATAACATTTGATTGGCTTAGCTTGACCTTGGTTACCATTCCTTCCTCGATTCCGTTGCCAACATAACCTCTCCCACTCCACCTCTTCCCCGATCATACTGCCTTTCCCGAATCGGTTGCACTACCGATCCTTCCATCTTTAACAACTGGCTTGATTGTGTGGGTTAGATGTCATTCGAGGTTGTTGTTGGTTTGTGGAGAGAATTCATGTTTTGACTAATGAAAGAGCTAGTTGATTAATGAAGTTACCCACATGTGCATCGGCATCGCCTTGTTTGAACATAGGATCGGAATGAGTTTGTGATTACCATTACCCTGGTATGACTTGTGATGCTTTGGTTGTGATTCCGATGTTTGAGTAGAAAAGTCGTTGAGTCATTAGACGAGCTTGTCTCTCCACGGTTGGTTTTGAACCCGATTGAGAATCAATTTTCAAACATAGCATGTCTCATTCAAGGAGGAAGGCATAGAGTTGCTTCATAGTTTGTATTCTTCAATCCTTTAGTGAGCTTCACAGCCAGTGACAAACTTGTGCCATTCGGGATTCATGTTGTTCACAAATTTTGAGTTCAAATTAATGTTAGGCATAGTCATTCGATGTTCTCATGTCATTCACTAACTTATGAAATCTCACATAGTACTCATAGACATTCTCATCTGGTTTCATCTTGAAGTGCTCAAATTAGTCATAGAGTTGAGATTCTATGTCTTCCATAGTTAATTTCAACCCGAGAGAAGCATCTTAACATTATCCCAAACGCGCTTTGCATCAGTGTTATGATTGATCACTTGTAGATGTCTTTAGGAAGACCTTGAAGAACAATGTTTGAAGCCCGATATCTCGCATCGAATCTCTTTTTATCCTTATCATCAAGCTCATCATACATCTTAGGTCCGCTCCATTCCGTAAAAGAGTACCATCTTCATTAGTATCAAGTATGTCTCTAGTCGTCTCAACTCGATATGGTCCTTCATCAATGGATTTGAGAATGTTGACACCATTTTCCTTCCAAGGCAATACAACTGATTCGTTGAGCCCAAGAATCGTAGAAGGTTCCGTCAAGCATAGTGGATTTAGTATCTCGAGCCACCGCTTGAACATCCCAATAAATGGAGATGATAGTAGGAACGTTGGTAGACATGTTAACAGATTATACGGATTTTATAACTCTATGATTAAACCGGAAATAGATTCTTTCACGGATTTTACTAAATCAAGAGAAACCGTAAACAATCACTCAAGTCGCTAGAAGATAATGCACTAAGTCGCTAGAAGATAATGCACTAAGTCATAACAACATAATTCGCTACACCACTAAGTCGCTAGAGTCCCAAGTCGCTAGACAAATGCAAGTCGCTAAGTAGTAACTCGCTAAGCCTCAAGTCGCTAGCAAAATTTTGGCAAGAATTCGCTACACAAGTCGCTAAAGATACAAGTCACTAAAGAGCAACTCGCCTGCACCAAGTCGCTATCACTGTCGCTACCCGTAGTGGAGAGTCCACTACTTGTACTTGTAAATTGCTAGATCTAAGTCGCTAGGTTTAGAATCAGAACTCGCTACAAATTTGAAGCAAGTCACTACGAAGAAACTAATCCGTGAGTTAAGTCGCTAGCATGAAAAAACCATAAACATCACTTTTCAATCCAAAACAACCCAACCAAGATGATTTAAGCTACCAAATGAAAACCTACACACTTGTGATGATTCTAAACATAAAAGTACTAACAAAATCCAAACTTTAACCCAGAAATCAACCAAATGATGCAAAAACCACTAAACTTTTTCAAACTCAAAACCACCTAAAAACCACTAGAAATCCAAAGATGTGCAAGATATGATCTAACCATGGCTCTTGATACCAATTAGGATATTAGTTTTCACATACACATCAAACCATAACACAACGTGGCGTATAGATGGAATTCTAGAGAGAAAAGTTAGAGGTTTAGGAACTTAGTGAGAAAGTGAAGATATTATTATGAGCTCAACTCTACCTTGGAAGGTAGAGAGTATTTATAGTCTTACATAAATCGCCACACATCGGGCATGGATCGGGCATAGATGGGTAAAGACCCGTCCGTCCTCCACGGTGTTACTTAACTAAATACTACTTAACTTAAAAAGAACTACGACTACGAGCTTTCTAACTATTACATATACTGAGGTGATCGACTTTTTACACCTGGAATTTCTAATTCCTAACAACAACCACATGAACACCTTAGGAAATGGACTCATGATCATCCATTGACAACATCATTGGAAACCCTCTCGTCACAGTATCAACAAGAAAACAACTTGCAACCGATGCCTTATGGTGCTTCTTCAACTCCTAACTTTCTAAGGTCGAACCAAAAGATGTTAGAACCGCCATGAATGAAGACAACCGGTTCAATGCCATGCAAGAAGAAATTTATGAGTTTGATCGACTTGATGTATGGGAATTAGTACCTACTCCAGACAGTAATGATCATTGCTCTTAAGTGGATCTTCAAAGTGAAGCTTGATGAGCATGGCGATGTTTTAAAGAATAAGGCTAGATTGGTTGCAAAAGGATACCGTCGGGAAGAGGCATGACTTTGAAGAATCATTTGCCCTGTTGCTCAAATCGAGGCAATCGTAATCTTCTTGCTAATCCGCAAGTAAGAACATGGTACTCATCGATGGATGTAAAGACGGCATTTACGAATCCGGAGATCTTATAATGTCGGTAAGATTTTATAATTACGATGCACTAATTTTCGACATACGTGTTTATTATTGAAGGATATGACATCTTAAGGCACCTATGTGTAAATTTGCGACCAGATTACACGTTAGGGCATCGAGTTGTTTTAGTGCATCTGCGTTTAGTTCTTTGCATCGGGTTAAAGGTTTGCATGTTTAGTGCATCATTGGATATATTAGAGCATCGGTGGGTATAATTAGTGCATCGTTTGACATATTAAGGCATCAATGTATGTATTCATGAGTATGATTAGGACATTAATGAGTAAGATTAGTGCATCGTCAAACATATTAAAGAGTCAATGTGTATGTTTAGTGCATCGTTTAATCATAGCGATACCCATTTGTATGTTTAGTGCATCGTTGGAAATACTTAAGCATCCATTTGTATGTTTGGTGCATCGATGAGCACTAAGGCATCAATGAGTATGACTTGTGTAGTGCATCATAAGATATATTAATGCATCATTTTGTATGTTTAGTGTATGTCGGTTTATGTTTAGTTCATCGTTGATAATAATAGGGCGTCTATTTATATGTTTAGTGCATCGTTGGAACATTGGGCATCTGTTTGTATTTTAGTGCATCATTTGTCATAATAGGGCATCTATTTGTATGTTTAGAGCATCGTTGGAACTAATTAGGCATATGTTTGTATTTCGTACATCCGTTGTGTATTTTACTTAATCTATTCATGCTTTAGCTCTTGTTCGAATGGAGATCATGATGCCACTTCTCGGAGTATCCACATATTCGGTTTTAGGACTTTTATGCTAGATTATTGAGCTGATGTGGCTTCATAACTTTGAAGGATTGGTTTAGGTCTTGAATTTTGTATGGAAATAGTTAACTGCGAGATTGGTTGAGACATTTATGGTTAATCACAGCTGATGGAACCTAACTTTTATTGTGTACCATGAGGGGATGATTTATATATAATATTATCCCTTTTTGACTTTTCCAGGTGAAGATTCAAAAGGATAGCGAAGTTAGGTTGAAAATCATTGGTACTCGAGTCGACACAACAAAAATTGTAAGTAGTCAGTTTTATCTCCTTAATTTCATGAGTTTATGTTGTATAGTTCAGTAGCTTAAAACAGGTTACTAAACTATACAACATGAACTTAGTGACTTGTTCTGGTATTGGCTACTAAAATGTAAGATACCTTGTTAGTAGTTTAGAAACGAGTTAATATAAACATTCACGTGATTTGTAATCCTACTTCTCCCTTTTGACATGTAGAAAATATGTACATGTGATCCAAACCTTTTGGACTGTTACCTAACACTGCGACCTACACATTTTGCCTCCACCTAAAGAAAACAATATATATTGTGATGGTTTTCTTTTCAATTACAATCGACAAGGCATCAATTTGAGGTAAATTTCAATACTTGAGAAGGAAGGAGTACAATATAGATAAAGGACTTGTACTCGATTAACATCTACATTTCATTACTTCTTTAATGTTAAAAATTTGTGACCTTTTTTACTGTTAAATTGTTTATCATTGTATTTGATAGATTTTCATATTATTTACTGTGTGAAGGCGGAGGACATGAATGAAAAATGGCAATAGAAGATTAAATGGGATTAGGGCATCTATGAGCATGATAAGTGCATCGAAAAGGTAGATATTAGGGCATCTATGAGTATGATCAGTGAATCGAAAAGGTAGATATTAGGGCATCTATGAGTATGTTTAGTGCATCGAAAAGGTCCATATTAGTGCATCGAAAGGTAGATATTTACATGGTGGTACCTTATATGGGCTTAGGACAATCTAGGTGTACTTTTCCTAGGTCGTCAAATTATTGCTATAAAATCTAGCCAGATTAAATGAACTTTTGATATAATCTTGAATTATCTCATGCATATCTTGTTTTATATAAAACTATGATGGAGTTACAATTACAGTTACGCATCCCAAGATAATACAAATTTTAGTTTTCGATTCGAGAGTAATATTATATATAGATTCATTATACACCTTCTTATTTTCATATGTTAAAGTGTGATTCTAACCTATAAGTTTGTGGTTAAATTAGTATCAATTTAGTTAATCATCTATTTTAAGGAACATTTATATTGACATCTTATTGGTGAAATAGTAAAAGCTTATAGCATATCAATGTTTAAAATATGCATCATTGGCTCATAGCACTTTTTTTCAAATATGACATTTTAACCTCATTTGTTTATGAATTAGTCAATTCGATCTTCTTTTTTCTTTATGTGGTCAAATGGTAAAAATAAAAATACATATATTAGATGAAACGATGTTGCTAATAAATCATATATTGTTTTCCATTATGGATTAAGATACAACAATAAACATAGCGCTCATCATTAAGAGACTTAAACTTGGTGGAGTTGCGTAATTAGAACAATTTTTTGGTAATATGATTGACATAGTATTTATGATAGTAGTGATATGATAAAGAACACAACTAAATTAAGTTAGTGATAAGAGTGATTGGCCTAGTGTTTACGATAGTTGACTTTATATTGAAAATGGATCATGTCATAAAGACAACTCACTAGTGATGTTAAAATAATATTATAAAGAATTAGCTAGTAAATAAAGCATCGTTTGATGTTTAATTATATCATCATTATTTATTTGACCAAACATCTAAATTTTTTGTGAATTAATTGAGATAAAATTAGATCGGGTCATGGTGATAAGTCAGCTTGGTGTCCCAAAATAAAGTTCATAGTGCACATGTTGTGGATGTTGGCCTTTGAGAGGATGCTAGTTGGATTGACAAATATCTTGGAATTATGGATTTTGCGAGGCATTGTTGTGTGGTTCCTACATCGGGTTCTGAAACTTGTCTTCTTTAATCATAAAGATTTAAGAGATACATAATTTATGTTATTGAGCTTCTTCTTTCTTGCATGAAACTAAGTATAAAATAACCTTTGCTTAGCCCATACATGTATGAAATTTTGTTGCGTTAGATTCCTATTATCAAGATGTATATTTGGTGTATCCATTTGTATGTTTAGTGCATCTATATATTAAATGTTATAAAAATTTATTTGTGTCGGACCATTTCATGAAATGGGCGATTATGAATTTTTTAGAGTGCATTTTGCATTAAAGGTCAAAAGAAATCAAGTTGGATCATTTTACTACATTTAAATATTGCATTTCTATAAAAAATTGATTGGTCTTGGAAAATAATAAGTAAAAATCCGAATATGTTTTCTTATTAAGTACTTGATGTTTACGGTCAAAACACGATCCTAGCCGTCTCTCATTTACTCTAAATTTTTTGGTTATTTTTAATCAGAATATGATCTAATCTCTTTAGTTAATTGTGCCAGATTTCAGCTGGTGTGCCCATGTACCCCGATATCATTGTTATAATTTGTGTTGTCTTCTTATCTTTTGAAATAAACATCTTACTTTGAGATAATGTTTGTTGTTTGTGATTTTATCATGATGTTGAAATATATGGAATAAAAGATCAATCGAAATTAGTAAATTGTTGGATTAGTTTGACTTGCTTCTTGAAAGTGATATAAGCGTAGAACACGATTAAGTGTTGTTTAGTTTAAATATGATTAAAAGTTACAAAACAGCCTTGAAATTAAAGTAACAAAGCAACCCTTGGACTTGGGAGGAAAAAAGGAGGGAAGGGAGGAAGATCTAATGGTTGAGATCACTTCTCTCACTTTTTCCGAGATCAATTTTCAAATGAACCAACCTCTATATTATATATATATATATATATATATATATATATATATATATATATATATATATATATATATATATATATATATATATATATATATTAGGATCAAATAAGAAGATTACTTAAAATAAGAAGGAATAAGAAGAACTATAACATAAATCGAGATGCACCGACCTAAATTAGATGCATCCCTATAATCTTAGATGCATTATAACGCACCATAGTGTGTTTCTAGCTTCTAATCGGATGCATATCGTATATTAGATGCATTTCATGATTTCTCTTGTATTTTGTTCTCTGCCGTCCCAAAATCATGAAAATCAATTTACCATCTATACATCAAATTAGCTTTGATCAAGATGTTGCATCTATATGAATAGAAATGCATCTAATTCAAGTCGTTGAATCTCAAATGTGTGGTTTGGTCACTTATCACTTCTTATTTTAATTTACTTCTCGGATCCTTACTCTCTCTCTCTATATATATATATATATATATATATATATATATATATATATATATATATATATATATCACTTATAAAACACCAATATCTGACCAAAACCAAACCTCCCTTTTTAGATTCACCCATGTAACTTCAATCCTAAATTTATACACACAAACAACATCCAACCCTAAAAATTCCAAACCAACAAAACCATATATACCATCGCAAAACAAACATTCAAAACAATCACGATAGCGCCTAAAATGAACATGTTTTTAGTAGCGTTATTAGTTGTGCATGATGTCATTATATTTACTCATATTTGTTGCAAAAGTGCAAAGATCCGTATTTGTATGTATATATAGCCGGTATCGAATAATAAAGAAATGAAGTTTTATGCACATTTGGAAGATTCTTGAGGAAGGAAGTCGAGCTAGGAAGCTTTTGGATTCAATGATTGGGAGCACAATGATTTCTAAGTATCTCGACAAGGAAAGATCAAGTTTTGCCTTGAAATCAACAGCGAGCAAAGAATGAAGCGTATAGAAGAAAAGTCAACAAAAGTCAAAAGCGGCACAAACCCGACCATCGGTCACAACGTAACGGATCCGGTGTTGAAATCAAAATACAGCGATTCGGTTGGAGTCAAAACCGATCCGGTTTCTCATTGCGATTACATAGTTGCATTTATTGTTGCCTTAACTTCCATAATCATTGGAGTCCGATCATTTCTTGATATTTACTTGTTGGGAACATTTTGGGCCGATTGAGCAAGCACATTTGGCTATATAATGAACCTAGTCCTGGTTTACTAGGTGTGACACAACCAATGTATCCTGTGATCAAAAGCAATTACCAAAATTGTATTAGGTTTTCAATTCAATTTTAACTACAACAAAAATATCTACACTATATTACATTGATTAACTACACGTAGAAGGATCTCTAATTGTGCTTATCTCGATTCTTTTCTTAATCTTATCAGCATGATTTCATGATCATGAGTTATAAACATGTATGAACTATGTAAACATCGTGTCTGAGAATGTAATATTTGGAACACATAAAACACATAAACACCGGAACACATCATAACTCACTAGCCAATTCAATTTTACAAATATAAACAAACAATTATTCTGATAAAATAAACATCAAAATAAACAAAAAACAACAAACTAAATTAAAAAAAAAACAAAAAACAAAAAACCTTCATGCAACATGCAACCATAATATCATAATCACTTCTTTATTGCCTGCAGCTTGTGGATCAAGTGTAGTGTCATTCTTTTGTGTCTTCTTGTTAAAATCAAAATTACTTGTTCCTGTAAAATCATCAACAAAAACAAAAAACTCAGCAACAACATCAACATCTTATACATTCAAAAAACATACAACCTGTAACCAACTAAATATAAAAAAACAAAAAACCTTCATCAAACATGCAACCATAATATCATAATCACTTCTTTATTACCTGCAGGTTGTGCATCAATTGTAGTGTCATTCTTTTGTGTCTTCTTGTTAAAATCAGAATTACTTGTTCCTGTAAAATTATAAACAAAATCGAAAAACTCAGCAACAACATCAACATGTTATAAATTCTAACTTGTTGAAATATTTGTAGACTCTTTGTTACCAACACGTTTCTGTTTTTTTCCTTGCAGATTTATTCCTGCAAAATACAAAACATATATAGTAAACACATACATAATCTAAAAGCAGAACCATCATATTGTGTTTTCATTATGATTTATTCCTTCATACATAAACTAAAAAGAAAACAATAGTATGTTAACACCTAAACAACTGAATCTTTTATACTCATTGATTTAGCTTCTTCCGATTTCTAATTGTTCTTTACATGCTTGCGTTGAAAGCCTCTTTGAGAATCTCTTGGACTGATGTTCGACATTGAAGAATACATAAGATGTAATTGTGCAATACCTCTGTAAATAAGGGTGTATATATAGTGTGAGTTTAGGTTAAACAATAAGGAAAGAGTTAAGATAACAATGAATACATACCAAACTTATCATATTCTTATTTTAAGTAAAAAACAAAACACAAACACAATCCTAAAACAATACAAATTTCTAAATTTTTTATTAAATTCGAAATTCATAAAACCATTTATATATTATAGTATATGACATAATTATCAAAATAATTTATTTGCGGTAACAACATAATTATCTACTCTTTAAAGCGACCCAAGTTGATCTCACCATGGTCATTTTTATAAAATCGATTTCGAAACAATTGCTTAACAATTTCTATAATTAATACATTAAATCCGAAAATAAATAGTATTGCTTAGGTGGATGAAAAAATTGTTAGTTGGACAACAAATGCTTATGTGGCATGAAATTTGATTATTTGGCATTGAGGTGATATATATATATATATATATATATATATATATATATATATATATATATATATATATATATATATATATATATATATATATATATATATATATATATATATATATATATATAGAGAGAGAGAGAGAGAGAAAGTGAGGATAGTGCGGATTTTTTAATGCGGATGTCTGTGATTGATATAATTTTATTTGGATCGATCTTGACTTTTAATTTTTGTCCTTGGCGATCCTTCTTATTGCTTTATCTTATTTCATTTTTTATTTTTCAGTTTTATGAGCACTTTTGTTTTTTGATTTTGAGTGCTCACGTTGATATTAATGATATTATGAGTTCTGTAGTGATATTAACAACTTTACTTAATATCACTCCACTTTTTACTCGATATTAAGAAAAGTTACGGGTGATATTAAAAAATTAACTTTGATATTAAGAAAACATGTCGTGATATTAATGATATTATGGGTCCTCACGTGATATTAACAATTTTAATTAATATCACGCTTTTTTATACGATATTAAGAAAAGTTACGATGATATTAAAAAATTAACTTTGATATTAAGAAAACATGTAAAAAGTAAGCTTGTGATATTAACAATTTTACTTAAAAGTTACTTTGATATTAGAAAAAACTTAATATCTTTGCTAGTTTTAGTTACTACTGCTTAGCCTTAGTAAACTACTTCTAGCCTTAATGAAACCTACGCTGGCCTTAGTTAGCCGATATTGAAAACTTGATAATTACGGTGATATTAACAAAATTCATAATATCATTATACCTTTTTAAACATGAAAATGATTTTTTTTACGAATTCTTTTTCGTGATTCTTAATAAATTGTTGTCTCTTTCTTTTTATATTTTTTGATTTTTTGATTTTTATTTTTTGAATATTCTTTGTGATATTATCAGTACCATCCTGCTTAAAATCTAATCCTTTCCGATCCCTTCCTGTGTATTGTATGTATATATATATATACATATATATATATATATATATATATATATATATATATATATATATATATATATATATATATATATATATATATATATATATATATATATATATATATATATATATATATATATATATATATATATATATATATATATATATATATATACTAGTTAAGCCAATGCAAGTGAGCATGACTATAATTATTTGTTTGTCGTTTTTGTTAACTTAAATACATTTTTAGAATGGTCAAACAATATTATAAAATAATTGTTTCTTTGGTTTTTAGTTGTTGGTTTTTTTTTTTTTTTTAACGAGGTATAAATAATTGTATGGTTGCGTGGATGGTTAATAACACAACATATAATTTTTACGACATTATAAAATTTAAATTATTGCATATATGTATATGGGAGTTGTTATGTTTATTTTTATTTTTGGCATAATTTCATATAAATATGGATTTTGCATATGTGTTATGCTATATATTTATAGTGACTATAGATTAGATTCGGTCGTCATGGGTCACGAATTATAGTTTGTCACATATATGTTTTGTTTACTTTTATTTTTATCAACTACGCGTTTTTTTCAACATGTCCACTTTTCAAGCGATGAGAAAGTAATGCACTACTACAATATACTTGAGCTCATATACACAATCAACGCCATCGGATAGTTCACTCTCATGTTCGACAAACTTCAAATTCTAAATAAAAGACAATAATATAAGTTTGTAAAGATATGGTCTCCTTGAAGTTTTAGGCAGCAAAAGAAAATTAGCATATAAGAGTCGCCAAAAGCGTATAAAACTCAAGTTTTATATAGCAGACAAAATACCAAGCGAGCATCAAAGAAAGCCAACTAATGTCCAGGGTCTAGTGTATGGCTTGAACATAAGTCCTAGAGAGACACATCACATGAATTAGCCATTCATTTCTACATTGAGCTACTTGACTCGAACTCCATTATCCCCATATTTTAGTGGAATGGTGGTAACAAATGCGACTTTATACCATGAAACTACAAATTCAAAATTTTGAAATCGTAAACAATTATGGTAAAAAATTTTCACGTGATTAAGCGTTATCTGAAAACTCACAGAGAACCTTACCATTTGATCTCCATCTCGGTCTTTTCGAGTTGTTGCGACAAAGATTATGGAGTGTATATGAAGAAGCCTTAGGATGAAGAAAGCTTGTGACTAAAATGCAAGTATATATAGATGGATGATAGCTTAAGTTAGCTAAACACTTGTGGTGAAACAAAGTGTATATTTAAATAATTGAATATTAAAGTGACATATTTTAATTTCTTAAGTCAACCAAAGATGGTCGAACTTTTGGAGCAAAGTAACTTATTATTCAAGTATATAGAAGTTGTAATGCTTTATGCAATAGCGGAAAGTGTAAAAACTACACCGTTCGAGATATCCATTCACACTCACTATTGTTATTGTTTATAGAATGAAACATATAGGTCAAAGATTCTTTCGAGTGAACGTCGATTACTTGAGTTCTTGTGCGTCCATGAAATAATGCTTTGCTTGTCTGTGACTTTTGTGCGTCTTAACAGATGAAAACACGGAGGAACAAAATAATTAACATAAACATACTCAAGTTTAAATGTTGCAACTTTGGAGGGTATGCAAACTCTTCACGATCTTTGCAAGTGCGCTGTTGCAACTTCCTGCTGTTTCTTTTCTTGCAACCCTTTCAAAATACAACCGGATGATCGGTTTCACCGGCACCCATGTCGACAACCGTCCCTTTTGTAACTATTTGGCCAACCTATATTGAGCGCGCACTAAAAACATTAGAAGGTTTCATGATGAAAATATTAGGACAGTACCCATTAGATATAAAACATATACCGGATTGACCCATTAATTTGCCACCTCTCACGCGTCACGATGATGATTGAATGAAGCCGCTTGGATGGAATCAAGAGGGTGTCAAGAATGATCTAGTTTTCGAATATGAATATAGTGACATGAGTTTCTCGTCTACAATGATAATAATACGACTGATATTATTATCCTCTTCACCTTCTTTTGTTTCTCTAATAGTAACATAATTACCATAATTTTTCAACCAACGCGTTACATTTAATCAACAAATTCTTTTAACGGGAACTGCTTACATTCTTTTAGCATAATGGATATGAACATCGGCATGTACCGTCTTCACTTTTAGATAAAATCGACCCATGATTTTCTCCATGTGAGTGTCGGTTTCACCATTTAAACATAATAATCGGTAAGGCGAGAGAAAAGGGATACCCATTCTCCTTAATTTAACGAAAGCTTCACGTGTGCCTTCAATCCTTGAGTGTAGAAAAGCAAGCTCGCGTGCTAAATCATCATTAATCGTCCTTCTCCTTCTTGTTTAATATCAAGTTTCGATGGTCAATTGGTGTCCTAAACATCTCTTATTAAGGGCTGTTTGGATAGCTTATTTTAGCATCCTAAACATTAAAAGCTGTTTGGAATTTGGATAGTTTATTTTCAATAGCCCTTTGGTGTCTTGATCGTTAAGACGAGTGGCTTGAATAACCTATTTCGTGACCAGTTAATTGTCAAGAGCCATGTCATTAAAGGTTGGATCGTGTATTGAATGATCAAGATCAAGCACCTAAGTGTCTCCTTGTTCAGGCACCGAATCAAGTACTTCAGTGTTTCTATGTTTAGGAAATCGATCAGGTACTTCAGTGACTATATGTTCAGGTACAGGATCATGTACTTCAGTGTCCACTCGTTTAGGTATTGGTTTAGGTACTTGAGTGTCCACTTCAAGCCTTCTTTCCTTCACCACTCTTTCGGCTTTCAATTGTCCTAATCTTTCCTCAATAAAGCATGTAGGATATACATTACCTTAAGAAATCATATATAAAGTTAAGGAGCTCGGAACAAAAAACAATATAATCAAGCTAATGACTAATTAAGAAATGGAAGATACTCTTACAACATTCCCAAACATGTCATAATAGCAAATACTTCTAACTTGTAAACATGTAAACATAGTTTGAACGATGTTTTAATTGTTGACCAGTTTATAAAGAGCAGGTCAAAATGGGTTACAATCAAAATACAATGCGCAGAGATAGTGTTTGGATATCAACATTCAATAATAGTCGCAACACACAGGATTCTTTGTTAGTAGTTTTGGCGTCTTTATGAAAATCAATAAACTATATAATCACGTAAAGAAACTTTATTAAATAAACATTTGCAAAATCTTGTTTTTTACACTTTTCTATATTAGCTATCACGAAAATTTTGTTTTCACGATCATTCATTTTCTTAAACCGAGACAACGAGAGGTGACTTTACCGGCGAAATAAGGCAGCGGTTTGTTTTACAGAGAAAATATTATATGATCATACTACGAAAATTGGGTGTGTTTGGGATTGCTTATTGAAGTTTCTTATGGGAACTCATGACATATAACACTTACCAGAAATTTGTTAGGAATCGTTGAAGCTCATCTAGGTATAACAATAACAATGATAAATAAATCACATACGGATAAACTAAACATTATTGTTGTTGCTAAAGGTTTCTTCGTCATCATCATGTGTTCTACAATAACACATCTGACCCCAATCCTAGGCGATCAACTCTAAGAGTTTACAATCTAACGAGGATCCATGATCCTTGGGCGACGATTAGTCGACTAACACAATAGTCTAAGTTCATAAACTCCAGCACCCAGACACTGCGCACACCTATATGCGATGTGTTTACATTGTTTGACCCTTTAAACCTAATTCCTATATCTATTTATATAATAGAGATACTAGGGTTACAAATGACTTCGAGGGACTATATAATAAATACTTCTTTGTAAATGGGTCCACTTGCCTTTCTTTGTCTTCAACACTCCTTCATCTTTCATGTATTTTGTCTTATCAACTTTAAATATAGTTCAGCGATAATTTTCGTAGCTCTTTTTCAGGTACAAACTTGCTTGTGCTGGTCCACGTCCGCCATGAAGATAAACCTTCACGAAAAATTACATTAAATATTATAGGGCACCAAAACAAGCTAAGAAGCTAAATATGTGTCTAATAATGATGGCAACCTTATGGAGCTTTCCTTGAGCATCCAAAGCGTGGGTGGCAATATCGATGGTAGCCAACTCTTTAGGTGGTCTTTAAAGAATCGATGCAACATCAAGTGCCACATTACCCTATAAAAGATGCAAAGATCGGTCGGGTTCATAGTAGGCATTTCGCTTTAAGATCGAAGTCGGTTCATAGTAGTTAATTTTTGGAAAGATTGAATTGTAATATTCGCGTGCCACTATGGTTAGTTGTACCTAAAGTAAGTCGATGGGTTAGTTCCTTGCCGCCCATTTCTTTCCAATGATGTTATCAAGTTAATATCACATAACCATAACTTCATCTATGGATAACAATTGTTTTTCCTTTTTGAATCTGTTGCACGGTTGCTATAAAAACGCCCAATGAGGATTAACCTACTATTGAGACTTGTGAGTAAATAAGCACTGATTTAGAAGCTTGAAATTCCAATAGAAAGCGAAACTTGTTCAAGCTTTCAAGGATTGGGAGGTTAATGAACAGTGCCTTATAAAACATCGACTATAAACGACATATTTTTTCCCGAGTTGATTAACGACGTACATCAACCCTTGCGGCACCATATTTTTCCTTCGATAACAACCTCTTTCTTTATTGGTAAATACTTAGAGGTTTGCCAAGCACCCATCATCCTATGCTCGAATCCATTTCTTGAAGCAGAATCATTAATACTTTGATCTTTTCTCCATTAATAACATTCATGTTCAAATCATTCGAGAGGAAGAATTCTCGACTCGGGACCCGTTCCATCCCGATGGCATGTTCTAATGCTTCATTTGAGCGAGTTAGGGCGTTGAACCCCATCGAGTGCTGTTACCTTTATAACGAATTAAAAAACACAAAAGCGGAGAGCGCATACCTCGTATAGCTCTAATGACATCGCGCGGTTGAAAAAACACTAAAAGCGTCTGGAGGATGTGAGGTAGGCCTTCCTCTTCATCTAGAAACGAGCGGATTCATTGACTCGGGAGGTTACGAACTCGCTATTGATAGCCTGAAGTTTCTTTAACAATTGATATAATTTTGACCCATGGAAAATGCTATAAAAATATGTTTGGTTTATGACCATCTTTGTGTATCATTACGCTACAACGTGTATGTCTTTCAAGTATTTACCTTTATAATGTATTACAAAAACAAAAGCGGAGAATTGCATACCTCGGATAGCTCTAATGACATCGAATGATTAGAAAAACGCTAAATCATCTAGAGGATGTAAGGTAGGCCTTCTTCTTCATCAAACGAGCCGGATTCATTGACTCGGGGAGGTTGAAAACACGCTTATTCATAGTGAAGTTTCTTTAAAAATTGATATAATTTTGACCCGGGAAAATGCTATAAAAAATATGTTTTGTTTATTTACAGGACATAGTGATATAGGAATACATTTTTGGTATGTCTCATCTTTACAAATACTTTCTACTTTTTATTACTACTCTACAAATGGTAACACAATAGAGCACATGTTTCTATTTGGCGGTCAACTGCACATTCAATAATATTTCGGTTTAAGTGACATAAATAAACAAATATGGCTTATGTTGTGTAGGTGCAGTGCGAGGTTCGGGTTTTGCTAACTTAAGCTTCGATAACACTACTGAATTCAAATGAAAGTCATTCTGAGGTTGAATCTCATAAAAGGCGGCAAAAATACAAATCGGATAAAGGTTCACCTTGCCTACATATTCATAGTCTTGTCGTGATAAGGAAAATACATTGTGACTATTAGTGAGGACAACGGTCATGCAGGTTCAAAGTTTACAAAGTTTAATGTTCTTGCATAGCCTCTAATCATTATTCAAAATTTAGATTAATATATAGATTTTGTTTTCGTTTCCATAGTTAACAAATTTATATTACGGACCAAAATAAAGTTCTGGGTCCACCAAACCGAGGGTGTACGCGTTCCATTTAAACACATGTTGTGACCCGACTGTCCGACTTGCCCATGTTGCAACTCTACCAAATAATGATTGGAAATACGACATGAATATTGAATATGCGATTGAGGAGAGTCGGCATCAAGTCTAAGCTGCAAACATATTCCTTAATCTATAAAGTCGGTATCAAGTCTAGGCTGCAAACATATTCCTTAATCTATGAGCTATGTATGTACCACCTTTGCTTCGAGCTTGAACGAATGAGTTTGCAAGTGCGGCCGGTCTGCAAGGCTATCATCGAGTTTGTCGATGATATATTCGAAGGAAGATTTTGCCACGTCCTCGACTTAATGAGGTGGGGTTGGAGCAATTACTCTCACTATTGAGAGCAAATGAAAACATATGCGGCGATTAAACAACTTCTCCTTGTAAACATGGAGCAGCTAGCAGCAGAACCAACTTATCAAAGTCAACTAATATGACTATAAAATCAATCAAATTTATTACGTAATGTAAAATAAAATCAAACAACCATTTTATTACATAAGGTAAGTTGTCCAAGCACCCTTTAAGGACGTCAAACAACATGTCCGAACAATCACAAAACAGAAGTTCCAAATATCCTTTTATGAGACCAGTTATCATGTCCAAAGAAAACCGTTTTTTTTACATAAAAGAATCACTTCCAAACAATATTTTATTAAAGAAAACAACATCTTCAGACACACTATTATGACAGCAAATTCTTTTATTTTATAAAAATTATCATGTTCTTGCATTTATTAACTGATTGTGTTATATACTTACCAAAATCGTCGAAAGCATAATCCACATAATTCACAAGAAAGATATTTCTTTCAGCTTCATCAACCGACTCTTGTTGTACTCTACAATAACAATCAGATTAGCTTTTCTAGGTTACCAAACAAAAAAATTTATTAGTTGTTTGAAACTTTCGATTCATCTGTGTCATCAAAATATTTACCATTTGTCTAAAAGCGACAGCTTTGTGAGAAGGAAACAATAAACCTAGATCAAAATCAACGATAAAGGTGAAAAAAAGCGAGGGTTTAGCTTTCGGCTATCACAATTATTTATGCGGAAGGCAAATAATTTTTTAACATATCCGAAATCACGAAAAGGTTAACACGGAGAGTTTCTCCACCATTGCCCGATAAGATGGAGAAGCATATTGAATATCAGTGAAGAAGCTGCGAGTAGAGTTGTCGAATCAACATTCTTGCTGTGTGATTGCACGAAAAGGAGTTTAATGGATTCATATTGTTGTTTGTTCACATGAGCCCCATAAACATCTTATCTTAACATGCATACATATGAATCGGTGCTTCTTTAGTGGAGCACATAATTCATATCACATACATAATATTCATGATGATATCCATTTCACGCTTTAACTAATGCATGAACTAACACTCTAACGATATGAAGTATGAACAATTATGTAATCGATATTTAACTAATATGAGTATGAAACACTTCTTTAGCTAATGGAAAATTTACCTCGAAGAGCTCGAGCCCCAGGCGGGCTCGTCTGAAGAAGTGTGTCTACCATTTATTTTATCTTTAAGGAGGTTTCATAATAATAACCGGTATAACATTTGGTGGTGTTGCACAAATAAGCACATAAAATGTAGCATACCTTGCCACTATCTTGAAGATAGTGTTGAACCGACTCAAAAAGTTTGTGTGGAATAGCAAACACCACTTGCGGTACGTATGTCGAAGAAAACTCAACCCTTTTACCCATTTACTTCTAGTGATTATCTCTCAAGCATAGAATTTATACCTAAAAGTTATTACGAAATAGAAGTACCATCTATGAACACGACTCTAAGATTGACATATCGATAAAGTAATTTAAGGCGTGATTGTCACTATTCTTGCAATCTTCATTCAATGTCATCTAGCTCAGAAACTTCCTACCCGGTACCATATCACCAAGTTATAATCATATAAAACAAAAATATATCTGATGATCAAATCACCTAATTTGAAGTCGAATATCACGCAACCAATGATATAATAGTCACTTTGATAAATACGTCTTGCTATAACATATTAATTCTACGTCTTGCGATAGTTAGAGGTTTTTAAGCACTAACTTCGTCGGGGTTTTCAATCTCGATCATATCCTCATTATCGAGTTGGTAATGCTAGGAACATATTAACGTTAGAATTAAGTGGTTTACCATGTGGTGCTTCAAGACACGTGATGAAGGAAACAAACAAACCATAGCATAAAAAGAATTCCAAATCGACTACGAATTAAAAGTCACAATCATTAGAAAGATGGTTGAGGAAACCATGAAATTAGGGTTTGGAAAAAAAGTATAATATGAATGGCCGTTTTTTTTTACGTGAGATTAGGAGATGAATGAACAATATATATTTTCAGTATGTTTATATGTTTGATTAGGGTTATTTAAGGATTCTCATACTTATCTAATATCAATACATATAGCCATTTATATATTATAGTATGCAACATAATTATCAAAATAACTTATTGCCTTAGTGGTAAACACACAAGTTATTTATACTAATCCTACAAAGCGACCCAAGTTCGAATCTCACCATGGTCATTTTTTATAAAATTGATTTTCGAAACAATTGCTTAAAATTTAGAAAATTAATACATAAAATCAGAAAAATAAATAGTATTGCTTAGGTGGATTTAAAAATTTGCTTAGTTGGACAACAAATGCTTATGTGGCATGAAAGTTGATTATTTGGCATTGAGGTAGCATTAATGCCAAATGCCTCTGATATATATAATATGAGATATATATGTATATATATATATAGAGTTTAGTTCTAGAGAAAAATATAATTAGTTAGAAAAGTGAGAAATATAGTTCTGAGGGTAGATTATGAAAACACTTGAAAGTTAGGGGTAAAAAGAAAAAACACAAAAAAGAAGGAACCATCATGTTTAATACTAGTACAAACCTGCAGTTTGACACCGATTCAAGCACACTTTGCTCACGCTTGTACTTACACGCTTCATCATTTTGTCTCAAACACATCCGATCAAAATCGAGACAAAAAATAACCTAATTTTCGATCAAAATCAGACCAAATTACTAGTGAATGCCTAAATTAACAACTAGCATAGCGATGAATTAAAACAATGGTGACTTTGAACCTTGAATCATCCAGAAAATGAAGACTAAACAAGATTTAACTTGTAAGTGCACTAATTTTGTTAATTAATCAAATTAAAATCAATGATGTAATGATTTACGAAGTTTTTGAAAGTTAATCATTATATCATCATGAATCTATCGGACACGAAAAACAAATTTAACGAAAAAATGCGGGGAAATTTATGGTTATTAAAGTCTGCACACCAAGTGTTTGATATAATGTGCGAGTAAGATTTTATAATTACGATGCACTAATTTTCGACATCGTGTTTATTATTGAAGGATATGACATCTTAAGGCACCTATGTGTAAATTTGCGGCATCGGATTACACGTTAGGGCATCGAGTTGTTTTAGTGCATCTGCGTTTGTAGTTCTTTGCATCGGGTTAAAGGTTTGCATGTTTAGTGCATCATTGGATATATTAGAGCATCGGTGGGTATAATTAGTGCATCGTTTGACATATTAAGGCATCAATGTATGTATTCATGAGGTATGATTAGGACATTAATGAGTAAGATTGGTGCATCGTCAAACATATTAAGGAATTGATGTGTATGTTTAGTGCATCGTTTAATCATAGAGGATACCCATTTGTATGTTTAGTGCATCGTTGGAAATACTTAAGCATCCATTTGTATGTTTGAGTGCATCGATGAGCACTAAAACATCAATAAGTATGACTTGTGTAGTGCATCATAAGATATATTAATGCATCATTTTGTATGTTTAGTGTATCAGTTTGTATGTTTAGTTCATCGTTGATAATAATAGGGCGTCTATTTATATGTTTAGTGCATCGTTGGAACATTGGGCATCTGTTTGTATTTTAGTGCATCATTTGTCATAATAGGGCATCTATTTGTATGTTTAGAGCATCGTTGGAACTAATTAGGCATATGTTTGTATTTTCGTACATCCGTTGTGTATTTTACTTAATCTATTCATGCTTTAGCTCTTGTTCAGAATGGAGATACGCAATGCCACTTCTCGGAGTATCCACATATTCGGTTTTAGGACTTTTATGCTAGATTATTGAGCTAGGTGCGCGCTCATAACTTTGAAGGATTGGTTTAGGTCTTGAATTTTTGTATGGAAATAGTTAACTGCGAGGATTGGTTGAGACATTTATGGTTAATCACGGTGATGGAACCTAACTTTTATTGTGTACCATGAGGGGATGATTTATATATAATATTATCCTTTTGACTTTTCGGTGAAGATTCAAAGGATAAGCGAAGTTAGGTTGAAAATCATTGGTACTTTCGAGTCGACACAACAAAAATTGTAAGTAGTCGGGTTTATCTCCTTAATTTCATGAGTTTATGTTGTATAGTTGGTGGCTTAAAGCGAGTTGCTAAACTATACAACATGAACTTAGTGACTTGTTTCTGGTATTGGCTACTAAAATGTAAGATACCTTGTTCTAGTAGTTTAGAAACGAGGTTAATATAAACATTCACGTGATTTGTAATCCTACTTGACTCCACCCTTTTGACATGTAGAAAATATGTACATGTGATCCAAACCTTGGACACATTTTACCTAACACTAGCGACCTTACACATTTTGCCACCTCCACCTAAAGAAAACAATATATATTGTGATGGTTTTCTTTTCAATTGCAATCTGACAAGGCATCAATTTGAGGGTAAATTTCAATACTTGAGAAGGAAGGAGTACAATATAGATAAAGGACTTGTACTCGATTAACATCTACATTTCATTACTTCTTTAATGTTAAAAATTTGTGACCTTTTTTACTGTTAAATTGTTTATCATTGTATTTGATAGATTTTCATATTATTTACTGTGTGAAGGCGGAGGACATGAATGAAAAATGGCAATAGAAGATTAAATGGGATTAGGGCATCTATGAGCATGATAAGTGCATCGAAAAGGTAGATATTAGGGCATCTATGAGTATGATCGGTGAATCGAAAAGGTAGATATTAGGGCATCTATAGGTATGTTTGGTGCATCGAAAAGGTCCATATTGGTGCATCGAAAGGTAGATATTTACATGGTGGGTACCTTATATGGGCTTAGGACAATCTGGGTTGTACTTTTCTAGGTCGTCAAATTATTGCTATAAAAATCTAACCAGTTAAATGAACTTTTGATATAATCTTGAATTATCTCTCATGCATATCTTGTTTTATATAAAACTATGATGGAGTTACAGTGCAGTTACGCATCCCAAGATAATACAAATTTTAGTTTTCGATTCGGAAGAAGTATATATAGATTCATTATACACCTTCTTATTTTCATATGTTAAAGTGTGATTCTAACCTATAAGTTTGTGGTTAAATTAGTATCAATTTAGTTGTCACATCTATTTTAAGGAACATTTATATTGACATCTTATTGGTCTAGAAATAGTAAAAGCTTATAAGCATATCAATGTTTAAAATATGCATCATTGGCTCACCATAGCACCACTTTTTCAAATATGACATTTTAACCTCATTTGTTTATGAATTAGTCAATTCGGTCTTCTTTTTTTCTTTATGTGGTCAAATGGTAAAAATAAAATCTGTATATTAGATGAAGCGATGTTTGCTAATAAATCACATATTGTTTTCCATTATGGATTAAGATACAACAATAAACTTGTGGCGCTCATCATTAAGAGACTTAAACTTGAGTGGAGTTGCGTAATTGGCGAGAACAATTTTTGGTAATATATGATTGACATAGTATTTATGATAGTAGTGATATGATAAAGAACACAACTAAATTAAGTTAGGCGATAAGAGTGATTGGCCTAGTGTTTCCGATAGTTGACTTTATATTGAAAATGGATCATGTCATAAAGACAACTCTCGGCTAGTGATGTTAAAATAATATTATAAAGAATTAGCTAGTAAATAAAGCATCGTTTGATGTTTAATTATATCATCATTATTTATTTGACCAAGCATCTAAATTTTTTGTGAATTAATTGAGATAAAATTAGATTACGGGTCATAGTGATGTAGTCCGCTTGGTGTCCCAAAATAAAGTTCATAGTGCACATGTTGTGGATGTTGGCCTTTGAGAGGATGCTAGTTGGATTGACAAATATCTTGGAATTATGGATTTTGCGAGGCATTGTTGTGTGGTTCTACATCGAGGTTCATGAACTTCTTCTTTAATCATAAAGTTTAAAGAGATACATAATTTATGTTATTGAGCTTCTTCTTTCTTTGCATGAAACTAAGTATAAAATAACCTTTGCTTAGCCACTTACATGTATGAAATTTTGTTTTGCGTTAGATTCCTATTATCAAGATGTATATTTGGTGTATCCATTTGTATGTTTGGTGCATCTATATATTAAAATGTTATAAAAATTTTATTTGTGTCGTACCATTTCATGAAATAGGCGATTATGATTTTTTTAGGTCATTTTGCATTAAGGTCAAAAGAAATCAAGTTCGCGGATCATTTTACTACATTTAAATATTGCATTTCTATAAAAAGTTCAGTTGGTCTTGGAAAATAATAAGTAAAAATCGAGTATGTTTTCTTATTAAGTGCATCAACATTTTACTGTCAAAAACACGATCTATGTCCATCTGGTTGCACTCTCATTCTTAGGGGTTTGCTAACTATTGCTTATAGTATTGTTGAAGTTGATGGTTATGTTTTTTGATCAGGAGACTATCCGAACTTTTGGATGATAACAATTTAGTGATCTCAGCTCATATCTCTTTTCATACATTTCCGATTCGTTGTGCCAAAGATGGACCTTCAGTGGTGTCACCCTTGTCTACTTCGATATCATTGTTATAATTTGTGTTGTCTTCTTATCTTTTGAAATAAACATCTTACTTTGAGATAATGTTTGTTGTTTGTGATTTTATCATGATGTTGAAATGCATGTCTGGAATAAAAGATCAATCGAAATTAGTAAATTGTTGGATTAGTTTGATTTGCTTCTTGAAAGTGATATAAGCGTAGAACACGATTAAGTGTTGTTTGGTTTAAATATGATTAAAAGTTACAACGACGACCCTTGAAATTAAAGTAACAAAGCAACCCTTGGACTTGGGAGGAAAAAAGGAGGGGAAGGGAGGAAGATCTAATGGTTGAGATCACTTCTCTCGCTTTTACCGAGATGATTTTTCAAATGAACCAACCTCTATATTATATATATATATATATATATATATATATATATATATATATATATATATATATATATATATATATATATATATATATATATATAGTTAGGATCAAATAAGAAGATTACTAAAATAAGAAGGAATAAGAAGAACTATAACATAATCTGAGATGCACCGACCTAAATTAGATGCATCCCTATAATCTTAGATGCATTATAGCTAGTGTGTTTTCTAGCTTTCGTGAATGCATATCATTATATTAGATGCATTTCATGATTTCTCTTGTATTTGTTCTCTGCCGTCCCAAATCATGAAAATCAATTTGCACCATCTATACATCAAATTAGCTTTCGAAACTCAAGATGTTGCATCTATATGAATAGAAATGCATCTAATTCAAGTCGTTGAATCTCAAATGTGTGGTTTGGTCATATCACCACTTCTATTTTAATTTACTTGCTTTGGATCCTTACTCTCTCTATATATATATATATATATATATATATATATATATATATATATATATATATATATATATATATATATATATATATATATATATATATCTCACTTATAAAACACCAATATCTGACCAAAACGAAACCTCCACTTTTTAAGATTCAATACCACCATGCCAACTTCAATCCTAAATTTATACACACCAAACAACATCCAACCCTAAAATTCCAAACCAACAAAACCATATATACCCGCCATACAAACAAACATTCTCACAAACAATCGATAGCGCCTAAAATGAACATGTTTTTAGTCCACTCTTTCGGCTTTCAATTGTCCTAATCTTTCCTCAATAAAGCATGTAGGATATACATTACCTTAAGAAATCATATATAAAGTTAAGGAGCTCAGACAAAAACAATATAATCAAGCTAATGACTAATTAAGAAATGGAAGATACTCTTACAACATTCCCAAACATGTCATAATAGCAAATACTTCTAACTTGTAAACATGTAAACATAGTTTGAACGATGTTTTAATTGTTGACCAGTTTATAAAGAGCAGGTCAAAATGGGTTACAATCAAAATACAATGCAGCAGATAGTGTTTGGATATCAACATTCAATAATAGTCACAGCACACAGTTCTTTGTTAGTAGTTTTGACGTCTTTATGAAAATCAATAAACTATATAATCACGAAAGAAACTTTATTAAATAAACATTTGCAAAGTCTTCGCTTTATTTACACTTTTCTATATTAGCTATCACGAAAATTTTGTTTTCGATCATTCATTTTCTTAAACCAGACAACAGAGAGGCTGACTTTACCAGCAGAAATAAGACGCGGTTTGTTTTACCTGAAATATTTATATGATCATACTACGAAAATTGGGTGTGTTTGGGATTGCTTATTGAAGTTTCTTATGGGAACTCATGACCTATAACACTTACCAAGAATTTGTTAGGAATCGTTGAAGCTCATCTAGGTATAACAATAACAATGATAAATAAATGCACAACGGATAAACTAAACATTATTGTTATTGCTAAAGGTTTCTTCGTCATCATCATGTGTTCTACAATAACACATCTACAGCCCCAATCCTAGACGATCAACTCTAAGACGGTTACAATCTAACAGGGATCCATGATCCTTGAGGCTGACCAATTAGTCGACTAACACAATAGTCTAGGCGTTCATAAACTCACGCCCTAGACACACACACACACCTATGTCTGATGTTTACATTGTTTGACCCTTTAAACCTAATTCCCTATATCTATTTATATAATAGAGATACTAGGGTTACAAATGACTACAAGGGACTATATAATAAATACTTCTTTAGCAAGTAGGTCCCTTGCCTTTCTTTGTCTTCAACACTCCTTCATCTTTCATGTATTTTGTCTTATCAACTTTAAATATAGTTCCCAACAGAATTTCTCGTAGCTCTTTTGCGGTACAAGCTGCTTGTACAGGTCCACGTCTGCCCACAAGATAAACCTTCCTGAAAAATTACATTAAATATTATCAGGCACCAAAACAAACTGTAGAAGCTAAATATGTGTCTAACTAACGATCATAACCTTATGGAGCTTTCCCTTAGAGCATCCAAAGCGTGGGTGGCAATATCAGTGGTAGCCAACTCTTTAGGTGGTCTTTAAAGAATCCGTGCAACATCAAGTGCCACATTACCCTATAAAAGATGCAAGATCGGTCGGTTCATAGTAGGCATTTCCTTTAAGATCGGTCACTCATAGTAGTTAATTTTGGAAAGATTGAATTGTAATATTCGCGTGCCACTATGGTTAGTTGTACCTAAAGTAAGTCGATGGGTTAGTTCCTTGCCACCCATTTCTTTCCAATGATGTTATCAAGTTAATATCACATAACCATAACTTCATCTATGGATAACAATTGTTTTCCTTTTGAATACTGCGCGGTTGCTATAAAAACACCCAATGAGGATTAACCTACTATTGAGACTTGACAGAGTAAATAAGCACCGATTTAGAAGCTTGAAATTCCAATAGAAAGGCGAAACTTGTTCAAGCTTTCAAGATTGGGAGGTTAATGAACGGTACCTTATAAAACATCGCCTATGAAACAAGATATTTTTTCCAAGTTGATTAACGATGCATCAACCCTTCCGCACCATATTTTTCCTTCGATAACAACCTCTTTCTTTATTGGTAAATACTTAGAGGTTTGCCAAAGCACCATCATCCTGCGGCTCGGATCCATTTCTTCAAAATGTAATCATTAATACTTTGATCTTTTCTCCATTAATAACATTCATGTTGAATCATTCGAGAGGAAGAATTCTCGACTCGGGACCCGTTCCATCCCGATGGCATGTTCTAATGCTTCCCATCGAGCTGTTAGGAGCGTTCAACCCCCATCGAGTGCTATTTACCTTTATAACGAATTAAAAAAAACAAAAACGGAGAACTGCATACCTCATATAGCTCTAATGACATCGAGCGACGGTTGAAAAAACACTAAAGCGTCTAGAGGATGTAAGGGTAGGCCTTCCTCTTCATCTAGAACAGACGGATTCATTGACTCGGGAGGTTCTGAACCTGCTATTGATAGCACTGAAGTTTCTTTAACAATTGATATAATTTTGACCCATGGAAAATGCTATAAAAATATGTTTCGTTTAACAGCCATCTTTTGTGTATCATTCACCCACTCGTCTACTATGTCTTTCCAAGTATTTACCTTTATAATGTATTACAAAAACAAAAACGGAGAATTGCATACCTCAGATAGCTCTAATGACATCGAATGACGGTCGAAAAAACGCTAAATCATCTAGAGGATGTAAAGGTAGGCCTTCTTCTTCATCAAGAACAGACGGATTCATTGACTCAGGAGGTTCAAAACCTGCTATTCATAGCACTGAAGTTTCTTTAAAATTGATATAATTTTGACCCACGGAAAATGCTATAAAAATATGTTTTGTTTATTTACCAGACATAGTGATATAGGGAATACATTTTTTGGTATGTCTCATCTTTACAAATACTTTCTACTTTTTATTACTACACTACAAATGGTAACACAATAGAGAGCACATGTTTCTATTTGGCAGTCAACCTGCACATTCAATAATATTTCAGTTTAAGTGACATAAATAAACAAATATGGCTTATGTTGTGTAGGTGCAGGTGCAGGTTCGGGTTTTTTGCTAGCTTAAGCTTCCTGATAACACTATTGAATTCAAATGAAAGTCATTACAGGTTGAATCTCATAAAAAAGGCGGCAAAAATGCAAATCAGATAAAGGTTCACCTTGTACTCTGCATATTCATAGTCTTGTCGTGATAAGGAAAATACATTGACAGCTATTAGTGAGGACAACAGGTCATGCAGGTTCAAAGTTTACAAAAGTTTAATGTTACTGCATAGCCTCCTAATCATTATTCAAAAATTTAGATTAATATGTAACAGTTTTTGTTTTTCGTTTCCATAGTTAACAAATTTATATTACGGACCAAAATAAAGTTCTGGGTCCACCAAACCGAGGGTACGTTTCCATTTAAACTTTGTTGTGACCCAACCCGTCCGACTTGCCCATGTTGCAACTCCTACCAAATAATGATTGGAAATACGACATGTTATGAATATGCGATTCGGAGAGTCGGCATCAAGTCTAGCGCAAACATATTCCTTAATCTATAAAGTCGGTATCAAGTCTAGCTGCAAACATATTCCTTAATCTATATGAGCTATGTATGTACCACCTTTGCTTCCAGGCTTGAACCAATGAGTTTGCAAGTGCGAGCAGTCTCTGCAAGGCTATCATCAGAGTTTGTCAATGATATATTCGAAAGGAAGATTTTGCCACACGTCCTCAGCTTAATGAGGTAGAATTGGAGCAATTACTCTCACTATTGAGAGCAAATGAGCTGCAAGCAGTGTTCGACAACTTCTCCTTGTAAACATGGAACGCTACTAAACAGAACCAACTTATCAAAGTCAACTAATATGACTATAAAATCAATCAAATTTATTACGTAATGTAAAATAAAAATCAAACAACCATTTTATTACATAAGGTAAGTTGTCCAAGCACCCTTTAAGGACGTCAAACAACATGTCCGAACAATCACAAAACAGAAGTTCCAAATATCCTTTTATGAGACCAGTTATCATGTCCAAAGAAAACCGTTTTTTTTACATAAAAGAATCACTTCCAAACAATATTTTATTAAAGAAAACAACATCTTCAGGACACACTATTATGACAAAGAAATTCTTTTATTTTATAAAATTATCATGTTCTTGCATTTATTAGCGATTGTGTTATATACTTACCAAAATCGTCGAAAGCATAATCCACATAATTGACAAGAAAGATATTTCTTTCGACTTCATCAACCGACTCTTGTTGTACTCTACAATAACAATCGATTAGCTTTTCTAGGTTACCAAACAAAAATTTATTAGTTGTTTGAAACTTCGATTCATCCGTGTCAAAATATTTACCATTTGTCTAAAAGCGACAACTTTGAGAAGGAAACAATAAACCTAGATCAAAAATCAACGGTAAAGGTGAAAAAAGCAGGGGTTCGCTCGGCTATCTGAATTATTTATGCAGGAAGGCAAATAATTTTTAACATATCCGAAATACGAAAAAGGTTAACCTGGAGAGTTTCTCCACCATTGCCAATAAGATGGAGAAGCATATTCAATATCGAGTGAAGAAACTGCAGTAGAGTTGTCGAATCAACATTCTTCAAACTGTTGATTGCCTGAAAAGGAGTTTAATGGATTCATATTGTTATTTGTTCACATGAGCCCCATAAACATCTTATCTTAACATGCATACATATGAATCAGTGCTTCTTTAGTGGAGCACATAATTCATATCACATACATAATATTCATGATATCCATTTTACGCTTTAACTAATGCATGAACTAACACTCTAACGGTATGAAGTATGAACAATTATGTGTCGATGATTTAACTAATATGAAGTATGAAACACTTCTTTAGCTAATGGAAAGGGTACCTCGAGGAGCTCGAGCCCCAGGCGGGCTCGTCGAAGAATGTGTCTCATTTATTTTATCTTTAAGGGAGGTTTCATAATAACCGTATAACATTTGGTGGTGTTGCACAAATAAGCACATAAAATGTAGCATACCTTGCCACTATCTTGAAGATAGTGTTGAACCAGCTCAAAAAGTTTCAAATTGTGTGCAAACACCCCTGCTTGGTAATGTCGAAAAAGCTCAACCCTTTACCCATTTACTTCTAGTGATTATCTCAAAGCATAGAATTTATACCTAAAAGTTATTCTGAAATAGAAGTACCATCTATGAACACGACTCTAAGAATTGACATATCTGATAAAGTAATTTAAGACGATTGTCACTATTCTTGCAATCTTCATTCAATGTCATCTAGCTCAGCAACTTCCTACCAGTACATATCACCAAGTTATAATCATATAAAACAAAAAATATATACGATGATCAAATCACCTAATTTGAAGTCTGAATATCCTGCAACCAATATAACATAGTCACTTTGATAAATACGTCTTGCTATAACATATTAATTCTCGTACTGATAGTTAGAGGTTTTTTAAGCACTAACCTCATCAGGGTTTTCAATCTCAGTCATATCCTCATTATCAGTTGGTAATGCTAGGAACATGTTAACGTTAGAATTCGTGGTTTACCATGTGGTGCTTCCAAGACCTGTGATGAAGGAAACAAACAAACCATAGCATAAAAAGAATTCCAAATCGACTACAGAATTAAAAGTCACAATCATTAGAGAAGATGGTTGAGGAAACCATGAAATTAGGGTTTGGAAAAAAAAGTATAATATGAATGAACTGATTTTTTTTTACGTGAGATTAGGAGATGAATGAACAATATATATTTTCCGTATGTTTATATGTTTGATTAGGGTTATTTAAGGATTCTCATACTTATCTAATATCAATACATATAGCCATTTATATATTATAGTATGCAACATAATTATCAAAATAACTTATTGCCTTAGTGGTAAACACACAAGTTATTTATACTAATCCTACAAACGACCCAAGTTCGAATCTCACCATGGTCATTTTTTATAAAAATTGATTTTCAGAAACAATTGCTTAAAAATTTCGAAAATTAATACATAAAATCCGAAAAATAAATAGTATTGCTTAGGTGGATTTAAAAATTTGCTTAGTTGGACAACAAATGCTTATGTGGCATGAAAGTTGATTATTTGGCATTGAGGTGGCATTAATGCCAAATGCCTCCTGTTATATATAATATAGATATATATATGTATATATATATATAGAGTTTGGTTCTAGAGAAAAATATAATTAGTTAGAAAAGTGAGAAAAATAGTTACAGGGTAGATTATGAAAACACTTGAAAGTTCAGGGTAAAAAAAGAAAAAACACAAAAAAAGAAGGAACCATCATGTTTAATACTAGTACAAACACACAGTTTGACACCGATTCAAACACACACACACTCACCTTCGCCACCACACACCTTCATCATTTTGTCTCAAACACATCCGATCAAAATCAGACAAAAAAATAACCCTAATTTTCAGTCAAAATCAGACCAAATTACTAGTGAATGCCCTAAATTAACAACCCCAACGCAACGATGAATTAAAACAATGGTGACTTTGAACCTTGAATCATCCGAAAATGAAGACTAAACAAGATTTAACTTGTAAGTGCACTAATTTTGTTAATTAATCAAATTAAAATCAATGATGTAATGATTTCTGAAGTTTTTTTGAAAGTTAATCATTATATCATCATGAATTCTATCAGACCTGAAACAAATTTAACGAAAAAATGCAGGAAATTTATGGTTATTAAAGCTGCACACCAAGTGTTTGATATAATGTCTGAGTAAGATTTTATAATTACGATGCACTAATTTTCAGCATACGTGTTTATTATTGAAGGATATGACATCTTAAGGCACCTATGTGTAAATTTGCAGCATCAGATTACACGTTAGGGCATCAGGTTGTTTTAGTGCATCTGCGTTTGTGGTTGCTGCATCAGGTTAAAGGTTTGCATGTTTAGTGCATCATTGGATATATTAGAGCATCGGTGGGTATAATTAGTGCATCGTTTGACATATTAAGGCATCAATGTATGTATTCAATGAGTATGATTAGGACATTAATGAGTAAGATTAGTGCATCGTCAAACATATTAAGGAGTCAATGTGTATGTTTAGTGCATCGTTTAATCATAGCAGGATACCCATTTGTATGTTTAGTGCATCGTTGGAAATACTTAAGCATCCATTTGTATGTTTAGTGCATCGATGAACGCACTAAGGCATCAATGAGTATGACTTGTGTAGTGCATCATAAGATATATTAATGCATCATTTTGTATGTTTAGTGTATCAGTTTGTATGTTTAGTTCATCGTTGATAATAATAGGGCGTCTATTTATATGTTTAGTGCATCGTTGGAACATTGGGCATCTGTTTGTATTTTAGTGCATCATTTGTCATAATAGGGCATCTATTTGTATGTTTAGAGCATCGTTGGAACTAATTAGGCATATGTTTGTATTTTCGTACATCCGTTGTGTATTTTACTTAATCTATTCATGCTTTAGCTCTTGTTCAGAATGGAGATACGCAATGCCACTTCTCGGAGTATCCACATATTCGGTTTTAGGACTTTTATGCTAGATTATTGAGCTAGGTGCGCGCTCATAACTTTGAAGGATTGGTTTAGGTCTTGAATTTTTGTATGGAAATAGTTAACTTTGCAGGATTGGTTGAGACATTTATGGTTAATCACAGCTGATGGAACCTAACTTTTATTGTGTACCATGAGGGGATGATTTATATATAATATTATCCCTTTTTGACTTTTCCAGGTGAAGATTCAAAAGGATAGCGAAGTTAGGTTGAAAATCATTGGTACTCGAGTCGACACAACAAAAATTGTAAGTAGTCAGTTTTATCTCCTTAATTTCATGAGTTTATGTTGTATAGTTCAGTAGCTTAAAACAGGTTACTAAACTATACAACATGAACTTAGTGACTTGTTTCCTGGTATTGGCTACTAAAATGTAAGATACCTTGTTCTAGTAGTTTAGAACAGGTTAATATAAACATTTACGTGATTTGTAATCCTACTTGACTCCACCCTTTTGACATGTAGAAAATATGTACATGTGATCCAAACCTTTTTGGACCTGTTACCTAACCTGCGCGACCTTACACATTTTGCCACCTCCACCTAAAGAAAACAATATATATTGTGATGGTTTTCTTTTCAATTGCAATCTGACAAGGCATCAATTTGAGGGTAAATTTCAATACTTGAGAAGGAAGGAGTACAATATAGATAAAGGACTTGTACTCGATTAACATCTACATTTCATTACTTCTTTAATGTTAAAATTTGTGACCTTTTTTACTGTTAAATTGTTTATCATTGTATTTGATAGATTTTCATATTATTTACTGTGTGAAGGCGGAGGACATGAATGAAAAATGGCAATAGAAGATTAAATGGGATTAGGGCATCTATGAGCATGATAAGTGCATCGAAAAGGTAGATATTAGGGCATCTATGAGTATGATCAGTGAATCGAAAAGGTAGATATTAGGGCATCTATGAGTATGTTTAGTGCATCGAAAAGGTCCATATTAGTGCATCGAAAAGGTAGATATTTACATGGTCGTACCTTATATGGGCTTAGGACAATCTAGGTGTACTTTTCCTAGGTCGTCAAATTATTGCTATAAAAATCTAGCACAGATTAAATGAACTTTTGATATAATCTTGAATTATCTCTCATGCATATCTTGTTTTATATAAAACTATGATGGAGTTGCAATTCTGGTTCTGCATCCCAAGATAATACAAATTTTAGTTTTCGATTCAGAAGTAATATTATATATAGATTCATTATACACCTTCTTATTTTCATATGTTAAAGTGTGATTCTAACCTATAAGTTTGTGGTTAAATTAGTATCAATTTAGTTAATCTGTCTATTTTAAGGAACATTTATATTGACATCTTATTGGTCTAGAAATAGTAAAAGCTTATAAGCATATCAATGTTTAAAATATGCATCATTGGCTCATAGCACCACTTTTTTCAAATATGACATTTTTAACCTCATTTGTTTATGAATTAGTCAATTCAGTCTTCTTTTTTGCTGTAACGGGTCAAATGGTAAAAATAAAAATCTGTATATTAGATGAAACGATGACTGCTAATAAATCTGTATATTGTTTTCCATTATGGATTAAGATACAACAATAAACTTGTAACGCTCATCATTAAGAGACTTAAACTTCAGGTGGGTTGCGTAATTGGCGAGAACAATTTTTTTGGTAATATGATTGACATAGTATTTATGATAGTAGTGATATATGATAAAGAACACAACTAAATTAAGTTAGCTGATAAGAGTGATTGGCCTAGTGTTTCTGATAGTTGACTTTATATTGAAAATGGATCATGTCATAAAAGACAACTCTCGACTAGTGATGTTAAAATAATATTATAAAGAATTAGCTAGTAAATAAAGCATCGTTTGATGTTTAATTATATCATCTGTTATTTATTTGACCAAGCATCTAAATTTTTTTGTGAATTAATTGAGATAAAATTAGATGCGGGTCATGGTGATGTAGTCCGCTTGGTGTCCCAAAATAAAGTTCATAGTGCACATGTTGTGGATGTTGACGCACCAGAGGATGCTAGTTGGATTGACAAATATCTTGGAATTATGGATTTTGCAGGCATTGTTGTGTGGTTCCTACATCAGGTTCACAAACTTGTCTTCTTTAATCATAAAGATTTAAGAGATACATAATTTATGTTATTGAGCTTCTTCTTTGCTGCATGAAACTAAGTATAAAATAACCCTTTGCTTAGCCCACTTACATGTATGAAATTTTTGTTTGCGTTAGATTCCTATTATCAAGATGTATATTTGGTGTATCCATTTGTATGTTTAGTGCATCTATATATTAAAATGTTATAAAAATTTATTTGTGTGCGGCCATTTCATGAAATGGGCGATTAACAGATTTTTTTTAGGTCTGTTTTGCATTAAAGGTCAAAAGAAATCAAGTTGCGGATCATTTTACTACATTTAAATATTGCATTTCTATAAAAAAAAATTCAGTTGGTCTTGGAAAATAATAAGTAAAAATCCAGAATATGTTTTTCTTATTAAGTCGCCAACAGTGTTTTCTGGTCAAAAACCTGATCCTAGCCATCTGGTTACTCTCATTCTTAGGGGTTTTTGCTAACTATTGCTTATTAGCTGTTGAAGTTGATGGTTATGTTTTTTGATACAGGAACTATCTGAACTTTTGGACTGATAACAATTTAGTGATCTCCGCTCATATCTCTTTTCATACATTTTCCGTTCGGCGTTGTGCCAAAAGATGGACCTTCAACTGGTGTCACCCTTGTCACGCCCTGATATCATTGTTATAATTTGTGTTGTCTTCTTATCTTTTGAAATAAACATCTTACTTTGAGATAATGTTTGTTGTTTGTGATTTTATCATGATGTTGAAATGCATATCTGGAATAAAAAGATCCAATCAGAAATTAGTAAATTGTTGGATTAGTTTCAGCTTGCTTCTTGAAAGTGATATAAACGTAGAACCTGATTAAGTGTTGTTTAGTTTAAATATGATTAAAAAGTTACAAAACAGCCCTTGAGAAATTAAGAAAGTAACAAAGCAACCCTTGGACTTGGGAGGAAAAAAAGGAGGGGAAGGGGAGGAAGATCTAATGGTTGAGATCACTTCTCTCACTTTTTACCGAGATCAATTTTTCAAATGAACCAACCTCTATATTATATATATATATATATATATATATATATATATATATATATATATATATATATATATATATATATATATATATATATATATATATAGTTAGGATCAAATAAGAAGATTACTTAAAATAAGAAGGAATAAGAAGAACTATAACCGCAAATCTGAGATGCACCGACCTAAATTAGATGCATCCCTATAATCTTAGATGCATTATAACGCACCATAGTGTGTTTTCTAGCTTCTAATCAGATGCATATACGTATATTAGATGCATTTCATGATTTCTCTTGTATTTTGTTCCTCTGCACGTCCCAAAATCATGAAAATCAATTTGCACCATCTATACATCAAATTAGCTTTCGAAACTCAAGATGTTGCATCTATATGAATAGAAATGCATCTAATTCAAGTCGTTGAATCTCAAATGTGTGGTTTTGGTCACTTATCACCACTTCTTATTTTAATTTACTTCTCACTGGATCCTTACTCTCTCTCTCTATATATATATATATATATATATATATATATATATATATATATATATATATATATATATATATATCTCCTTATAAAACACCAATATCCCAACCAAAACCCAAACCTCCCTTTTTAAGATTCGGCCACCCATGCCAACTTCCAATCCTAAATTTATACACACCAAACCAACATCCAACCCTAAAAAATTCCAAACCAACAAAACCATATATACCCGCCATACAAACAAACATTCTCACAAACAATACTGATAACGCCTAAAATGAACATGTTTTTAGTAGCGTTATTGTTAGTTTTGTGCATGATAATCGGCTATATTTACTCATAACTGTTGCAAAAGTGCAAAGATGCGTATTTTGTATGTATATATAGCCAGGTATCACGAATAATAAAGAAATGAAGTTTTTATGCACATTTGGAAGATTCTTGAGGAAGGAAGTCGAGCTAGGAAGCTTTTGGATTCAATGATTGGGAAGCACAATGATTTCTAAGTATCTACAGCAAGGAAAGATCAAGTTTTGCCTTGGAAATCAACAATGAGAGCAAAGAATGAAGCGTATAGAAGAAAAGTCAACAAAAGTCAAAAGCGACAAACCCGGCCGATCGGTCACAACCCGTAACGGATCCGGTTGGGCGTTGGTCAAAATACAAGCGATTCGGTTGGAGTCAAAACCGATCCGGTTTCTCGCGCTGCAGTTACACATAGTTGCATTTATTGTTGCCTTAACTTCCCATAATCATTGGAGTCCGATCATTTCTTGATATTTACTTGTTGGGAACATTTTTGGACAGTTGAGCAAGCACATTTGGCTATATAATGAACCTAGTCCTAGTTTACTAGGTGTGACACAACCAAAATTGTATTAGTTTACACCTAAACTAATACCAACCATATTATTCAGCCCAAAAGCTTAGTTATTACTGAAAAACGTCCAGGAGCAAGGAGGGAGCAATTCTCATCCGTAGTTTTGGTAGTTTGGAGTTGTACGGTGAATCTAGGTGATTGGAGGCGCGTGGTTGCTACAATCCACGAATTCTAATTCTTGTTATCACAAAAGTTTAGGTATTCTATGAACTTTGTTATGGAATTCTATTCTCTTGAATTGTTGGAATTACTTTGTTATGACTTGTGTTTAGTTATTATTATTATCATGGAGTAGTTTTGGGATATACTTGTGTGTTGGGATGTAGTTAATCATATTAGTGTTCTCAAAATGTGATGCATGTATATATGATCTTGTTTAAATGAGTTTGTTGGAAAAATACTAGTCTTGGTTTGATTTGTTGATAAAACATGTTTTAAGAAAAAGGACCGAAAGGATTTCTCTTGTGTTTTATTCCAAAAAGTGAAGTGACAAACTAGTGTGGGGATATGGTGATTGACAACCACCATGTTTGCTTATTAAAACAATACTAGGAACATTTTCATCACGAAAGGGTCGAATTCGTAAGAACAAATTTAATAAGAACATGTTGCTAACAAATGGAATTTCTATTGGATAATCATTGGGATAAGGACCGAAAGGATTATCTAAATGTTTTTGTTCTTAGAATGATTTTTACAAACATATACCATGGTTGAGGAATCATTTGCTTATGATTTGTGCATCATATTAAGAGTATACACCAAACCTGCATGAATACTATTTATGATTGATTATAGACTACACACAAGTATATATATATTTTTTATTGAATTTCACTAGAACATAATTATTTGAGGAAGCCTTGACAAGCTTTCTTGTTGGAATCTTTTCAAACAAATCAATTTCAAACACAAAATCCCTTGGGACGATCTCGACTTACCAAACTTTGCTATTACGGACGAGTATACTTGCTCGTATGTGTTAATAGGTTAGACGGTTAAATCGTGTTTATAAATTTTAAAACTTGCACCAACGTAGCACATCAAGTTTTGGCGCACGCCGGGATTTTCTTTAATTTTCTTTGATTTTCTGTAAAATTGGTAGTATTGGAATTAAATTTGTTGAAAAAAAAAGTTTTGGTTACAAACTAACCGATTCGGTTGGTGATCCAACCGAATCCGGTTAGACTTTCTGTGTTATTGTTAGTTGCGATTTTATTGTTCTAGTCTTCTTAGTTATTTGTGTTATGGTTCCTAGAGTAATTCTTGTAATTTTAGATTCTATTTGCAGATTATGTCTTGTAGATTAATTATTTCTTAGATTTATTTTCATTTTTTTTTTACATTTATTTATTTATTAGTTAATTAAGTTTTGGTTTAGTTTTAATGGTTAATGATTAGATAGTAATATTTTTCAGTTATATGTTTAATTGTTTTAATGATAGATTTTAATTGGTAGTTAATTTAGTTTTAGTTTAATGGGTTTTATTATTAAGTCATTAAATTGTTGGTTTATTAAGAGTTTTTATTAATTAGAGTTTAGTACATCTTAATAACTCCTTAATTGCATTAAATTGCTTTTAAATATATATATATATATATATATATATATATATATATATATATATATATATATATATATATATATATATATATATTTCGATCAAACCGATCGGTTGCAACCCGCAACCGGATCTGGTTCGACTTTCTGACTTAGTTATTTCAGCCAACCGAATCCGGTTGGAGTTTCTGTGTTGAATTTTTATCATTTTTAGGTCTTGAGTTTTAATTTATGTTTTTGGTTTTGTTAAGTGTCTTAACTTGTTTAGTATATGTTTCTATAGTTTGTTCTTGTTTTACCAACTCTAACGCTAATAGTTCGGATTTTGTTTTGTTTTGCTTTGTCAAGTTTGTCTAGTCATATGGATAGTTTGAGCGGAATCTCGGAATACCTTCGTAATTTGGATGAAATGTTCAAGGATACCGGAAGTTCGCTGGAAAAGATTGGAGGTATCTTGGAAGAAAGTAAGAAAGATTTGGGGATTGATACGGTTAATATGGAGGAAACGGGTGAAAACAAGGTTGAACTACCCAAGAAGGGAAGAGTCGTAGTGTTCACACAAGCACCTTTAACGGTGTATGATTCGCCGCTAATGAGGTTTGGAACGCATGTAGTGTGGAAGGAATAAGTGCTTGGGACGCAGCGACTTAATATGGCTTATGGAGAAAACTACATTTTGGAGAAGGTTCTTGACGAAATTGGTCATGTACGTTTGGACTATGAAGCATATGGAAGAATGATGGTCAAAAATCTGAAGGTCAATATTCATGGACACATTTTTTAAACGGATTTTGTTGTGTTAGAAGAAGGGAATGCGGATGAACCTAATGTGTGTTTTGGTCGAGATTTTCTTGTCACGACCAAGTGTCAAGTAGATTTTGCAATGGGAGAAATGAGGATTAATATAACTGATTTGGAAGAAGGAAAAGGAGTAAACGAGATGCTAGTGGAAGTTTGTGCAAACATGGAAGAGAAAGAGGTGGAAGTAGTTAAAATGGGAAAGGCAAATCGGAAGAAACCTTCATCAAACAAACTAACCCCAACAACAACCTCCACCACCAAAAATGATTCAACACCCTCATCACCTACCACTACTTTCAAACCCTTAACCGACAAACAACAAGAAGCTATTTTAGAAAACCTACAACAAAAGTTTCTTGAACTTAATGAAAAGAAACCGGTGATAGAAGTACTCCAAGATTATGTGCTTTACCGAAAAAAGTTGGATGCATTGATGCTAGCAAGGGCTAGGTTGGAAGATAAGAATCTCACGGAGGAGGAGCGAGATCGAATTTTGTTTAGAGGCATGCCAAGGAAGGAAAAGGATCCGGGTAATTTTGTGTTGCCAATCAAAGTGAATGGAACTACACCAGTTTATGCTTTAGCCGATACGGGGTCAAGTGTTAATGTGATGCCGTATCCATTTTTTATGACTTTAGGCCTAAGTAATCCGCATCCTAATCATTCGAAGCTTACTATGGCGGATAATTCTCAAGCGAAGGCAATGGGAGAGGTAAAGAATGTGAGAGTGCAAATTGGCTATCAACCGTATTTGGCCGATTTCCTTGTCCTAGATATTCCGGTGGACAAGAGTTTACCACTACTATTGGGGAGACCATTCCTACGAACTTGTGGTGCGATTATAGACATGGGAAGAGGCACAATGACTATTGATTATGGAATTTCAAGGCAAACATACTACCCAAAACCAAGAGGACCAACTTTGGAATTTATGGAGGATTTAGAGTTAATGGAAGCAGATGATGATTAACATATTTTGCTTGGTTTTATCTAGTTTTTAGTTGCATTTGTTTGTTTTGTGTATTGCGTGTTGCAGTTTTTGTTTGCAGGATGGATGTGTCGGAAGCTTATTGATGGTCAAATGTTTGGAGTTGGATAACTCACATTCTTTCTTATGACCCAATATGCGTATTGCATATTCTATCCCGTGGTATCTTTTACTATTTCTTTTCCCATTTTCTTTACTTTGAAGTTCATTTTCATTACATTGAGGACAATGCAAAACTTAAGTATGGGGAGGGAAGAAAATAGGAAAATGATGCGCATTTTTTATTTTTAGATAACTTTTGGATGCAAGTGATTAGAAGAAATTAGCCTTGATGGTCTAGTTGTTTTCACGCATTATTGATAAATATTAAAAAATAATAACTTGGAATTTCAATGGTAAAATGAGGGTTTTTGAAATTTTTTGGGATTTGAACCAAATTACGGAAGAAATTCATTTTGGATTCGATAGCATTTTCTAGCATGCATAATAGCCTTTTTCCACACTTTTGTGAGGTTTTTTTTTTGTATAAAACACATCTTTTGTTTTATATTTGCTATGAGTGTGCCGGTGATTATGTCGATTCTAGAACTTGTACTAGTTATGCATTACGGTTAAAATCACTTTCGAGTGATCTAAATATGTTCAAGTGATAAGAGGCATCGTAGGATTTAACCCAAATGGCCTTCCGTTTACATCTAATGATATATTAGCTAACCACATCGGTTAGTTAACCACCCTTATATTGACCCATTTGTTAGTGCTCATTTTTAGCACTAGATACCCTTAGTACACCCTTTTGAGCCAATCTTTTCTTTTGATAAATTCAGAAAAATACAAAAATATTTTACACTTTAAACTTTAGTCAACCCTTGTCATGTCTATTGGTTTGTTGCTAGTTGTTTGGAATGTTGGATCGTTTTTGATGATTATGAAGAAGCTACACTTTGTTTATAGTGTGTACCATTCTCCATCATGGATGAAAGAGACGTCTTTCTCGATTTTTTTTTTGTGTATGCTTACACTAAGTGTGGGGGAACTTTGTTATGTTCGGAAAAAAAAATGGTTATAGCCAATGAGCTATATGAAGGATATTGATTAGCCAATGAGCTATATTGAGTTATACATATTTGCAGAGATCGATATTTGAAGAGGTAAAATAATCATTTTCGGGATTGTGGTTTGTATGATGGCTAGCAACATGGAGGTTTAGACTTGATTTTATTTTTCTTTTAACACCAATTTCATAAACTATCCCATGCCTTATCCATACCTTTTATCAACCCTTAGCCTTAACATTATAACCCGAATAAAAGCCCTCTTTAATGAATTTATTTTCTTTGTTCTGATACTTGTACAAGCTTATGGTAAAAAGCATTGATCATGACTAGGCATTGAGTGATTTACATATACCCACCAATATATGAGTGTTGAGTGAATTCTTAAAATCATTTGTGAGGTGTTCTAGTTATGTTATCTAAAGTGTTTGGTTCATTTTCTAAAATTTTCACATATTATAAGCAAACCGATGATTATCTCTTTTGGGATAATTGTTACATTTTTGGAACCATGGTGTCAAGGCCATTGAAATCAATCTTTGCAAATGTTAGACCTACTCGAGGGCGAGTAGAGCTTAAGTGTGGGGGAATTTGATAACGCCTAAAATGAACATGTTTTTAGTAGCGTTATTGTTAGTTTTGTGCATGATAATCGGCTATATTTACTCATAACTGTTGCAAAAGTGCAAAGATGCGTATTGTGTATGTATATATAGCCAGGTATCACGAATAATGAAGAAATGAAGTTTTTATGCACATTTGGAAGATTCTCGATGAAGGAAGTCGAGCTAGGAAGCTTTTGGATTCAATGATTGGGAAGCACAATGATTTCTAAGTATCTACAACAAGGAAAGATCAAGTTTTGCCTTAGAAATCATCAGCGAGAGCAAAGAATGAAGCGTATAGAAGAAAAGTCAAAACAGCACAAACCCAGCCGATCGGTCACAACCCGTAACCGGATCCGGCTGGGCGTTGGGTCAAAATGCAACCGATTCGGTTGGAGTCAAAACCGATCCGGTTTCTCGCGCTGCAGTTACACATAGTTGCATTTATTGTTGTCTTAACTCCCCATAATCATTGCAGTCCGATCATTTCTTGATATTTACTTGTTGGGAACGTTTTTGGACAGTTGAGCAAGCACATTTGGCTATATAATGAACCTACTCCTAGTTTACTAGGTGTGACACAAACAAAATTGTATTAGTTTACACCTAAACTAATACCAACCATATTATTCAGCCCAAAAGCTTAGTTCTTACTGAAAAACGTCCAGGAGCAAGGAGGGAGCAATTCTCATCCATAGTTTTGGTAGTTTGGAGTTGTACGGTGAATCTAGCTTATTGGAGGCGCGTGGTTGCTACAATCCACGAATTCTAATTCTTGTAATTCACAAAAGTTTAGGTATTCTATGAACTTTGTTATGGAATTCTATTCTCTTGAATTGTTGGAATTACTTTGTTATGACTTGTGTTTAGTTAGTATTATTATCATGGAGTAGTTTTGGGATATACTTGTGTGTTGGGATGTAGTTAATCATATTAGTGTTCTCAAAATGTGATGCATGTATATATGATCTTGTTTAAATGAGTTTGTTGGAAAAATACTAGTCGTGGTTTGATTTGTTGATAAAACATGTTTTAAGAAAAAGGACCGAAAGGATTTCTCTTGTGTTTTATTCCAAAAAGTGAAGTGACAAACTAGTATGAGGATATGATGATTGACAACCACCATGTTTGCTTATTAAAACAAGACTAGGAACATTTTCATCACGAAAGGGTCGAAAGATTCGTAAGAACAAATTTAATAAGAACATGTTGCAAACAAATGGAATTTCTATAGGATACTCATTGGGATAAGGACCGAAAGGATTATCAAAATGTTTTTGTTCTTAGAATGATTTTTACAAACATATACCATGGTTGGGGAATCATTTGCGTATGATTTGTGCATCATATTAAGAGTATACACCAAACCTTCATGAATACTATTTATGATTGATTATAGACTACACACAAGTATATATATATATTTCTTGTTGAATTTCACTAGAACATAATTATTTGAGGAAGCCTTGACAAGCTTTCTTGTTGGAATCTTTTCAAACAAATCAATTTCAAACACAAAATCCCTTGGGACGATCTCGACTTACCAAACTTTGCTATTACGGACGAGTATACTTGCTCGTATGTGTTAATAGGTTAGACGGTTAAATCGTGTTTATAAATTTTTAAAACTTGCACCAACGTAGCACATCAACTACTCTCATATCCCATTTACTTCCACCCAAAAAAACCCAAACATAAAAACACTGAACAACACATCCACAAAAACACACACACACACACACACAAAATTCTCATCCTCTCCCACACATCTATCTCTTCCACCTCACCCGAAACCTCACCACCACAACGAAATCCCGCAGCCACCACGAAATCCCGCCACCATGAACCAAACAACAACTAAAACCCACCACCAAGAAACCGCAACACCGCTATCAACCTGACGCCTCACCACCGAAATCGTCGCCGTCTCCACCACCACAGAAACCGTCGCCATCTCCACCACCACAGAAACCCGCTCAACCGCCGAATCATCTCCACCACCACCACAGAAACTGCCGCCGCTGGAACCAACCTGACCCAAAGGGTTTTCAAGTTTAAAGGTATTTTTTTGAGGTTTTTTTAAATAGATCTACTTATACTCAAAAAGTTTTGAAGGTTTCTTTTAGATCTATAGGTTTTAGTTGTAGATCTATAGGTTTTATTGGTAGATCTATACTTTTCTTTCGTAGATCTATAGATTTTATGATAGATCTATACTTTATTTTTAGATTTATACATTTTATGGTAGATCAATACGCTTTTAGTTATATTAACATTTTGATGTTCTTTTGTTAGTGCCGTCAGTGGTGACATATTCTTCTTGGAAAAAGTCGCCGGAACATGGTTGCCGCCGGAACGTGGTTGCTGCCGCCGGAAGGTGCTTGCCGCCGCCCGGTTACAATGGTTATGAACTTATGGTTATTGTATAAACTTTGTTATAAAATTTATTATGTCATGATAAAGTTGTGGTTTAAATTTTATTATAAAGTTTATTTTGTAAATTTTCTTATGTATAAGTTTATATTTTAAAGTTATGGTGGTTGTAATAATGTTTAATTTTGTTATTATACGTTGTTTATATAGTTTTGCGAACATTGTTGATTGTTGGTGTATATTTTGGACAATTGTTAGGTGTAAAGTTTTGAGATTTTGAATTTAGGTTTTTTATTTTGAAAGGGTGGAAATTTTAATATTTTTAAAATTTATCTTTGAAAATTATGTACTTTAAATTTTTTGAAACAGTTGAAATATTTTGAATTTTGAAATATTTCTAATTTTGAAAATTTAAAAGCTTGAAATATTTCGAAAATGTTCGAAATTTGAAATATATTTTGAAAAAATATTTGACTTTGAAATTTAATGTTTTTTAAATTTTGAAATATTTAGGAAGTTAAAAAAATTTGAAACCTTAAGATTTCAAAATTTTAAACTTTTTAAATATTTCGATTTTTTTATAAAAATTGAAAATTTTTAAAATCTAATATTTTAAAATATTTTAAGATATTTAAAATTTCTAAATATTTCGATTTTTTTTTTAAATGTTTAAGAATTTTTGAACTTTTGAAATTTGAAATATTTTGAGATTAATTTTGAAAATCAAAATAATTTGAATTTATAAAAATAAGAAATATTTTGTAATTTAAATTATTTTAAGAATTTATAAAAGTACGAACTAACTTGGAATCTATGAAAGTACGGAATATTTTGAAATGTGAAGTATTTGAAATTTTTAAAGTTATATTAAAGTTTAACCTATTGAGCTTTGAGATACTATGAATGTAAAACGTTAAAAACATTCAAACTTTCAAAGTTTGAATTATATTTAAAATTTTAAATAAGTTCTGGATATGATACAGTTTAAAGGTTTTTAATTTTAAAATATTTAAAATGTCAAAAGTAAATTGTAATAATGAAAATATTTTTATTTTAGTGTAAGTTTAACATTTTTATCGTTGATAAATGGCCAACGTATTTAATAGTAATACTAGACTTTTCATCATTTAATACTCCTTGAAATTATGACCAATGCTACACAAACACAATGTTATTATAACGTTTTGTTGGATGTATGTTTATAAAATATAACACTTGAATCTATTATTGTTACAATTTAAATGACTGCTGCAACTAAAAATGACGCTATCATTAAAACAATTCAACCATGCAATTAGAAAAATATTGCAACTTAAAACATTATTCGCCGTCGATATTTGGTCGAAACTAGAAACCGCTGCCGCTAGCGCGGATTTCTATTAGTATATATATATATATATATATATATAGGTTTGGGTTATTATGAAAAGTTTTTAGAATGAAAAGAATGAGAAGGCATGTGGAGGTGACATGTGTCACCTTGCCACATCATCATGCCACATCACCATACCCCACCCCCCCACCCACCCCCCGCCCCCACCCCACCCCTCGAAAAAAATTTTTTCCTAAAAAAAATTTTTTTGGGCAAAATTTTTTTCCCGCCAAAAATTTCCGCCAAAATTTTTATCGCATCACGCTTATAAAGTTATTGCATCACAAATCATAATTTTAGTGCATTAAGGTTATAAATTACTTGCATCACGATTATAAAGTTATTGCATCACGGTTATAAAGTTCTTGCATCACAATCATGATTTTAGTGCATTAATGTTATAACATTGATTTTAGTGCATTAATGTTATAACATTGATTTTAGTGCATCATAGTTGATGCACTTAACTATTAACTATGATGCGAGAACTTATAATAAAGATGCATCAAGACTTATTAGTGCATTAAGGTTATAAGTTATCTTTGCACAATTATGATTTTAGTGCATTAAGGGGTGGCAACACCCTCGGTGTAACTTCGGTTTGGCTAGGCATCATGCGGCATCCCATTGCCACCCTAGCGGCATCATGAATTCGGTATGGTTTATGCATCTTTTGTCGTAGCGGCATGGAGGAATTCAAGAGGAGCGTGTGTTTCATTTTCAAAATTAAGGAAAATACAAATATTGGAATCGATAATGAGCAAAGGTCTACAAGGATGGCTTGGCGAAAAATTGTTGTCGGCCCAAATCCGTAATATTGAAGAAAAGGCTTATCATCGAGACCGAGGTTCTATAACCAACCTCACGATCACATAATTGATCCGAGAATGCGAGATCACGATTACCAAAAACGTGAGTATGCGGAGCAATATGGATGGCCGACGGATATTTAGATGCGTATTTTTTAGTATTATGCAATTTTTTAAGTATTATGTAATTTGTTTTTATTATTAATGAAATATTATGTTTTATTTAATTGTTTGATTTAATTATGAATTTAAAAAGAAAAAAAAAGTGAGGTATGGAATGACCATTGCCACTAAAAACTATATGAGGTATGTGATTAGGTGGAATGAAATTATTGGTGGGTTGTGGTATGGTGGTATGGAATCAAAGTGTTGCCACCCCCTAAGGTTATAAATTATCGCATCACGCTTATAAAGTTATTGCATCACAATCATGATTTTAGTGCATTTAAGGTTATAACCTTGATTTTAGTGCATCATAGTTGATGCATCGAACTATTAACTTATAATAAAGATGCACCAAAACTTGTTAGTGCATTAAGGTTATAAGTTCTTGCATCACGGTTATAAATTTCTTGCATCATAATCATGATTTTAGTGCATTAAGGTTATAATTCATCGCATCACAATTATAATTGTGATGCGAGATTTTCTAACTGTGATGCGAGAACAAATTTTATGGAAATTTTTGGCGGGAAAAAAAAATTTTTTGGCCAAAAAAATTTTTAGCGGAAAAAATTTTTTTAAGGGAAAAATTTTTTTTGGGGGTGGGGGGGGGGTAGGTGGGTGGGGTGGGGTGGGGGTGGCACATGACATGGCATGGTGATGTGGCAAGGTGACACGTGTCACCTCACATGCCTTCTCATTCTTTTCATTATAAAAAACTTTTCATTTTAACCTACCCTATATATATATATATATATATATATATATATATATATATATATATACTAGATTTCAAACCCGTTTGATAGAGCGGACATGACTTATAATTATTCTTTGGATAGTATTAGTTAACGGAAAATTATAATAACATATAAACGTTTGAGGTTGTGTTGATATTTCAGATTTAAGTTTACTTACTGGTTAAGTGGTTAGTAAATATATATATGCTTTTTTATTGGACGGTCATTGTGTGTTTAAGAACTATACGCATAACTGGCCGCCAAAGTATTTTTTGTATGTGCGGTTTTGTTATACGTTGTTGTTGAATACAGTATTAACTCGTTTAAATAGCTACACTTACAGAAACCAAAAGTTCCCTCGTAACAGTAACATTCATCCATATTTTTGAAGCTTATTTAGCTCATGAAAACTCTCGAAGGTCGTATTTTTTGTGGTTTTGTTATGGGAATTGATACTCACACCACTTTTTTTGATGCATACACCACATTCTGTGCATTACAGTTTGTACCGTACAATACTGTAATGCGCAGAATGTGATCATAAAAAGTGGTGTAATATCACCCTTTGTTATACGTTATAGTTGAATATAGCCGACTCTTTTAAACACATATACTTACATAAACCAAAATTCCTCTTGTAATAGTAACATTCATCCGCATAATATAGCTAGAGTAAATTGCAAAAATCGTCCTCGTGGTTTAGCCAAATTGCGATTTCGTCCGTCTTGTTCATTAAGTGCAAAAACAGTCCTTATTTGACCTTTGTTTCGTCCGATTTTGGTCCCCGAAACTAACACCGTTAGTTTTCGTCCGATTTGAACAAGATGCGGACGAAATCGCAATTTGGCTAAACCATGAGGACGATTTTTGCAATTTACTCAAATAAAAATCTCAATTTTAATTTTTGGAAAAAGTTGACCCGCATTAACCGAGTTGGCGGATTTAGTCATTTTTGTTCGATTTATACTCGATTTGTGATTTTTAGACTATGCCAATTTTTACAACACCGAACATCTATATGCAACTATGTCATTAAAGACGAGTATGTCATTGCAACTATGTCGCCGCGGAGGGATGACTCTCTCTCTCGGGTACTCGGCTAGTCTATATCTATACTACTTATAATGGAGGGATGACTCTCTCTCTCTTCTAATTTTTTAAGATTTCCATATATAGATTTTAAGCAAATACAACTACTTAAGCTATATGTATAATTACTTTATGCATAAACACCTACACATATTGATTGGTCAACATTTGTAATTAATGTCGTATTTAAAACACCCATTTGATAAAAAATATAATTTATAAAACACAATGTACAAACTATTTGAAGCACAAATACAACTAAAAACACTATTCAAGACATACAATTAATACACTATTTAATTTACCCTTCACTAAAATATACAACAATTTAACCACAATGTACAATCTAATCAAACTACTAAGCCAAACGGATAAAAGCGGACAAAAACGTAATTTTTTCCGTTTTCATTTTATCCATTTTCATCCGATTTTATCTGCTTATATAAAAAATTATTATATAAAACTCGAACAAAAACGTAATTTCTTTCCTATTTATATAAATAAACAAGTAAGAAAAGCAGGCAAAACAAACCAAAACGGATAAAACAAACAAAATCGTAAGAAAAGCAGATAAAAAGTAAAAGAAAACAAACAAAATGGATGAAAGCAGATAAAATCGGATGAAAATGGAAAAAAAATGAAAGCGGGAAAAAATAACGTTTTGAATAATTTTATCGTCAAGTAACTTTTTTTCGAAAATGTTTTTATATAAAAAAGTTTTTATATAAAAATGTTGTTTTATATGAAACGTTTTTATATAAAAAACTTTTTTAATATTCTTACATAAAAACATTTTTATATAAAAAAACTTTATATAAAAACGTTTTATATAAAACTTTTTATAAAACGTTTTTATATAAAACATTTTTATATAAAAAACAGAGTAAATTGCAAAAATCGTCCTCGTGGTTTAGCCAAATTGCAGATTTAGTCGTCTTCGTTCATTAACGAGCACAAACTAACGGTGTTAGTTTCGGGGGACCAAAACTGGACGAAACAGTGTCAAATAAGGACTGTTTTTGCACTTAATGAACAGTACGGACGAAATCTGCAATTTGGCTAAACCACGAAGACGATTTTTGCAATTTACTCATATAGCTATTATTAGGTTTGTAAACAAACTAAATGTTTAGTAAACATTTCATTAATTGTTCGGTAGAAAGTTCATTTATTTATTAAGTGAACGATCATGAACAATATTTTACGTTCGTTTACTTAAATGAACAAACATGAACAAAGGCCGCTTCCGATCATTTATTTTCGTGAATGCCCGATTATGATTTTATTAACGTTCGTTTATGTTTATTTATTTTTTTATGTGTGTATATCATACATTTTAATTGTATGCTTTAAAAACTGGTTTGTTTAAAATAAACAACACTTATAAAGCAAATAGTATGCATAAATTATTAAGTTTATTTTGTTTTTTTATATTCATTTATGTTCGATTGCTTATGTTCGTTTATGGTTTGTTTAGCGTTTTAATAAAAGAACATGAACAAAAAAATTCGTCCGTTTAAACAATTTTACTTAATATCACTCCCTTTTTTATTACGATATTAAGAAAAGTTACGGTGATATTAAAAAAATTAACTTTGATATTAAGAAAACATGTCGTGATATTAATGATATTATGAGTCCTACTGTGATATTAACAATTTTACCTTTTTTATTACGATATTAAGAAAAGTTACGGTGATATTAAAAAAATTAACTTTGATATTTAGAAAACATGTAAAAAATAACTGTGATATTAACAATTTTACTTAAAAAGTTACTTTGATTTAGAAAAAAACTTAATATCACTGCTAGTTTAGTTACTACTGCTAGCCTTAGTGAAACTACTGTTAGCCTTAGTTAGCACTGATATTAAGAAAGCTTGATAATTACGGTGATATTAACAAAATTCATAATATCATTATACCTTTTAAACATGAAAATGATTTTTTTTTCGAATTTTATTTCAGCGATTCTTAATAAATTGTTGTCATCTTTCTTTTTTAATTTTTCGAGATTTTTGAATTTTTTTTGAATGTTCTTGTGATATTATCCGCACCATCCCTACTTAAAATCTAATCCGACCGATCCTCTCTCTCTCTCTCTCTCTCTATATATATATATATATATATATATATATATATACTAGATTTGAAACCCGTTTGATAGACGGACATGACTTATAATTATTCTTTGGATAGTATTAGTTAACGGAAAATTATAATAACATATAAACGTTTGAGGTTGTGTTGATATTTCTTTAAGATTTAAGTTTACTTACTGGTTAAGTGGTTAGTAAGGCCCGTTTGGTTTGTAGTTGGGTTTAGGATTAGGATTTGGATTTGGATTAGGATTAGAATTAGGATTTGGTTTTGGAATTTAAATTGTGTTAAAAGTTGTTTGTTTTGTATGTTAGAATATAAATTGGGGTTGAGATTTATATTTATTTTAATAATAAAATAGTATAAAATAATAAATATTCAATGAGAAGTACTTGATTTTGATATAATTAAACGAAAGAAAACAAAAAAGAAAGAAAGAAAGATAGTTATACAGTAGAACTTGTCAGAAAACCATGCATCTTATATAGGAATTCACTATCCCCACATTTGAGGGGTTGACTCCCATTTTAAAACACCTTCTTTCTAAACAAACACAAAATTAGTGTCTTGTCAAACACAAATCCAATCCAAAGGGGGCAAACAAACGGGCCCTAAATATATATTTAACTTTTGGTTTCTGGTGTAGCTTTTTTATTGGACGGTCATTGTGTGTTTAAGAACTATACGAATGACTGGCCGCCAAAGTAGTTTTTTGTATGTGCGGTTTTGTTATACGTTGTTGTTGAATACAGTATTAACTCGTTTAAATAGCTACACTTACAGAAACCAAAAGTTCCCTCGTAACAGTAACATTCATCCATATTTTTGAAGCTTATTTAGCTCATGAAAACTCTCGAAGGTCGTATTTTTTGTGGTTTTGTTATACGTTATAGTTGAATATAGCGCTGACTCTTTTAAACACATATACTTACATAAACCAAAATTCCTCTTGTAATAGTAACATTCATCCGCATAATATAGCTATTATTAGGTTTGTAAACAAACTAAATATTTAGTAAACATTTCATTAACTGTTCGGTAGAAAGTTCATTTATTTATTAAGTGAACGATCATGAACAATATTTTACGTTCGTTTACTTAAATGAACAAACATGAACAAAGGCCCCTTCCGATCATTTATTTTCGTGAATGCCCGATTATGATTTTATTAACGTTCGTTTATGTTTATTTATTTTTTTATGTTTGTATATCATACATTTTAATTGTATGCTTTAAAAACTGGTTTGTTTAAACTAAACAACACTTATAAAGCAAAATAGTATGCATAAATTATTAAGTTTATGTTTGTTTTTTTATGTTCATTTATGTTCGATTGCTTATGTTCGTTTATGGTTTGTTTAGCGTTTTAATAAAAGAACATGAACAAAAAAATTCGTACGTTTATTTGTCCGGTTAAAATTAAATAAACGCACGTCAACAAGGCTCCGCTCGTGTTCGTTCGATTTGTTTACAGCCCTAGCTATTATGTTTAGTAATTGTTAGTAGGTAAAACACTATCAAAGAAAAGTTTTGAAAAGCAACCATCATCTTTTGAAGGTCATTTAGCTCATGAAGATCGTATACTCAGTAAGTGTTCTAATTTTGTTGTTAGAGTAGTATTCATTGAGTTTATTATTTTTTTTTATAGGATTGTAGAGATTGCTTTTTTATTTGTATTCGCAAGTGAAAGATTTTTTTTTTTTTTTTTTTTTTTTTACGGTATTAAATGCATGCGTCGATTGTTAATGATAAAAAGGATTTTATTGTTTTATTTTTTGTAGTTCATATATTTTCGTTTTAAATGCATGAGTTGCATGCACACTTATGCATTGAAGTTTTGATGCAATATTTAGTCTATTGTGATACAGATTACAAATAATACATCTGTGAAATACATTGTTTTAATTTATAGTAATTTGCAAGATCAATTGAAGTAATGATTACATCATATACATGTATAAGAGCAAGGGGTATGGTGCTCGCTACTTCTTGTCGTTGCAAACGTGGCAACTCGCCACTTGTTTTCACATCTCGCCACGATACCATCGTGGCTCGCCACAATGGAGTTCGCCACTCAAACGACGAAGTAAACGACAAAGCAAAATATTAACCGTTTCATTTACAACGGATACATTTCTCAATTTATTTACTTTTCAAATTCAAAACCATTTCACACACACAATACTTAAACAACTCTATAAATATAAACCACACTCTACACAAAAAAAATCACATTTCACACACACAATTTAATTTCAAAATTCACATTCTCTTTACGCAACAAATGGCTTGTTGTCTCCCTCATTCTGTTACTGATATGCGAACGTACATTCAAAATCAATGCGAGAACGATGATGAGGCTAGAAAAGAGGCTATTATACGCGTCATCCAATTGTTTGAGGACAAAAGGAATGAGAAGCTGCAGATGAGAGACAGCTACAAGACTTGCAACGACATAAGCACTGAACGAAAAAGTGTTATCGAGAAATTTCTGAAGGAGGAAGCCCGCAGAGATGCCGAACTTATTGACAAGCTGTGGAAGTGTGTTCAACGGATATCGAACAACATCACCACCAAAGTCAACTGGAGCTATCGGGTGAACAAAGATGATAATCCAGGAGTCTCTGTGAGGATCTTCGATGAGCGATGAAGCTTTGTCTCGCCTCGAGGATTATATACCCTCCGCGTTTGATCCTACGGAGGACTTTTCAGATTAGGATTTAAAAGTTATGTATTTTTCGTATGGTTTATTTTCGTACCGTAAGTTTTTATTTTTTTTATTTTTATTTTTTTTTTCCGTATGTTTTTTTTTTAATTTTGCGTATTGTAGTTGTATTTTTATTTTAAATGAATGAAATGAATTTAGTTGTGTTTGGAAAATATGGAAAATAAATAAAATGATAGTGGGTGGGTCCCAAGTGAAGAGAAGTTGGTATGTTGTGATTGGGGGATATTTTTTTGTTAGTGTGTTGGAGTGATGTAAAGGTGATGTGGCACACGTGGGGCCCAAGTGAAGAGAAGTGGTGTTGCCATGACACCCCTTGCTCTAACTATTCTTAATAAATTAATAAAAAATCAATATAATTTCTTCAATTCGTTTATATGATAATAATTATAGGTGTAGATCTATTATAACCACACACTTAGGCAAAACACAATGGCCGGTTAACCCACTCGGTTGAGGCCGGTTGCCCCATTGTGGGGTGATCGGTTGAGCAAGGTTGTGGGCAAAGTTGAAGTGAACTAGGTTGGCTTCTCAACCAAGTTTCAAAGCCACAAAAAGCCAAAATTGTTATCGTTTGTAAAAAAAAATAAAAAATAAAATAAAATAAAATAAAATAAAATCTCGGTCACCATCGCGACAATCTGCGTCGTCGTCGTCGGTCGTTTGGAGAAAAGGCGATGTGGTATGAGTGAACTCGGTTGCCATTGTGTTTAGCCTTGGAACAAAATCTCTTTAACTCAATCCAATCATCAAGTGAAGGTAAATCCTTAAATTTTTTTAATATAAAAGCGAATATGGTTATTGTTTATGCCAACATTATGTGTTGGATTCATTTGTATTTTTTAGATATTATTTGCTATTATTTTTGTTAGTCGATTTTATGAAGGATGTTAATAATGATTTTTGACTCGTTTTAAAACGATCGGTAGCCGTCAATTATATGAACATAATTATAGTTGTATGATTTTGATATTGCATGTTTTGTTAGGTTTAAGTGAGTTATTGTTGATGTTAGTTTGTTTAGTATAATAACAGGTTGTTAAAAACCAATATGATTCAATAGATTTTAAATTTAGACTTTTAAAAATCAGATTTTAGTTTTAGAGTGTTTTAGGTATTATGTATAACTAGGCGAGTACCCGCGCCTGGCGGCAGCGGTTCCTAACGGCAGACAATTAACGATATGCGATATTATAGTAAGTGTTTCGTATGACGTTCAAAATAAAACGTGAAAATATTAAAATGTAAACCTTCTATTCGCCAAGAAATCTTTCAATCAACATATCATTAATTACTTGTCAACACGTTTCAGACGAGACTCACAAGATAAGAACGAGATTTTATAATGCAGAGATAGTTATAGTGACATTTGGTCAAGTTTTGTGTAACCAAAATATCACAATAAGATTCACGCTATAAAATCCGCTACTACGCAAACACTTATCAGTAGTAGGGAATAGATAAATTAAAATGTTCTAAAAAACAATATAATATACCTTATGAATAACTTTGAATATCTCATAAAATTATACTATATTGTGTCTTTTGTCTCCTTTGTATATAACAGCCTAACAAGTAAAAAACGAAGGGCGTATATAATTTTGTCAAGGTAATTGATAAGACGAAGTACTCTGACTTGAAAACGTGCGTATTAATAGTCACGTATAACTTTGAATATCTCAAAATTTTATACTATATTGTGTCTTTTGTCTCCTTTGTATATAACAGCCTAACAGGTAAGAAACGAATGGCATATATAACTTTGAATATCTCAATCCTGCAAGGGGATAATAATATGTATTCAAAGTTATATTGTCTTCTTGGTACGTATGTATTTATATACACTTTTCAAAGAGTTGGAATCGAAAAGGAATGCATTTATTATACAAATCGTTTTATTATAAGTAACTAATTAAAGCGTTAATTAGCATTAAACATCACTTAAAATACAAATGTTTTTCTGTAATTGATAGCCAAATCTCATGTGGATTACTATTTATTTGGGAAAAGTCGGAGTACTTTCCTTTTTAAACATATAGAGCCCATTCAATACGCATGACGTTTTATACATTCGAAATTTAGCTTGACCATACAAAGATACCATGCAAGAAATATATTGAAATCAAATTTGAATACTTACCATGCAAGAAATACATTGAAATCAAATTAAATACTTTCCATGCAAGAATACTATCCAAAGATACAAGAATTTCGCCTTTGTTATTGATTTTCCACTATTTCACTTTTTGCTTTCCCAATATTGACTTGTTAACCATTTTTGTTTTTTATATAGTAAAGAATAGTAAAGATAAAGATAAACTTCAAACGTTGCAAATAAATTGACAATAACAAAGACTCTTGCTATACAAAACACATGATCAGTACGTGTAAATTAACTCATTACAAGTAAAGAAATTTTTTTACAAAAACATATTTGTCTAGTAAACGTATCAGAATTCACATGAATAACTTCTTGACTTATTGTCCATGATTTTCGTGTTTGATAACCTTAGGTTTGTTGTGCATGGGTTGCATAAATGATATGAGAATTCGAACACGAAGAAAGAAAATATTTGACGACATTCAGGTAGGATTTGGAATATTTTGGGTTTGGTGAAATCGATCTGCACTTGATTACAACGATGTAAAATGTCTAGTGATTTTAGGAGACCGTTGGGTTTGTGATTGAGGCTGCAACGATGTATGTTGCATATATAATGCACATAGAGGGCCATGTATATTAAGAAACAATTTGAACTTATCAATCACAATAAATCTCAAGTAATTCTAGTAACTTTATTAAGTTACATTTCACATTTTCAATCACAATAAATTGTTCGTAAAATAAGACTTTCAAAACATTTACATGTTTTTCAATCATAATAAATACATTGTTTGCTACTTAATAATTATACCAAATATACCAAAAATAACAAAAAAAAATATAAAAAAAATAATACAAGTTTGTCACACTTTACTACCATTTCAGTTTCATGAATTGAATTGAACAAAAGTCAATTTACTAACATTTCCTTCAATCGTGTATTTTCATATACAAATTTTATGTTTCAAAATTTTGGAATTTTCAAGAATAAGGGTAAACCCGTTATATGTAATTAAGATTTCCAAAATCAAAGGTTTAAAATTTTAAACTGTAATATAATATTTTGGTAATTTTCTAGTAAGTTTTAACATAATCTACCAATATTTAACACAACAAATTTAGTTACAAATTACAATCGTAATTTACCAAAAATTTAATCTAAATTCACAAACAAATATACACATCAAGTAAACAAAATCTTTATTACAAACAATACAAACAAATAAATTTGCATAAACATTACAACAAATTTATAAAAACTTACAAAAAAAATAATAAATTTTATAACAAAATTTACCAACTATTGTGAAAAAGAAAGCATCTATTACCGGGTAGAACCAGGTTCCGGTGGAGGCATCGGCGGTGGAGCAGACCGACGGGAGTAGCAGTGGTTTTCGGGAACGACAACGCAACAACAAAAAATCAGTTCAACGGCGACTAAGCTGATTAGCGGCGACGGCTATATAGATCCGGCAGCGAAGCAGCAGATCTGACGGCGGAGAAGCAAATCCGACGGCGGAGAAGCAGATCCATTGGCGGTAACTGAAAAAAAACAAAAAAAACATTCTAACAACTCGGATTTACAAAGGAAAACTACAGATCTATAAAAAAAAACCCGTCAAAACATGTTTAATATATATAGATATATAATAAAAACCCTTCAAACCTTCAAAACTTCTTTACAAACCTTCAGAAAAAAATGTTATGATCTTCAATAAATGGGGTGTTCGGTCGTGAGGTGTTTGGTGGTGGTAGAGATATCGGTGGCGGTGGGTCGGCTGTAATTTTTTATATGATTTGGTTTTCGGGGTGGTGAATGAGATGTGAGAATGAGATGAGAGTGTTTGGTTTTTATGTGAGAAAGAGATTAATATATGCATTTTCAGTTAAGTTTCTTGTCCAGCAAAAATATTTCTGTTTCCAGCAATACGATTGATACTTGCAAATACTTTCCCTGCTCTCTTTGATACTTGCAATACTTTCCAAACACCACCTTTTATTAATAAGAATTATTAATATTTTTCTTTCCATATTAGTAAAGAAGAGATACTTGCAAATGTGTAGTATCTTATCATTAACTAAGAGATAGTTTCCATGCAAATGTGTAGTATCTTAACTTTTCAATATTCAGTGCTTGCATAATTGTTTCCATGCTTGCATAACTGTTTCCATGCAAACGTTTTGAGTTTGAGACAGTTGACTATTCAATTTCAACTTTTCAATATTCAATTTCAACTTCAATATCAATTTCAACTTTTTTCACAAAACATTGACTTTCAATTTCAAGTTTCAACTTTTCACAATTCCCCTTGACCCTTTTTCCATTTAAGATAGTAGAGATAGGCGAATACCCGCACCTAGTGGCAGCAGTGTCTAGTTTTCAATAAAATTATCGCGGCTAATTATTTTCTTTACGATCAACGAAAAATATGTACTTACCCGCTTATAAGAAACTGTATTAGATTAAGATTGCATTAAACTTATAAAAAGTACATATAAAGTCATCCGCGTGTATTGTAAGTTTCTTAAGTTATCTAGTTGTGTTGCCAATTATACTAATCAACTTGCCAAAGATAACTTTTCAACGTTTTCTTAAATTCTGCATAGTTTGACTTACAATTATTACATTCCACATTAATTGCTTGACTTTTTTTAAACATTAAACATTCAACAATTCATTTTAACATTTAACCTTGACTCGCAATTTTCATTTTCATCTTTTATCATTTTTTTATTTTATATAGCTAAGATAAAACAATTGTATAAGTAAATGATGTTTGAATAATGTGAAAAAGTATGCGATAAGCGGTTCTTAATATTTGAAAATATAAAAAGGCTAATATGACGCATATGTGTGTGCGTAATTTTTGACCATCAGTTGTATGATTCAATGTTGACGTTTCAATTATTTGAAGTTATGTTATTTGATAAAGAGTATTATTGGTTTATTTTCTTGTTGGTGGAAATTCTGCAGTTTAGATGTACAAATGATTTCGATTGAATGTTAAATTACTTGTTTAGTATTTGTGTTTAAGTAAGGAGTAATAGTGTTGAGATTAGTTTAGGTTATATTTCGTAGTTGATTGGTTAGTATCAATCATGTTTAAATGAGTTTTTGTAAGGTGAAATTGTTGCAATCTTATATTATTTGCTTTTGTTTTAATTTTTGAATACTCCTTCAACCCCTAGCAAGCCTTAGTGATAGGTGGTAGGGTTTCCTCTCTTGCTGCAAAAGAAGCCTCTCTTGATGCAAAAGAATCCATTTTAGTATGCCATAGTACCTAATTTTCTGTTTGAAAAATAAGGTTGATTTTGTTTTGGACTATATTCTCTGTTTTTGTATGTTTGTAATATTTGGGAAAGGCCTTTTTTGGCTTGTTTATAAAATTATGGCAATCATTGTTTTGGTTTCATATGTAAGTAATTAGAGTGTGTTTTGTATATATAGTGTGTAAACCAATATTTTATGGTGTTTTGATTCATTTCGGAACAATGACAACACAATTCATTAAGGATTATAACCATGGCATAGATATGGCACTTTGGTAAGATTTAATGTGCTTCTATTATAAAAATATGGTGGTTATACGCGTTATTGTATGTTAGTTTGCTTATTTATTATTTTTGTTTTATGTAGGAACTCCCTGGATACTTTCATATAAACTACTATAACAATAAGAACTATGTGTACCTCGTTAACAACAATAGGGTTAAAAGGAACGTTTATCTATGTCGAAAAGGAGGCACCGAAGAATGGAGTTTGGCTAGTGAAACGTGGAATAGCTTCATAGAACTCAGCGGGTATTGGAATATCACGACGTTACCTTTTATAAAGGAGGTTGCGGACACTTTTTAGGTTATAGCTTATGGTGCAGATGGAAGAGAGAGTGGTGATTATGGAAAAATTCATACACGAAACATGATGGTTACGTGCATTGCTGAAGTCGGGAATAATCGTAACTTATCACTGGTAATATTGTGTTATACTTTTAAATGTGTAAATGTATTTGGATTCAAAAACTTTGTTTTAACTTTTTGTAAAATGTTTTATTAGTGATTTCTTGTGGAGTTCCTTCAAGATGTTGAAAGCAATGATTTTGTGATAGAATTTCCGGGTTTTGAAATTCGTGTGGTTGCAAACTGGGGTGGGGGGTTATTCTTGGAACTGTGGATAGTGATGGATTTCAGATTATTGTTCACTGGAATACGGTGGTTCGACGTGCAAATTTAATGGTTGGTGAGCGAGTTGTGTTGACGAAAAAGAATTATATTCGAATATTTTTGATGAGGTTTGATGATGATGGGTTTCAGCTTACAAATAAACAACATTACCCTATACATCTTGCGTTTTTCAAGGGCATAATGCGAATGAGTCAGGTAATAATATGTTTTAGTAAAGTTCATATTCATTAAGAGTTGTTATTTTTTAGTTGAAACATTTGTAAGAGTTTGCTTGTTGAGTAGAGGTTTTTTTTTTTTTTTTTTTTTTTTTTTTTTTTTTTGTCTTTGATTATTTAGATGAAAGGCTGCTACACGGGTTTAAGTGGGTGCAACATGGTGTGCACTTGACTGAAGAAACAACTTTCAACCAAAGGCTTTTTCCGTTTGTGCTTGATTGTGGGAAGTTAGTAGGGCTCGGACTTTATATAGCTTATATTGTATAAATGTTATGTCAAATTCTAAAGAAATAAACAATTTTGAGGATAAGCGTTGAATTTAATAAGTTGTTGTAATTGGTTGCAGACTATACTGTCTCGTTTTGTTTCTGATAACCATTTGCAAGAATTGCAACATCCGATTCTAAGGAGAATGGAGTCTGAACGTCGTGTAGTTATGAAGCTTGAGCATCACGCCGTTAGGCCATGGAGAAACAACCATATGAACTTGAGGACAAATTGGAAGACATTTACTCAAGAGTTTTAGTTTCCAATGAACAAAATGCTTAGATTCCAGATGGTGGGAACTACAATTGATCCGGCCTTTTTGAAGTTCAGTTGTTTAATGGGCCTATTCCATTGGTGCCTATCTTTGATGTATGCTAAAATTTAAACATGACGGTAGTTTGTTTTTATGGGTGCTCGAGAAAGGTTTAACTTTGATATTGTTTTTAGGTTATGTCGTGTTAATGTAGTTTGAATGGATAAAACTTTGTGTGGTTTGGTGTATTTTGTGTTCTGGTGAACCTTTTAGTTAAGTTGTTCTAGTTGTAGTGTCAGGTACTTAAAAATATGATAATGGGTATGTAAAAAATATTTGTCGTGTAATATGTCTGTTAGTGTAATGGTTAACTTTAGTATCCTCAGTTTTCGAGTATTTGGTTTGGACTCACGTAATGTTTTGTTGTGTAATATGTGTATGAAAAGCCATTGTAAGTTTCTTTTGTTTTCTTTGTTAACTTCCTTTGTATTTTGAAACAACAAAAGCTGAAGATTATATCATTGAAATTTAATTGTTACATGATAAAAGTGTGTTGTACTTTGATGTCTACTATGTTGATGGTAAAATCATGTATTGTATAATAGATGACAATGTGCAAAGATAAAGTATAGCTTTTTTGAATTCGCATATACAAAGGTTGTTTATGCTCTAATGGGAAATATAAGTACATAGATTACGATAGCTTGAGAGTAGATCAAACCTCCACCACTTTGGCGTAAGTACCTAGGAATAACTATCTAAGAGGTCTTTACAAAAGGTTATAATGTTAGGCTTCGGGTAGGGAAATAAAGGGTTTTGTTGGATATGGTATTATTTAGTGGTGGCAAGTCAAAAATCTTAAGTTACAAGTATGTAAACGAGGCGTTGCTAAGCCAAGACTCGACTCACTAACACTAAATAATAACTTGAAACAAAATCAAAAGACATAAACTTAAAACAAAGAACATAGATGTAGGATGACAGCCCGTATGTTTTTCTCATTTTTTTTAATTTTTTAATTTTTTTCATACCTTTTTACTCTACCATCCTCTACGATAACATCAAAATAAAGGGATTTATAAGAGCATTCCTACACTTGAGTTTTTATTTCATTAACATTAATTGACCCTGTTTGAAAAGATCAAAACACTTGGAGTACTTAATTACGTAGACAAAGGGACATTGAATTTAACGTTCCTTCCCGTTACTACATAAAATACTACTTTAACCCATCAGTCTCAATCGTCCCAAAATTGTATACAAATTATATGACTCGACTTAGAAACCATGCAAGTAACTAGATAATTGAACTAAGGGTTTAAAAAATATTACAATAACGCACTAAAGATGAGTGCATACAAGGTGGGCTAACGCAATTTGGGTATAACATTTGGGGGTGGATTGTAAACAATGCTCTTCATTGATATTCCGAAAACCGGAACATTACGAGAATCGCGAAAGAATAGGCTCTGAGGGGTTAACTAGGGGTATCGTATACTAAAGCTGAGTACGTCGCAAGGGTGTGGGGAAAATTACTCAACCGATGTGGTTGACGTAATTAAATTACAGGTTTAAAACAATGGTTATCCTAATGCCTCTTATCATTTAGTTAATTCTAACTACACAAATGTAATCTCACTAGCGATCTCGGAATGCATGACAAAACAAGTTCTAGAATCTATTATACTATCGGTACACTCACTAAACATTAAAAGTGTATGCTTTTATTCTTAAAGATCTAAGGGCAAACCTCACATTTTGGGGGTGGAATTTGAGTGGTATACCGGTTTTTGCATTAGTCATATAACTCCTATCCATGCGACGCTTTATTAAGACGAAAGTTTTACTCATAAATACCATAAAAAATTTTAAATTTGGTGCTAAAATTACCCTAACAAATATTTCTCATAGTTTATTACACAATTTACCAAAGACAAGACAAAAATCAAGTGAGTGAATAGTTTTTTAGTCCTCGTTTTATTCTTCCTCCTTACACTTAAATTGAACATTGTCCCCAAAAAAGTATCAAAGTTATGATAAAGGAAGGTAAATAAAAGAGAGAGAAACTAGTACTCCCCTGATTAGCTCGGTAGGATATGTATAAAGTTGATGTTAATCCTCCTCCAAGAAGAATGAACAAGTAATAAGTGTTGCTTCAATCATGTACTTCATCTTCTTGTCTAATATAACCTGCACACTTATAAGAAAACGACACGAAACCTCGCGTAAAATCGGCGGTATAAACTATATATATAAAAACAAAACTATACTAGAAAGCAAGTAAGATATAATGCTTGTGAAATAGATGTTTGCAGATTTTCTGAAAAATTAAGAATTGGAACTTTCCAAAAATTAAAATTTAGACAGAAAACAAAACTTCGAATCTGTTTATACATTTCCTGACATCGTCGGGCTTTAGTTCCGATGCCGTCAAGTTTTTCTGACAGAAAGAGTCTGATGCGTTTTCCGAAAAAATTCTGGAAAAATTACTTCTTTAAAGACCTGGAAAATTCCTGCAAAACATCCATTATGACTCAATACAAGCATTTGACTCTAACAAATACAAAAATATATATAGAATTCCAATTATTGATAATCTCATGTTCATACAAGTTCTAAAAACATATGTGATCTTACCTACACTTATCTTTTTGTAAAATACCTTTATATGCAATTAAGGCGAAGTTAAAAACAAAATAAAGCATTTTCACAAAATAGACATAAGAATTAAGCAATAACGAAAAAGATATATAAAACACACAAACAAAAATGAAAAACAAACAAGCAAACAATTAAACATGGGTTGCCTCCTAAGAAGCGCTTTTCTTTATTTATGAGTCTTGTAGCTAGACTCGAAGTCACACCGTACGTCATCTCATGCACGCTCACATGCCCATATCTAAGCCACTCTAATGTTCTTTCATCCTTCTTATAATCATCTCCTAACTCTAAAACTTTTTTTTTTATAATATCTCTTATTTTTCTCATAAGAATGCCTAAGTCCCCTTTGCTTGTCTCTTTCACTAAGTAATGAAATAGGAGCCATTCGATTACATGTCTCGATATCTTTGTGTTTAAATCTAGGGTGTGTACGGGGCATTTGATAGGCAAAATCCTCAACTTCATCAGAGAATGTAAATAAACCATCAACCATTCGTTCATTCAACTTAGTCATTCTTTTAAAGAGCTTTCCAGATATTACTTAAGTGAGGCCTTTATCAATGAACTCTCCTAAGTATTCTAAGACCATGAACTCTACCAAATAAGCAAAACTTCCAACAAACACGTGCAAATGAGTGACCACATTAACAACATTGTTCCCTTGATAAGCTAACTCATTTACCTTAATTTTATTGTATAAATTCCTTGAGATTAAGTTTAAAGGTAAGAATGAATTCAAGTAAGCATCAAAACTTTCAAATCCTATTTTACAAGGAAATTGCATGTTGAAGGGACCATCTTTCTCAATTCTACACCTATAATCAAAACATTGAGAGGGATCTTCTTCCATCTCAATCCTAACTCATCAATGACTTCTCCGTCATCAAGTGACTCCCCATCATCAAATTCTTCATCAGAATCTGAATCATAAAAAGGACTATTATGTTGCCTATTTATTTCATTATATCTTGGATGATTACCAAAGTGATGAACAAGTGAGAGATTGGGTGGATTCACATTCTCCATAGCGGGGATTGGAGAAGGTGGTGTAAAGTTCTTATGGAAAAAGATGCGAATCATGGAAAGTGATGAGATATACGAACAAAAGCACAAAAAGGGGGATAGACTACAAGAAAGCTAAGAAAAAAGAAAAAAAGGCTCACTTGATAGGAATCAGACGAGTAGACCTAATCGAGATAGAAAACTAACTAGCTATTCTACTCCCCGGCAGCGGCGCCAAACTTGATAGCATGGGTTCGGGGTCGAAAGACTTCCTTTTCTACGAGCAAGCTTTACAACCCACTAGGCAGTGTACCTAATCGTTGCAGTGTAGTATGAGTAAGCCCAGGGGTTGATCGTTATCTAGGGGAATAGAGATGCTAGTAGAGATGTATGACCGAGAAGGTGAGGTTGATGGTGATTCTTTTTAGCTTTTCACATTTTTTAGAAAACAATTTTGTGATGCATGTAAAATCGGAAAACAAGCTCATGCTAGTCATAAAGCTAAAAACATGATTTCTACTACTAGGTGTTTGTAACCTTTGCATATGGACTTGTTTGGTCAATATGTTATTCAAAATTATGGAGGTTACTTCTATACTTTAGTGATAGTGGATGACTACTCTAGATATACACATACTAAATTTATAAAAAGTAAAAAATGAAGCCTTCAAACAATTTGCAATCTTAAGAAAAAAAATCTAAACCAACAAGGTTGTTGAGTCATTTCAATTCGAACGGACCATGGTCAAAATTTTGATAATGAAGTGTAATTCGGAGCTTATTGTGATGCCAATGGCAAAAGGGGATATTGGAATTTAAATTGGATATGCTGATAACTCGAGGGCTTAATGGGTGTATAATCGAAGGACCAAAAAGGTCATGGAGATGATGAATATCAAGAATTATGAACTCTCAGCAATGGCTTCTAAATAAAACCAAATATAGGGTTGCTTTTAGATCTATTCCAAAGCAAGTGGAACCCTTAAGCTTGAACTCCCAACATGCTTTTTGAGCAGAAACGTCCACTTGAGGGCCCAAAACTTCTAGGAAGAATTCTTCCCTGCTCAAAGAGACAAACTACAAAGTTGTATCCCTCTAAGTCGTATACATGTCCACCAAATTTCGTGGTCTAATTCCTCATAGAACACCGAATTAATTTATTAGTACACGTACTTCCACCAATTTAGCTTTGCCCTTCCACATTTAACTTGACGCCATTCCATTTCGAGCAACGGTTACAATATGATATTCATCTATGAATAACATAAGACCTAGAACTCCTACTATAAAGAGCCCAAAAAATGGCTACAAGAATTTTAAAGGTACTAAAACAAGGCCGAAATAATTACAAAATCCCAGAAAAAACAACTACAACAATGCAATAAGCAAACACGCATGTATAGGCTAGGTTTTCATCTGTTTTGCACGTCCCACATCTAAGACATTAACAATATGAAAGCTACAAGATGTTGGCTTATTATCCATGACACATGCATGTATTTGCCATGGATCACAATTAAAGGACAAGTAATAAAAAAATAAGCCAAATATTGAAGAATTTAAAGCAAGTAAAAACTCCCCGCCATGTACATGTAAAACCCATGACCTAGGGTTTTCAAGTACAGCTTTTAAGACCTCATATGTTTGATTTTTTTACAAAAAAAAAAAAAAAAGTCTTTAGGGCTGTTTAAAATCGGTAGAAGAAAACATGCCTAAAAACGTGTTTTTGGCCACTTTTACGTGCACACTATGTAACCAAAACATTATACGCTGGCTCGTGATACCACTGTTAGGATTTGTATACTAATATAAAAATTATAAACATATAATTAAGAGGATTATTGATACGCTTACACAGCGCGTTCGGGGTCAAAGGAACTTCCTTTTCGTCGAGCAAGTTTTTCAACACCCTAGGCAGTTAACCTAATCGTTGTAGTGTAGTATTAGGGTAAGCCACGGGAATTAATATCGTTCTCTTGGGGAATAGGAATGCTAGTGAGAAGTTACTACGCTAAGGTTGGGGTTGAGGAAGATTATTTTTTTTTATCTTTTTATAATTTTTTAAGAAATTGAAAGGTACGAATCTCGGGTTTTGGATTTGGGGGGTTGGTATTTCTACCGATTACTTCTACTTATCTAATTATCTAAGCTAAGGTGAATGTAGTCTATGTCTATTGTTGTGTGCTCGTATGATGATTAAAAATGTATTTGCTTAGGCTTTATTACTCCCTAGTTATCTCCTATTGATGGTTGAATTGTCACGTCCTTATTCTTAATCGCGTTGTGTTTCTAAGTTTGTAGGGTATGCGTTTATCCCTAACTCTTTGAAGCAACCAAAGGTTAATGACAAAAAAATCTCTAGGATTCATAAACTTAACACTAAGGTATTCTTTGGATGTTTAGCCTACAATTACTCTAGGTGATTATAAACTAAGGTTCAACAAAGATTAATCAAGCATTAATAGCACAACGAATGACCTATCGCAATACTAGGTCAATCACAATTAAGATAAGAGACAACCAATCAATATTCAATAACTAAGTTTCATATTACCTAAGCAAACACATAAGTAAATTAGCCGGACATGGGAAACATGCAAGCATACACACAATCAATGGAAGACATAATTGAATTAATGAAGTAAAACACTTATCTTGATGTAAGATAAGGTATGGAACCCTAAAATACTGTACAAGACAGCCTTGGTTCGGTTTAGGTTTTTACTCCACAAAACTACACACTGAAACCTGAAAAATTCGGATTCTATATATAAGGTTACAACTGCGTCGGCGTCACTCTTTAATTTGTGACGCCGTCGGGTCGCCGTTATTAGGGTTTCGTCTTGGCCACGTTATCATTGTTACGGCCTCACCTTATTCCTGTGACGCCGTCGCCTTGAGTCTCTGACGCCGTCTGAGCTGCGATGCCCTACTCTTTTAAAACCTGATGCCGTCACTTGTAAATAAGCAATTTGGATAATGAGTCGTCGAAAAGCGGTTCCGGCGGCGTCACAATTAGAACCCGACGTCGTCCCTTTCAATTCAAGCACTTGAGTGTCTCGATTCTTGACTTTGGCCATTTTCTTCGTGTATTCGCGCCTTTTCGTCCGAATAAGTGTCATTCCAGCAATTTGCCTTCAAGAGACCTAAAAAGTGAAAAGGAACGAAATTAAGTAATAACGGATACAAAAGTGATCAATTAAGGGCTTAAACGACCCCTCGAAAAGGTACATTTTAAATTCTTATCAAATATCCCTACACTTGGTATTTGCTTGTCCTCAAGCAAATGTGCTTTTAGCCAATTGATTCATAAGTTAGGGGTCATGAAGCATTAGTTTAGAACGATTCACAACACATATAAGCCCCGTAAAAGTCATAACAAGCACGGAAATTACATACTAGCACCTCACATGGGGTGTTTGGATACTCACATCTCTCGGGTGTATATGAAATACAACAAGTTGGAAATGGAAGATAAACACTCATTAACCAGTCCTAGTTCATAGATTACCATAGGCTTGAGACTAGATCAAACCTCCATCGTTTTGGCGTAAGCACCTAGGAAATACTATCCAAGAGGTCTTTTAAAGGGTTGTAATGTTAGGCTTACGGTAGGGAAACAAAGGGGTTGGTGGGATAGGCGATTTAGTAGTGGCAAATCAAAAATCTTTATGTTACAAGCATGAGAAGAATGGCGTTGCTAAGCCAAGACTCGACACTCTAAACTCTAGATAACTGAAATAAACAGACATAAATTTAAAAGATAGATGTAGGATGGTAGCCCGGCCTTTTTTTTTTTTTTTTTTTTTTTTTTTTTTTTTTTTTATTTTTTTTTTTTCTCTTTTTTTTCTATTTTTTTTCGATTTTTTTTCATACACTTTTACTCTACCATCCTCTACGATAACATCAAAATAGTAGGGATTTATAGGCACATCCCCACACTTGAGTTTTTATTACTCTAACACTAATTTGACCCGAATTGAAAAGATCAAAACACTTGGAGTTCATTATTACGCAAATAAAGGGAATTTGAATTTAACGTTCCTTCCCGTCATTTCATAAAGTTTAACTTTTCCCATGAGTCCCAATCGTTCCAAAACTGTGTACAAAGGATATGACTCGACTTAGAACCTTATGCAAGCAACTAGATAATTGAACTAAGGGTTGAGTGTGATAACAATAATGCACTAAAAGTGAGTGCATACAAGGTAGGCTAAGGCGATTTGGGTGTACATTTGGGGGTGGATTGTAAACATGCTCTTCATTGATATTCCGGAAAACCGAAACATCACGAGAACCGCGAAAAGGATAGGCTCTGAGGGGTTAACTAGGGGTATCGTGTACTAAAGATGAGTACAACGCAAAGGTGTGGGGGAATTACTCAACCGATGTGGAAGAAGTATGATGTGCTACGTGTGTACAAGTTTTAAATTTATAAAAGTTGAATTACCAATGCTACAAATAACATATACGAGCAAGTGCACTCGTCCGTTATAGCAAGATTATGAAGGTAAGTCGGGATCGTTCGCAGGGATTTGAGTGAATCTAATTAACAAGTTTGAATCAACAGAGTCTATCCAAAACATATAACAACGCAAATAGATGTAATGAAATTCAGATGATTAAAATCTTCACTTGCTTAAACAAGTTTCATATCCTAGATTAGTGTGATTGTGTTAACCTCTTAACATGTTGGTTGTCATAATTAGTTGGTGTACTAATCTATTGTTCTTACAAGTTAAACCTTCGTCAAGATTTTAGTTCATAAAAAAAAAGCATTAAGTTTAACCAATCAATTCAAGATCAATTCAAGTTTCATAAGTTTACTTTCACAAACTTAAACACAAAAACATCCACTTGTTTCATCAAATTTCTAAAGAAATGATCAATACAAAAGGTGACCGATTATAGACAAAAGGCTACAATTGATTCCCAACAACTAATCTTACGACCTTTTAGATGTTTCCAATCAATCCAATTTGATAATCAAAAAGCGTTTTTATTACAACCATACCTTAGCTCCTTTGTTTAATCAAGAATAATGGGTAAAAACAATCATCCATAGATAAAATGATTATAACTAGTTGAATAACAATAAGTTCTTTCGACCACTACGATTACTATCAACTAGTCAAACTTGATTAACAAATGTCACTATGAAACTTTAGCACAATTGGATCTTAGAATCAACTTGAAATTGAATTAAAAAATGTTAACACAATCACTAACTAATCATATGATAATCAACATCATTTAAGCAAGTGTATAAAGAGACTAGCCACTCATAGCAAACATAAACATAAACTCAAAACTTTGAACATTAGAAAACATGATTAAAAGTCTTACAATGCTTGGAATAAGATTACAAATGGTGAAGTAATGATTCCTAAAGTATTGGGGTAGACTTCTTGGTGATTTGGCCTCCAAATGTGGAACTTCTGAAACTCCAACCTTTCCTGGACTTCTAAGGAAAAATTTGAGAGCTTAAGAGCTTTGTTTGATGAGTAGAGAGAGTTGTATTGAAGTGTGTGTCTCATATGCTCACAAAAGGACTCTATTTATACTAGTTCCAAGGCCTAGGGTATTAATTGCTGAACTTGGCCTCCAGAGAGTTAGGAAGGGACTAGAATACACCAAGGGAAGGACCTAGAATCGTTTGGATGCAAAGGGGAAACTTAGTGATGAAGAATTGGCAGATACAGGTCTTCCAACCGGATCGGTTACATGACCAACCGATCCGGTTGGTCTTCTACAAGGAACCAACCGTTCCGGTTGCGGGCGGCAACCGAACGGTTGGGTTGGCTTCTATGGCACTTTTTGGTTATTTTCCAACCGATCCGGTTGGATTTCCTGAGTTACGGAAACTTGATCTTTACTTCTTTTTGTCTTGTAGAACTTGGTTCTTCAATCATCTTGGTCTTGAACTACTGATTGTGCTTGACATGCTACACTAAAACGAGAATATTCTAATTGTTGAATATTCTTTTACTTTTCCTTCCGTTTCCCTGCACTTGGTTATAAACACTAGACAAACATCTTTTGATGCGATTAAGCACTGGAATCATGCAAATATAACCAAATAACATATACAAAAGCACGCATAACGCTACTAAAAACATGTACAATCTGAGCGTTATCAAATTCCCCCACACTTAAACTTTGCTTGCCCTCAAGAAAATCTAGGAAAAACATCCACTGGTACAAGACCATGATTATGAAAAATGTGATGCAAATCTACCAAGTACAAGTACGAGGGAAGATTCATCAATTATGCTTTATAAAAGTGAAACATTCAAGATGTTTGACAATATCCAATGATTTTCTTGCATGATTAACATTTCAAAACACCTCATGAAAAGGAACGAAATATAATTCACTCAATCACTCATTTTTTAGTGGAGTAACAAGATAAATCACACTCATTGCTCTGTCATGATTAGATTATTACCATAAGCTTGTACAAGAAACAAAACTCCACCGACGTGGCGTGAGCACCAAGCAAAAACATCTAAAGAGGACTTTTATTCGGGTTATAATGTTATGGCTTCGGGTTAAGGGTATGGATAAGGCATGAGAGTGTTTATGAAATTGGTGTTAAAATAAAAATAGAATCAAGTCTAATATCCGTGTTGCTAGCTACCAATAAATCCGCGAACCAATAAATGATTGAAGCTTCATTTCCTTTTCTTTGGCTTTCCACAACTCTTCGCTTTGCTTTGCCAAGACAATTTTTCTTCGAACATAGCACATTGGCTAATACATTCATACTTTCAACTTTTTTTTTTCAAACTCAAAGAGTACTCCATGAAATGGCTCAATCAATCTGACAAGATGCGGTAACTCATAATCATTTGAACAATCTTTACTTTCCAGGTGACTAGCAACCAACCATTTAGACATTGACAAGGGTTAGGCTAAGGTTTAAAGTGTAAAATCTTTTTGTATTTTCTGGGTGAAGTAAAAATGAAAAGGATGGCTCAGAGGGTGAACTAGGGGTATCTAGTGCTAAAAATGAGCACTACAAATAGGTCCATGTAGGTGGTTAACTAACCGGTGTGGCTAGCTAATATAGCATGATATGAAAAATGGAAGGCCATTTGGGTTAAATCCTAAGGTGCCTCTTTATCACACGAATTCACTTATATCGCACGAATGCTTTACAAGTACAAGTTCTAGAATAAATAAAATCACCGGCACACTCATAGCAAAAGATTCAAGCATAAAAGATGTATGCTTTCTATAGAATAGGCTCAAATCCTCATAATTTAGTAATAATTAAAACCGATTACCACTTGTTTGACAATTCCAAAGAATAAAACAACGGTTTACGAAAGTTTCGACTTAAAATCATGACACGAGGCTATACACCCTTCGACATTATCAAACCGTTATAATCCATCATCTATTTATGACCAAGGACACATAAACATGATAAGATGCAAAAACATGTGAACATGACACAACACACGATACCAACACACTAGTTTACATGTTTTATTAGCTTTAACGCGTTTTAGACTCGCGTTCATCAAAACTTAACCGTGGAACTCACGTTCATGAGATAAAAGGTCTCGCTCGTGACTCCCTGACTTAGTTATAATATTACCAATTCCTTTATATTCCCAAATCATTCCCACGACCACTACTAATGTGCAAGTTTTAAATCAAGCGGTGAGATTACGCCAGGAAATTGCGTAACCATGATACTTTGAGAGTATCCGCATTATTGATAAATAATGTTGAATTATTGGTTATCACATTTTGTGTTCATTTGTTCACTTTAATCTTCCAAGTACATTCTAATAGATCCCACGTATTTGTGTATATTCATACAAAGTTTTCTCTTTATTATTTTGGGATATACCTAAGGAAACTACTTAATATAAGTTAAGTGTTATAGATTTAAGGTTTGGGACTCCACACTCTGTGAAAGGTATAGTGCGTGCGAAAACATGAGGACATGCTTTCTGTGCATGTATGAGCATGAGGACATGCTTATAGGGCGTGCATAAGCATATGGAAATGCTTATGGGTATGCTTAAGCATGAGGACATGCTTACTGTGTGTGTATAAGCATGCGAAATGCTTATAGTGAACTACTAAGATAGGCAGACTTAAATTTGTCTACTAACAGAGCACACGCTCAATCAAGTGTTCAATCAAACCGTTCATCAAATAAGCCATAAACATCTCATCAATCATCTTAACAATCAATTCGTCTAATGTGTTTTCAATCATTTATATCCTTAAACTTGTCATACACAAGGCTTCAAATCGGCAGGCAAGCACGTGGCGGTCATAGGGCTAAGTTTTCGAAAAGTGGTTATAGTCTAGGTTTTGAAACTATACCCAGTTCTCTATAACCTAGGCTTTGATACCAATCTGTAACACCCCAAAAATACGGTCTAGCGGAAGCATACGAGCCTTTGGGTGCTACAATCTTGGCATCACAACATAAGTTACAAAGAATGGTTTTTATCCCATTTGTTTAGAATAAGATTCATTAATTCAAAACGTTAAGTTTACATTAATGAAAGTAGTGCGGAAATAGGCCCAAAAGATAATCAAAGCGGTCCTGTTTATTCATCAGAGTCGCCTATGACCATGCCCCTTGCCAAGCGTCATCCATTAGTGAGCTGTCACCTTAATCATGAGAACACATGCTAAAAAGGTCATCTTACGCTGGTGAGTTCATAGGTTTAAATTCAATAAAATCATAGTGGACCTGTAGGAGTTGATTTGATATGCAAGACCTAAGATAGATAAATACCGTTTGCACACACCGATCCTACCCAGATTACCAATCATATAACCATATCCCGCATCCAGGGATTACTCGGGCCCCGTGACTCTAGTCCAGCACTGTCGTGGCAACCTCTAAAACAGTTGCCAACCCCGGACTAGGTCGAGGTAGAAGTCTATTCTTAGCTAGGCAACAGTTCAACCTAATCTAAGGAAACAACTACCGCACATCTATCTAAACAGTCAAGCATATAAGCAAATCCAAATAGTTTTGACGGTCAAAAAATAGTAGCATGATTCTCACCCCAATATAGTTAAAAACGTAGATAAAAGTGGGGCTATGAAACTCACCTTAGCCACAGCAATGCACTATTCACTATTGACACGACTGGCATCTAAAGCTAATCTCCAAGGCATCCAGAAGAATGTACGACGAGTACGATAAAGTAGAAGTGACGCAACCTAATGCGTATACGATTATTCTTAAAATATAGCTCATATGACAAGGAAGTTGATAAAAGTATTGTGTTGTAGTTTTCGAGGATCATTCATGTCGTTATTCTCAAAAGTACGTTATCGTTCCCAAAAGTTTACAATTGTTATCTCAAAAGTTTAGTTTTAACGTTTCGTGTGGTGGTAAGAAGCATAGACGCGTCATACAACTCACGCCAAAAAGTATATCAAAACATAACTCACACCAAAGATATAACTCACGCTAAAGAGGAAAAGACACCGACATAATCGAGATATACTACTAGAACACACGCCAAAAGAAGAGACATCGACCAAGCCAAGAAATACAGACAATACTCAAGCTAGTCAAAGACTAGAAAATGACGACATCTATTTATGATGCATAAATAGGTTAATTAGTGACTTTCGGTAATTTACCCAAAAATCCCCAAAGGTACATGTTTTATTATAAAAGATAAGTTTCCATTTATCGCTCAATAATAAAGGTTTCTCAATTGTTATTCATAATTATACAAGTTTACAAGAAAGTACTTCATGTAAGATATATTAAGTAGTGTACTTATACATGACACATTCGTTTATTCCAACGTTCCCAAACTATTATGACTTTAATAAGTTATATCAACAAAATAATATTTCCAAACAAGTTTATAAAGGCTAACACGTGTTGTAAAACATGAGTTACTATCGCATTTAATAAGGGTTTATAATAGATTAAACCGTATCCATCAATAATATACATAGTTATATATTTCGATAGCAGCTTAGATGTGAAAACGAAATATTAAATTTTATCGTAAAAACAATCACACTAAACTTATTTAAACCAAAACGTTTAATAGAGTATGACATACTAATGATTATAACTGTTATCAAAAGTTTATGAAAGATATTTTGTATTTATAAAACACAAGTCATTATTGTAGTTAATAAGGGTTTTTAATAAATAAAACCTTATTTGTCGGCAATATAAATCTAAACATCTCACCATTAGTTACTATGAGAAAATAGAACATTAAGCATATCGCGAAACAAATACATCAAACTCATTTTCAAATCCAATATATCGTACTTGGTTAATTCAGAATAGTTAATAAGGTGCATCTTATAATCAATATAACTCGTATCTCCAATGTTACTCTAATTTATAAAACGTAGTTGGTTCCTATATCGTATACGTAGTATACGGTATTAATTATTAATAACGTATAGATTCTTTGTTAGGATTTAGTAAATCCAGTTATTAAAGTGTCGGTCACCTCAAGTAAATGTAATCGTTAGAAAGCTCGTAGTCGTAGTTATTTAAAGTTAAGTAGTATTTAGTTATGTAACACCATGGAGGACGGGCGGGTCTTTACCCACTGTATGCCTGATCCACAACCCGTAGGTGGCGTTTTGTGTATGACTATAAATACTCTCTACCTCCCAAGGTAGAGAGTTGGAGCACATAATAATACTTTCATTTTCTCTCACTAAGTTCCCAAACCTCTAACTCTTTCTCTCTCTAAAAACCTTAAGTTATACGCCTACTTGTGATCATGTTTTGATGTGTTTGTGAAATCTAATATGTTACAAATGGTATCAAGAGCCATGGTTTGATCATCTCTCTTACATATCCTTGGATTTCTAGTGGTTTTATATGATTTTTGGGTTTGAAAAAGTTTAGTGGTTTTTGCATCATTTGGATCATTTATTGTGTTAAAGTTTGAATTTTGAGTGTACTTTTGTGTTTAGGATCATTGTAAGTGCTTGGGTTTTGATTAGGAAAGCTTGAATCACTGTGGTTGTAACACCCCCAAAATCACAAAGTGACAGCGGAAGACTATTTGGGGTATTACTTAGAGGATCATAGTCACAAGTTATAGAAAACGACTCTAAAGAGACGTTTTTAAATAAGAAGTTGTTACCATTTCATAAATCTCGGTGTTTTGGAAACACAAAGTAAATACCACATGTTTGAAATTACATAAAGATAGTTTTACGAAATGATAACTTTAATTGAAATATAACACCACTTCAAGCGTCCCATGACGTCCACTCCACGCCTTCATGATATTCTAATTTGTACACGAGATAAGCATGCTTAAAATGTCAACAAAAATGTTGAGTGATATTCATAGGTTTAAATAATTAGTTGAACACAAGTAAAAGATGATAATTGCTTGAATACAATCACCATGGAAAACATAGATTATTATTATGCACTAAGCTCATGACACCAAACTAATCGCATACACCTAATTCTTGGTGTAAGTAATAATATTGCCCTCGAGATGGAATTGCCAATTCCATAGTTAACCAAATATAGTGCGCCCGGTTATTTCCGATAACCGAGTCGGGTCGTTAATTCCCATAGTACTATCCACAATATTCGCTCACTCGTAAGTGATTAATGGTTCATGATATAAGGGACTTATGGCGGGCAACTTAGGCTATAATAATAATGATCGGCAGACATCTGATTTAAGAAAGACTTGTGTTCTAGTTTATAGCATGCATCTCCTCGCGGGTTTGAAATAAATAAGTAAAGGCGAGGCTATGAACTCACCTTAGTAAAGCGATATCCGAGTAGTAAAGAAATCAAGTAAGTGGTGCACCGAGTACCGTCACGCGACCTATAGTTTGTATACCAATACTTTAATTAATCCGCTGTATTTTTGAATTGATAACATTTGTATACACCAAAAGCTTAAGTTATTTATGTGTATCGTTTATTATTGACTATGATTAACTTTGGCTCATGGAAGTACTTAGACACACACAAAAAGTATTAAAATGAGTGAGTCGTGGGCTTGTCGTAGCCGGAAGATGACGTACGGAAAATATCATAAATAAATAATGATTTATATTATAAAGGCGTTGTTTAAAATATAGGTATATATATAAGAAAAGTAATAGTTTTATTATAATGGTGAAAATAAAATAAATTCGTTTTATATGTTATAATGGTCTTTTAGAAAGATTGGTAGGACTTATTTATATATTTAAAATGTATTTGGTGACTAAGTGTAGAAAAAATTATTGGTTCAAACTATATTTCGAATATGACCCATGAGTTTATGGTATTTAGTTAGTCGTTTATATTATATGTTTATAAAATGAGACATCGTGAAATAATATTGGAAGAAGTAATGTCGAAACGAGTTGAATATCTAGTTGTGAACGAGGCGCGGAAAGATCAAAAAGACAAGTAGCCGTAATATGTTTAGGATGACGACTTTTGTTATGCTCAATGTTATAAACTTTACTTGTTTGCCTCACTTTGTAAACTCTTGCGTTAAATAAAAGTGAGTTTAAGTATAACTCTGTTTTGTAAATTTAGTACTTGGTAGCCTATTAATTGAAGCCCCATTGGTCCTTGACGTGAATCGTGGCCCAAGAAAGAAACCAGCCAAGTTTGTGGCTTCGTGACCCAAAGGATAAAACCAAACGCACCCATTGTGAAAGAAAAGAAAAGTACATGCTTTTAAGAAGAATTTGACAAGTGAAAGACATGTTCGACAAGGTAAGAATATGGTATTTCAAATTTTACACTCGGGGTAAGAAGCATGTGTCGTTGTTGAACCGGAGGAAAAATGCCCAAATGGGTGGAAAATCAGCGTTACCCATTTGCTGTACCAAGACACCCTAATTTTGGGATGGTGAGTTTCAGCGAGTACACACCCTTTTGGGTGGCTGCGTGGCAGACTAAACATCCTTTGGGTGGCTGAAAATAAGCGAAACAAACACCCGTTGGGGCTGAATCGTAGCAAACAAACACACCTAAATGGTGCGAAAATCAAGATGAACAAAAGCACCACATTGGGGTGGAAAATCTGTTTAAAACACAATCTTAACGAGGTGTCGCGAGCCATGGTGAGACCTCGCTCATGACTCATGAGTCCAAGCGATAGTCTAGTTCGACCTTAGAACCTATTGACAATAATTTGAGCATAACGTGAGTCAAAGACTCAAATGGAAGGGACAAACCTCTTTCGAACTAAACCAAACACTAGTACTCATGTATAAGCCGGAACAAGGTCGAGACCAAGCAAGAGATTACGTAAACCGAATTTAGTCTAACCAAATAGATCGTTAGCTAATGAATATGAATCGAAACGTTCAACCCTTTTACTCAAAGTTTAGCTTTAATATGTTTACTTAGCTTTTGATATCTCGTAAATTAAAACCAAAGGAACCAAGAAAAGTTCACTCGTCGTGGGTTTCGACCTTGACACAAACCAAGACATCCAAGCTAAAGTTCACCACTGTGATTTAACCACGGTGGGTTTTGACCATGACAACCCAACATAACAAATCTTGAAATCAATATGTCACATGTTGTTAGTCAAAACAGTTTTGAAAGGCACATGACCAAGACATGGAAAACATCAAATACTCCCAAACCGAACACTAGCAATTTCCAAGAATAAGTGGGACGAAGTTGGGATTAAGCATGTTATCAAGTAATTGAAATTAAGCGAACCATATGGACCATTAGCTAGCGAAATAAGCCGACACACTAAACCTTGACTCTCATAAGTGTCGACTACATGTTTTAATCTTTCAAGTTTTAAAGTTTGTGATTCGAGTGTTCCTCTTCGTGTGACAGTTTCAACCAAACAACCACATAGACCAAAATTTAATGTTCAATGATAACAACATTTTTGAATATCCGAGTTTGAGCTTTCATCGATTAACAAAATTAACCCACATATATATTTAGATGATTCGACTAGTGTTTTCATCCTTTTCAACCCAATATCAAGATTATACCAAAACTAATAATAATACTCAAGAATCAAAATCAATAATACAAGAAGATTAATATTAAAACTAAAGTGAGGAAAACATGGAAACCTTTCTAAGCCGCCAGCGAAGACCGTCCTTTGATGATTCACACAATCTTTACCCAAAACTCAATCCAAGCACTTCAATATTAATTGAAACCCTTTTATGATGAAAGTGAGTGAGATATGTGTGAACCTTGGTCATTCGTGGCCTTTAAATAGATGTAGATGAGAAGTCCTCCTTGGACTATTCGAGGTGGGGGGGTAGCTTAAGAGTCCTTCTTGGGAAATGATACAAGGTCTTCACGTGGTCTTCCTCATCTTCGTTCTTCAACCGTGGTCCAAAGAGGACAAAGAGTCCTTGGTTTGTCGATATCTTCATGAGATAAGCCAAGAATGATATCTACTCTTGGTTTGGAGTTTGTGAAGATGTTGGGAAGGAGTTTGGAGGTTATCTTCTTTTGGAGGAGGGCTAGCGTTTGCGAGGATTAAGAGGAGGAGCGAAAATGGAGGTGAGGGAGTGATGTAGGGGCGTTTTCGAAGGAGGCGAAGAAGAGAAAAAAAAAAGGGGCGTGAGATAAAGGATAAGGTTTTTATTTTTTAATTTTTTTGTAAGTTGTATTAATAAATGTTTGTAATTATTTATTTTGTGTAAAGGTTTTGATAATAGATGTAATTCGTTACTTCGTTGATAACCCGTGAATGTATAACTTCAAACGGAAAGTTGTATTATTTATTTTTCTGGACACGTTATAAATAAACTATCACGATGACGCCATTTTTGATTTTTTTTATTAGTTTGTTTAATTTCTCGCGTTTTCTTCTATTTTATTTTGGTACGCGTGCGGACTCATAAGACAAGAAAAATCTTTCTTGTGAGACCGATTAGAAATCGGTAAAGATCGTGCATGGTTAAATAAGACTACTCGGATATGCATAATCTTTATGCAAGAAAAGATGAAATGTACATGCTAAAATGCTCAATTTAGATCAAATAAATTTGATAAATGCCTAGTTCATAAATATGAAGATTTAAAATAGCGAAATTTTCCGGTGGCTACAGTACCAACCCTTAAGAGAATTCCGTCCGGAATTTTAGTTTACTGATGGTTGTCGGAGTTGGATTAGCAAGCAGATGTGGGTACTTAACACGCATGGTGTCTTCGGCGCCCCACGTGTACTCGGTCCTCTCTGGGTTCCATCTAACCTTGACGATGGGGATGCGACTTTGTTTAAGTCGCTTGACTTCCCTATCCATGATTTCAATTGGTTCTTCGACAAAGTTGAGCTTGTCATCGAGCTTAATCTCTTTTAGTGAAACGACAAGAGATTCATCCGACAAGCATTTCTTCAGATTTGAGACGTGAAAGGTAGGATGAACTCTACTAAGTTCTTCCGGGAGATCAAGTTTGTAAGCAACCGGGCCGATTCTTTCGAGAATCTTGAAAGGGCCAATGTATCGAGGATGTAGCTTTCCTCGTTTTCCGAATCGAACCTTTCCTTTCCAAGGTGATACTTTCAACATAACTCGATCACCAACTTGAAATTCCATGGGTTTCCTTCTAACATCGGCGTAACTCTTTTGTCGATCTCTAGCAGCTTGAAGTCGTTGACGAATTTGCACAATCTTCTCGGTTGTCTCTTGGACAAGTTCAGGTCCAGTGAGTTGGGCATCTCCAACTTCAGCCCAACAAATGGGTGATCGACACTTTCGACCATAAAGTGCCTCGAATGGAGCTGCCTTGATGCTCGCGTGGTAACTATTGTTGTAGGAGAATTCCGCCAAAGGTAAGTGTTTATCCCAACCTTTTCCAAAGTCGATCACGCAAGCTCGAAGCATGTCTTCCAAGGTTTGGATAGTCCTTTCGCTTTGGCCATCGGTTTGAGGATGATATGCGGTACTCATATCCAAACGAGTACCTAAGGCCTTTTGAAGAGATTTCGAAGTGTGAAGTAAAGCATTATCACGATCGAAATGATGGAAATTGGTACTCCATGACGAGATACAATTTCCTTCAGGTATAGTTGAGCAAGGGTTTCCATTTCATCATTTTCCTTGATGGGTAGGAAATGAGCGGATTTGGTAAGGCGATCAATGATGACCCAAATGGTGTCGTAACCTCTAGCAGTCTTTGGTAGTTTGGTTATGAAGTCCATGGTGATTCTCTCCCACTTCCAAACTGGGAGTTCAGGTTGAGTTAACAATCCGGAAGGTTTTTGACATTCGGCTTTGACTCGAGAACAGGTGAGACATTTCCCAACGTACGTTGCAATTTCAGCTTTCATGTTTGGCCACCAATAAAGCTTCTTGAGATCTTGGTACATTTTGTCGGATCCCGGATGAATGGAATATTTAGACTTGTGAGACTCATGCATGATGAGTTCCGTATTCCTCCACAAAGTGGTATCCAACTTCTATCGCCAAAACATAAGGTTCCATCCGATCTTTGCACAAAACCGTTCTCGTTTTCCGGCATTCCAAAGATTCTTCGTTGGGACGGTTTCGTGTTTGAGAGCTTCACTTGAGCTTCAAGGATTTTTGATGGAAGGGTGACTTAATTGTCATTCCCAAGGATCTTACTCGAAGAGGTTTAGGTCGATCCTTTCGACTAAGAGCATCGCCTCGACATTTGCTTTTCCGGGTGATAACGGATTTCACGATCGTAATCACTAAGCAATTCTAGCCATCGGCGTTGTCGCATGTTTAACTCCTTTGATCGAGAATGTGTTGGAGACTTTTATGGTCGGTAAACACCGTACACTTGGTTCCATATAGGTAATGTCTCCATATCTTGAGAGCGAAAACCACGGCTCCCAATTCCAAGTCATGGGTAGTGTAGTTCTTCTCATGAGTTTTGAGTTGTCGTGAAGCATAGCGATCACCTTGTTTCTTTGCATCAATACCGCACCTAACCCTAGGTGTGATGCATCACATGAACCATAAAATCTTCCACTCCATCGGGTAAGGCTAAGATAGGGGCTTCACAAAGCTTTTGTTTCAAGAGTTGAAAGGCTAACTCTTGTTTCTCTCCCAGTCAAAGTTTTTCTTTTTCGGGTTAGCTCATAGAGGTTTAGCGATTTTCGAAAATCCTTGATAAATCTTCGTAATAACCCGCAAGACCCAAAATTGGCGTATCTCGGTAGGGGTAGTAGGGATGACCAATCTTTGACAACTTCGATTTTGAAGGATCAACATGAAGACCATTACTATCTATCACGTGACCAAGGAATTGAACTTTTTGAATCCAGAAGTCGCACTTGGAAAATTTAGCATACAGTTCTTCTTTCTTGAGCAGCTCTAGGATGGCTTTCAAGTGTTCCGCATGCTCTTCCTTGTTGTGGGAATAGATGAGAATGTCGTCAATGAACACAATCACAAATTTGTCCAAGTAGGGTTTACACACTCGGTTCATCAGGTCCATAAATACAGCCGGTGCATTTGTCAAACCAAATGGCATCACTTGGAACTCGTAGTGGCCGTATCGTGTTCGAAAGGCAGTTTTCGGAATATCCTCCTCTCTAACCCTTAGTTGATGGTAACCAGATCTCAAATCAATCTTTGAGTAGACGCTTGACCCTTGCAGTTGGTCAAACAAATCATCAATCCTAGGCAATGGATAGCGATTTTTTTCACCGTTAGTTTGTTCAACTCTCGGTAATCAATACACATACGGAAAGATCCGTCCTTTTTCTTGACAAATAAGACCGGAGCTCCCCAAGGCGAAGAACTCGGTTGAATAAATCCTTTTTCGGACAGTTCTTGAAGTTGGTCAGACAGTTCTTGTAGTTCGGAAGGTGCCAATCTATAAGGTGCTCGTGCCACGGGTGCCGCTCCCGGCACTAGCTCGATTTGAAATTCTACTTGCCGACTTGGAGGAAGGCCAGGCAAGTCTTGAGGAAATACTTCTGGAAAGTCTCTAGCCACGGGGACGTCTTTTAGTTGCTTCTCGTCCACTTTCTCCTTCTTCTCCGTTACTTGTGCTAGAAAAATGTGGCATCCTTTTCTATGTACTCCGCGATTTAACGCATGAGATGATGTTCAATCGGGTCTTACTACGATTACCCGAATGATTAGAGTTTCGCCATCGAGAGGAATGTGAGCGACTTTCTCGTCACGGATGATTCTTGCACGATTCTTGGATAGCCAATCCATGCCAATGACAACATCGAAGCTACCGAGTTGAATAGGCATAAGGTCTATATCGAGCGGGTGATTTGATAAGGATAGGTTGCAACCTCGAAGGATAGTGTTAGTTCCTACTATTTTTCCATCGGCTAGCTCTACTTCATAAGTGGTATCTAGGGTAGTTGGGGTGACTTTTAACAAAGGTGCAAACTTAGAAGACACAAAGCTTTTGTCGGCTCGAGAATCAAATAACACTTTAGCTAAATGATGGTTGAGTGAAAACGCACTGTAACGACATCCGGGTTCTCTTGTGCATCTCCATCTCCTAGCACATAAGCTCTTGCCCTAGCGGGGTTGTTGTTGTTATTGTTGTTGTTGTTCCGTCTGACTTTGGGCATCTACTTTTGACATGTCCACTTCTCCACATCCAAAGCAAGTTATCCCCATGGGTTGAAGGTTACTTCGATGGCGGGGCTTGGCAATCCTTGTGGGTATGGCCCACCTTGTTACACTTTCCACACTTAATGGTACAACGTCCCACATGATGCAGGTTGCATCGAGTGCACAAAGGGTGTGGTCCAGCATAGCCTCTTCCAGTGGCGGGGGTAGCAGCATAAGCCCTCGCAACTTCTTGCCTACGGTTTTGTTGATTGTGGTGGTTGTTTCGGTTTTGGTGGTATGAGTTGGGATTGTTGTTGCGGTGTTGATTGTGATTGTTGCGGCCTTGGTTGTTGTTGTTACGGTTATTGTTGTGATGGAAAGAGTTGTTGTGATGGAAGTTGTTTGAAGTGTTGCCTCGGCGGTCATCAAATTTCCTCTTGTTGTCATTGTTGCCTTGCACGGATCCATGTTTCAAGACTTGATCCATGAGTTGATAGGAAATTGTGATCACTTCCTCCACGGTCTTGGGCTTTGATGCGAGAACATTGCCTCAATGTTTGGGGTAATCCCCCAATGAGATTCTCCAGCAACTTAACCTCATCAGAAACCATGGAAGGGCATAGAGCTTTCAATTCTTGGAAGCGCTTGAAGTAGGTTTTGAGATCATTGCCCTTAGTAGTCAGATGGTAGAACTCATCTTCAAGTTTCTTGATCTCGGTCCTTGGACAGTATTGCTTCATCATCAATTGCTTTAGTTCAGTCCAAGTGGTTTTGTAGGCTTCTTCCATGCCAATAGGTTGGGCATGAGCCTTCCACCAAGACAATGCATCTTCCAGTAGAGTACCAGTAGCAAACTTCACCTTGCAATCTTGAGCAATCACTTAGAAGAAACACGGTTCGATCTTTCAAACCAATGGATAAGGCCAGCAGCGCCTTGGTTCCTTTGAAGAAAGTAGGTTTGCAATTCATGAATTCTTTGTATCCACATTTGCGATTCACCACGCCTTCATTTCGGTTGGCTTGATTTGGGGCTTCATTTGTTCGAGCCTCGGCGGTCTTGCGACAAAAGCAAGACCAATTTCATTTGTAACTAGCCTCCGAATTGCTTCCGGGGTCATCTCGGGAGTTTGAGTAGGAGTAGAGGTAGTTCTTGTTCTTGCCATTTTTCTAAAAACATACACTCAGATTTCAGAATCATTCAACATAATTGTGAATTATTATAAAATGGTTTCATAATAGTCAAGATCTTCACATTACATCAATAGAGTATAATCATCATAAGAAAGAATCACAACGTGTTAGAACCACACAAGAGAATATGTATAAATGATCACTTCGATTCACATAAATCGATAAACAAGAAAGATCATCATACATAAGAATATCAAGAAACAACAACCATAATGCCATAGGTTTATCATCCATACATAGTGATATGATAACCATACAATGTCACACCAATAGCTTGTTCGATAGTTTAACAAAACATGCGAATACAAAGCCTCTTTTTGCCACATGCGGCAAAGCTAAAGTACCGGAAAACTAAATAGATGAATCACCAATCTAGAGGTCATCGGGTGTGCTCCTCAATCGCGGCAAAGGTCACGGACTAAAGTACTAGGAAAACTAAGTAGATGATATCTCCGATCTAAAGATCTCGGCTGTGCTATCGACTCCATCCTCCTCTCTAACATCGCGCCGCTAGCTCTCTCACACGAACTAGCTCGTGGTCCAAATCGTCCACCTCCTAAGAGATATCAACAAATGCCACAACATCCTCAAGTTGATCCTCATTTCGCATCACCAACGGAATGGTATGATGATGCATGGATGGGACGAAAGCTCCATGCGCTAGGTGCACCTCCTCCGACCTCCATCGACTAATGATCATGTGGTCGACCCTCCCACGGCGATAGATGAATGTGGTAGGTGGTGGTAGTGGTGAAACCGGTATGAGTGGTGGTGCGATAAATGAATGCGGTGGTGGTAGTGGTGAAAGCAGTATGATGGTGGAAAAGCGAGAGATGATGGTATGTCGGATGGTGGAATGAAAGTGATGGGTGCCTCACTCGTTTCCGAGCGGTATGTATAAAGTAGCACCATCCTCACGGTAATGGAATGGTCGACCAAATGGCGCGGGCTCGTGGGGTTTGAGAACCCTAGCTCGCCTTCGCCTTGTGACAGGCGGTGGTGATGGGCAAGAAATGAAGACACGGAATCGGTGTGTGAGTGTGTGCCGGGACATAACGTCAGAGGGTGATAGCCACTGCTGTGACTCGAGATAATGGTCATAAGTGGGGGACCAAAGACGGGCAGGTGCTCGGGTATGGTCAAAGTGGTGTGACAACGACTTCACCCTCCTCGAAGGGCTCAGTCTCAGAAGACATAGGTGTGATGAGAGCCGGTGCCAAGGGGGTAGGGGCAGAGGACATAGTATCCTCCATCTCACTGTCGGAGGTCAAGTCGATAGGGTGAGTAGCAGTCGACATGGTACTGTAACAACCCAAAAGAAAATGTGCACTTATAAGTAAATAAAGTCATGCAGTAAATAAGTTTTAGTTAGTCGCGCATAATCTGCCACGCAAATCTAAATGCCTAACTAAATGAAAGCTAGCATTTATAAGTTTTTCTCATGCAAGTTTTAGTAGTTATGTAATATCCGCTAAGCGAATCTCATACGTGCAATCGGAACGAAGTAGGCGCGGAGGACGTGAAGTGGTGGTGTAAACGGTCCATTTGAAAACGTGGTTATAGTCCAATTTGTTTTGAAAATACAAGTTGGTTCTCTATAACCTAGGCTCGATACTAATCTGTAACACCCCAAAATCACAAAGTGACAAATGAAGACTATTTGGGGTATTACTTAGAGGATCATAGTCATAAGTTATAGAAAACGACTCTAAAGAGACGTTTTAAATAAAAAGTTGTTACCATTTCATAAAATTCGGTGTTTTGGGAACACAAAGTAAAATACCACATGTTTGAAATTACATAAAAGATAGTTTTACGAAATGATAACTTTAATTGAAATATAACACCACTTCAAGTGTCCCATGACGTCCACTCCACGCCTTCATGATATTCTAATTTGTACCGAGATGAGCATGCTTAAAATGTCAACAAAATGTTGAGTGATATTCATAGGTTTAAATAATTAGTTGAACACAAGTAAAAGATGATAATTGCTTGAATACAATCACCATAGAAAACATAGATTATTATTATGCACTAAGCTCATGACACCAAACTAATCGCATACACCTAATTCTTGGTGTAAGTAATAATATTGCCCTCGAGATGGAATTGCCAATTCCATAGTTAACCAAATATAGTGCGCCCGGTTATTTCCGATAACCGAGTCGGGTCGTTAATTCCCATAGTACTATCCACAATATTCGCGCCACTCGCAAGTGATTAATGGTTCATGATGTAAGGGACTTATGGCGGGCAACTTAGGCTATAATAATAATAATCGAGCAACATACGCTTTAAGAAAGACTTGTGTTCTAGTTTATAGCATGCATCTCCTCGCGGGTTTGAAATAAATAAGTAAAGGCGAGGCTATGAACTCACCTTAGTAAAGCAGTATCCGAGTAGTAAAGAAATCAAGTAAGTGGTGCACCGAGTACCGTCACGCGACCTATAGTTTGTATACCAATACTTTAATTAATACGCTGTATTTTTGAATTGATAACATTTGTATACACCAAAAGCTTAAGTTATTTATGTGTATCGTTTATTATTGACTATGATTAACTTTGGCTCATGGAAGTACTTAGAAACACACAAAAAGTATTAAAATAAGTGAGTCGTGGGCTTGTCGTAGCCGGAAGATGAGGTACGGAAAATATCATAAATAAATAGTAACGTATTTATATTATAAAGACGTTGTTTAAAATATAGGTATATATATAAGAAAAGTAATAGTTTTATTATAATGGTGAAAATAAAATAAATTCCGTTTTATATGTTATAATGGTCTTTTAGAAAGATTGGTAGGACTTATTTATATATTTAAAATGTATTTGGTGACGAAGTGTAGAAAAATTATTATTGGTTCAAACTATATTTCGTTTAATATGACCCATGAGTTTATGGTACTTCGTTAGTCGTTTATATTATATGTTTATAAAATGAGACATCGTGAAAGTAATATTGGAAGAAGTAATGTCGAAACGAGTTGAATATCTAGTTGTGAACGAGGCGCGGAAAGATCAAAAAGACAAGTAGCCGTAATATGTTTAGGATGACGACTTTTGTTATGCTCAATGTTATAAACTTTACTTGTTTGCCTCACTTTGTAAACTCTTGCGTTAAATAAAAGTGAGTTTAAGTATAACTCTGTTTTGTAAATTTAGTACTTGGTAGCCTATTAATTGAAGCCCCATTGGTCCTTGACGTGAATCGTGGCCCAAGAAAGAAACCAGCCAAGTTTGTGGCTTCGTGACCCAAAGGGGGCAAACCAAACGCACCATTGTGAAAGAAAAGAAAAGAGTACATGCTTTTAAGAAGAATTTGACAAGTGAAAGACATGTTCGACAAAGGTAAGAATATGGTATTTCAAATTTTACACTCAAGGGTAAGAAGCATGTGTCGTTGTTGAACCGGAGAGCAAAGCCCCCAAATGGGTGGAAAATCAGCGACAACGCCCCATTTCTGTACTAAACGCACCTAATTGGGTACTAACGCACCCTTTGATGGTTTCGTGGTAAACACCCTTTTGGGTGGCTGCGTGGCAACAACTAAACACCCTTTGGGTGGTGAAAATAAGCGAAACAAACACCCCTAATTGGTGCTGAATCGTAGCAAACAAACACACCTAAATGGTGCAGAAAACAGTGAACAAAAGCACCACATTGGGGCTGGAAAATCTGTTTCAAAACACAATCTTAACGAGGTGTCGCGAGCCATTGTGAGACCCTCGCTCATGACTCGCGAGTCCAACTGATAGTCTAGTTCGACCTTAGAACCTATTGACAATAATCTGAGCATAACGTGAGTCAAAGACTCAAATGGAAGGGACAAACCCCTTTCGAACTAAACCAAACACTAGTACTCAACGTATAAGCTGGAATAAGGTCGAGACCAAGCAAGAGATTACGCAAACCAGAATTTAGTCTAACCAAATAGATCATTAGCTAATGAATATAAATCGAAACGTTCAACCTTTTTACTCAAAGTTTAGCTTTAATATGTTTACTTAGCTTTTGATATCTCGTAAATTTAAACCAAAGGAACCAAGAAAAGTTCACTCGTCGTGGGTTTCGACCTTGACACAAACCAAGGCATCCAAGCTAAAAGTTCACCACTGTGATTTAGCCACAGTGGGTTTTGACCCGCGACAACCCAACATAACAAATCTTGAAATCAATATGTCACATGTTGTTAGTCAAAACAGTTTTGAAAGGCACATGACCAGGACATGGAAAACATCAAATACTCCCAAACCGAACACTAGCAATTTCCAAGAATAAGCTGGGACGAAGTTGGGATTAAGCATGTTATCAAGTAATTCGAAATTAAGCCGAACCATATGGACCATTAGCTAGCGAAATAAGCCGACACACTAAACCTTGACTCTCATAAGTGTCGACTACATGTTTTAATCTTTCAAGTTTTAAAGTTTGTGATTCGAGTGTTCCTCTTCGTGTGACAGTTTCAACCAAACAACCACATAGACCAAAATTTAATGTTCAATGATAACAACATTTTTGAATATCCAGGATTTGAGCTTTCATCGATTAACAAAAATTAACCCACATATATATTTAGATGATTCGACTAGTGTTTTCATCCTTTTCAACCCAATATCAAGATTATACCAAAACTAATAATAATACTCAAGAATCAAAATCTATAATACAAGAAGATTAATATTAAAACTAAAGTGAGGAAAAACATGGAAACCTTTCTAAGCCGACGAAGACCTTCCTTTGATGATTCACACAATCTTCACCCAAAACTCCAACCAAACACTTCAATATTAATTCGAAACCCTTTTTAGTGATGAAAGTGAGTGAGAGATGTGTGAACCTTGGTCATTCGTGGCCTTTAAATAGATGTAGATGAGAAGTCCTCCCTTGGACTATTCGAGGTGGGGGTAGCTTAAGAGTCCTTCTTGGGTAAACTTACAAGGTCTTCACGTGGTCTTCCTTGTCTTCGTTCTTCAACCGTGGTCCAAAGAGGACAAAGAGTCCTTGGTTTGTCGATATCTTCATGAGATAAGCCAAATGATATCTACTCTTGGTTTGTTGAGTTGTGTAAGATGTTGGGAAGGAGTTTGGAGGTTATCTTCTTTTGGAGGAGGCTAGCGGCGTTTTCGGAGGAGATTAAGAGGAGGAGCGAAAATGGAGGTGAAGGATGGCGAGTAGGGGGCGTTTTTGAAGAAGTCGGAAAAAAGAAACAAAAGGGGTGTGGGATGGGGATAAGGTTTTGGTTTATTTTTTTTTTGTAAGTTGTATAATGTTTGTAATTATTTATTTTGTGTAAAGGTTTTGATAATAGATGTAATTCGTTACTTCGTTGATAACCCGTGAATGTATAACTTCAAACGGAAAGTTGTATTATTTATTTTTCTGGACACGTTATAAATAAACTGTCACGATGACGCCATTTTTGATTTTTTTTATTAGTTTGTTTAATTTCTCGCGTTTTCTTCTATTTTATTTTGGTACGCGTGCGGACTCATAAGACAAGAAAAATCTTTCTTGTGAGACTGATTTAGAAATCAGTAAAGATCAGGCATGGTTAAATAAGACTACTTGGATATGCATAATTTTTATGCAAGAAAAGATGAAATGCACATGCTAAAATGCTCAATTTAGATCAAATAAATTTTGATAAACAGTAAAGTTCATAAATATGAAGATTTAAAATAGCAAAATTTTCTAGGTGGCTACAGTGGTTGAGCTTGTTTTGGATTGAAAAGTGTGGTTTTGAAGTTTTTCAACTTAGCGACTTGTGTCTCGAAGTGGTTTTCTTCGTAGCGACTTGGTTCAGTAATTTCCAGCGAGTTGTAGTTTATGTCGTAGCGACTTGATCTTTGCGACTTGTCTATTGAGACAAGCCGACAAACAATACAAGTTAGTGGAGGTTCCACTTTAGCTAGCGACTTGGTTGGGCTAGCGACTTGTCCTTATTATTCTTAGCGAGTTGACTCTTAGCGAGTTGCTCTTTAGCAACTTATCTGCTTAGCGATTTGGTGCCTTAGTGACTTGTGTTCAACGACTTGGGTCTTAGCAACTTGTGCCTAGCGACTTGATTCACAGCGACTTGAGGTTTAGCGAGTTGCTACTTAGCGACTTGGTTCAAGGATTATAGCGACTTGGTTGATTTTAGTTTCTAATACGGTTTTCTCTTGATTTAGTAAAATCCTGTGAAAGAATCTATTTCCCGGTTTAATCATAGAGTTATAAAATCCCGTGAAATCTGTAAACACGTCTACCAACGTGCCTACAATCATCTCTACTATAGCCGAGGGCGTTCAAGCACTGGTTCAGACACTCGTCCTCCCATGCTTGATGAATCGACTATGACTCATGGGCTCAACGAATTAGGTTGTATTGTGCGGGAGAGGAAAATGGAGTCAACATTCTCAAGTCAATTGATGAAGGACCTTATCGATTGAGACTACAAGAGACATAATTGATACTGCTGCAGATGGAACAATGATATTTGGATTGGACAGACCAAAGACATATGATGAAATTTGAGTGATAAGGAGAAAATAGATTCGATGATGATATCGGGGCTTCAAACATTATACTTCAAGGTCTTCCAAAAGATATCTACAAGCTTATCAATCACAACACCGAAGCCAAGGTCTGTTGGGATAATGTCAAGATGCTTCTCTCGGTTCGAATTAACTAAGGAAGAGAGAGTCACAAATATATGATGAATTTGAGCACTTCAAGATGAAACCGTAAGAGAGTATCTATGAATATTACGTGAGATTCCACAAGCTTGTGAATGATATGAGGAATATCAAAATGACCATGCCAAATATTCAATTTGAACTCAAATTTTGTGAACAACATGAATCCCGAATGGCACAAGTTTGTCACCTCCGTGAAGCTAACCAAAGGATTGAAGAACACCAACTATGAGCGGTTGTATGCCTTCCTTCTTCGAATGAGAGACATGCTATGTTTGAACGAAGGATTCTTGAGCAGTTCAAATCTAAGCGGGGAGAAACTAGTTCGTCAAATGACTCTGACTTTTTACACCAATGTTGGAATTACCACCAAAGCTTCTCAAGTCATACCCATAGGTAATGGTAATTACAAGCTTATCCCCGATCCACATATAAGCCTCCCGACTCAAACACACTCATGGAAAACTTCATCAATCGCTTGTCTCTCATGGTTAGTCAAAACATGAACTCTCTCCCACACACCAACAATAACCTCGAGCAACATCCAATCCACACAATTAAGCGTCATCCGAGATGGGAAGGTTATGGTGCAACCAGTTCAAGAAAGGCAGTATGAACAGGGAAGAGGTGGAGTTGGTAGAGGATATGTGGAAAATCAGAATCGTGGAAGGAATCCAAATCAAGGACAAGCAAAGCCAATCAAATGCTACAACTGTGGTGGTGAGGGACATATTGCGAGGAACTGCACATCTCCAAAATGTCCACAGAATGCAGAATACTTCAGAGACAAGATGCTGCTTGTGCAAGCTCAAGATAATGGAGCAGCTCTGGATGAAGAGGAGTTGTTGTTTCTTGCTGAGGGTAATGCCAAAACATATGATGCTGATGTTGATGAGCAAAGAAATTGTGAAATAGGTCACAATCATCAAAATGCCTTTCAAGTAGTCGATCGTGATGCATTTGACTGCTGCCACTAATAGAAAGACCTTAATCACCAGTATGTTGTTTATCAACTATTTGTTGATTTTGAGAAGACGTAAGAAGAGAATCACACCTCTGTGGATAAGCGAGGGGAAGGGGTTTGAGCAAACTAAAGAATGTTATTTAACGAGGTCATGCCTTTCTTTAAAAAATTAAAAGGTCAATTTGTGAGTCTTCAAAAGGGAATAAAATCTGATATCAAAGATATGGAAAAGGAATTTGATGCAATGATAGTTGAGGTCAATGATTATGAACGGAAACTCAAATATAATGAAATTGAAAGGAAGAATCTGCATATCTTAAATGAGAACTTAATATTGAGTTGTTTAACTCAAGATGTGTTTTATACTGTTATTAAGCATTCTATTGCTGCTTCTCAATTTCATGAACTAACTGTTGCATTGAAAGTTTCCCATGATCGTGTCATTGAGCTTGAAAGCAAAAACTCAGAACTAAACGAGAAAATTGATCAGGATGATCACGATAATTTGGTAAAACAGTTTTCTAAGCTAGAAGTTGAACATTTTAATTTACAACTAAAATATCAACATCTCAAAGAAAATGTCAAAACCTCAAACATCAAGACATCCTCAAATGTTCCAGAGTTTGATGCACTTTTTGAAATAAACAAACGAGATGAACAGATTCAAGCTCATTGTAACACGATCAGGAAGTTGAAAGCCCAAATTTCACAATTAAAGGGTGAAAAGAACAATGTGACGGGTTCCCAAATGCCTCCTCCTTTAGATTCTCAGTGTTCTCAAACCTTTCATCTTCAAAACTTGGTTAATGTTTTACAAAAAGAAAATGAGAGTTTTCTAGAAGAAAATGAAAAGGTTAAACGACACTTTAAAGAGTTATATGATTCAATGAAAGTCACTCGTGATAAGAACAACGAAAAAATAACGTCTTTACAAAAAGAAATTGAGAATCCGGGAGTCGGAAAAAGGAAGCGCCACTTGTCTTTAATGAGAATGTTGCATCAAAGTCATCCTCGATCGCAAATATCTTGGATCATTAAATACATTCCTCCTCATCTTAGGAATAATGAACTTGTGTTTCATAACTATTTTGCTCACCTTAAGGATAGTCTAGAATGTCTCTATGAGATTGTGGAAGAGGATTTCATAAATAACCGCTTGATAGAGAAATTAGGTTTGCTTGCATTCAGGCTAAACGATCTCAGGAACTGCTAGAATGTTTAATAGCAACATGTCCTAAATCCTTAGGTGCGAAAGGTAAAGCTGTGATGCCTTGTGCCAAGTATACAAACCATTCTATGCCCAATATTAAGAAAGTGAACTCTAATGTGCCTTCAAGTAGTTCAGATCCCTACACGTCTAGTTCAGGAATGCAAAAAGTAGATCAACCAACTAATGTTCCCATAATTCCCATAATTCCCTCTACAGGAGTAATCAGTGACATTAAAGCAAGCGGGTCAAAGCCTCCAGGCAATACCAAGCAAGATAGGACCTCGCAAGCTTAGAATGTGCATTGGAAGAGAGTAGAAGACCACCCTAGGAACACTAAGTTTGAGTTGAATAAAAAGAATCGTGTTGATTCTAGTATTAGCCATAAGCGTAGTGTAATTAATTCGAATTCTGCTGCTATCTACAAACCATGTAATGAAGACTGCTTGATCTCTGTTACTAATCATGAATGTGGTGTGAATAAGTTGTCTAATGATGTTAAATGCCCAGTTAAAATTGTTAATGTTAAAAATCAAGCTAATAAGGCAAAAAGGCAAAGGAGAAATAAAGTTAGAAAACAGTGGAAACCCACAGGAAGAAAATTTAGTAATATAGGTTATCAATGGATACCTACTGGCCGTAAGGTTAATGAGTTTTGCCCTCAATTTGCTAAGACAATGCCCACTAGAAAATGGATGCCTACTGGTAGAACTATTCTCTTAAGAAGTGAACTTAGTTTTGAATAGGTCAAATACGGACACTAGCACTGCATCTATTTCTGATGATTCCATTGTTTCTACTTCTGATGTGGGTGTTACAATCACTGTTACTAACCAAGTGGAACCCATTATTGCATGGGGTTCCCAATTATCGATTATCCATTCTTGTCTGTGTTCAACCGCAGATCGTTCAAATCGTCTTTGTGGTACCGGACTCAGTTATTACAAGCATATGACCGGAGATCGCCATGCTCATGAACTTCGTGAGTAAATTCATCGGAATTATTAGTTTCGGGAATGACCATTTTGGTGCAATTATGGGTTATGGAGATTATGTTGTTGGTAAAAGTGTAATCTCCGGGTATATTATGTTGAAGGTCTTGGTCATAACTTGTTTTCGTTGGTCAATTCGTGATTCCGATCTCGGTGGCTTTTAGAAAACATACTTGTTTCGTTAGAGAACTTGATGGTGTGGAATTGTTAAGAGGAACTCGTGGTTCAAATCTATACACCATCTCTATCGAAGACATGATGAAGTCTTCGCCAATCGCTTTTGTCAAAGGCTTCTAAAACAAAGTCATGGTTATGGCATCGTCGTCTCACTCACTTGAACTTGGCACCATTAATAACCTTTCCGAAAGGATCTTGTCGAGGATTACCCAGTTAAAGTATGAAAAGATCATCTTTGTTCGACTTGCCAATTGGGAAAAGCACAAAATATGCCCACAAACCAAAACCCACAAACTCGATAATGGAAGTTCTTCATACCCTTCATATGGATTTGTGCGGACCAATGAGAGTGCAAACGATAGATGGGAAGAAATACATTCTAGTCGTTGTTGATGACAACTCTCGATTTACTTGGGTAAAGTTTTTGAGGACAAAGGATGAAACTCCGGATGTCATCATCAAACTTATCAAACGACTTCGTGTTCGACTCAACAATATTGTTAGAATTGTTCGAGCAGACAATGGCACGAGTTCGTTAACAAAGACTTAATTCGGTTTATGAAAGTGTTGGAATCAGTCATCAAAGAAGTGTTCCACGAACTCCTCAACAGAACGGTGTAGTTGAAAGACGAAATCGAACTCTTGTGGAAGCCGCAAGAACAATGCTTATTTATTCAAAAGTTCCAATGTTTCTCTAGGCTGAAGCCATTGCCACTGCTTGCTACACCCAAAATCGTTCTCTCATACACACATCTCATGGAAAAACTCCATACGAACTTGTCCATAAACGAAAACGTGATCTTTCCTACCTTCATGTGTTTGGTGCGTTGTGCTATCCAACGAATGACGGTCAGGATTTAGGTAAATTAAGAGCTAAGCCGGACATTGGAGTTTTTGTAGGTTATGCATCAAACAAGAAGGGTTACCGAATCTACAACAAAAGAACTCGAGATATCATGGAAACTATTCACGTCACGTTCGATGAGTTTGTCCGGGCAAATGGCTCCGGGACAATCCAGCCTGGACCCGCATCTCAACCTTCATCAAGTAGTCCTATCGGTTCTAATCTTGTTTCAAATCCTCACCAAAGAACTCCTTATGTACCTCCTTCGAAGATGATTTGAAGAAATTATTTGATCCAATGTTTGATGAACACTATGAGCCAAGTGATAATGATCAGTCAATTCCATCAACAGAGGCTGCTCATATCCCTGTCAATGAAGTTAACCCTTCAGTTTCAATGTCATTAAGTCAAGAAGCGCCTGCTGCTGATCACTCTTTCTCATCAACAAATCATCAATCATCGAGTGTACATTATGGAATTGTTTTCGGCACCAATGATGTCGATAATCCCTTTGCTACTCCTGAAGATGCCCCCTTTGAAAACATATTTGCTCCTGAATCATCATCTGAACCATCTTCATCAGGAGATATCGACTTTGCTACTTCAGTTCCTCAACAACAACCACATGAACACCTTAGAAAATGGACACATGATCATCCATTGGACAACATCATTGGAAACCCCTCTTGTCCAGTATCCACACGGAAACAACTTGCAACCGATGCCTTATGGTGCTTCTTTAACTCCGTACTCTCTAAGGTCGAACCAAAAGATGTTAAAACCGCCATGAATGAAGACAACTGGTTCAATGCCATGCAAGAAGAAATTCATGAGTTTGATCGACTAGATGTATGGGAATTGGTACATGCTCCTGACTGTGCTATGATCATTGCTCTAAAGTGGATCTTCAAAGTAAGACTTGATGAGCATGGTGATGTTTTAAAGAACAAGGCTCAATTGGTTGCAAAAGGATACCGTCAAGAGGAGGGTATTGACTTTGAAGAATCATTTTCTCATGTTGCTCGTATCGAGGAAATCAGAATCTTCTTGGCTAATGCTGCAAGTAAGAACATGGTAGTCTATCAGATGGATGTAAAGACGGCTTTTCTTAATAGAAATCTTAAAGAAGTCATATCGTCGGTAACTGAAGGCTTTGTGAATCGAGCATCCTACTCACGTCTATCGTTTGAAGAAGGCTCTTTACGGTTTGAAGCAAGCTCCAAGGGCATGGTATGATACACTATCAAAGTTTCTTCTATCTCTGGATTCAAGAAAGGAGCGATTGATCCGACATTGTTCACCGTAAAGTCGAGCAAACATTTAATTCACGTTCAAATCTATGTTGATGATATTATTTTTGCCTCGACCGACCCCAATGAATGTGACCGTTTTCAAATGAAATGGGTTCCAAATTTCAAATCTCAATGATGGGACAAATGTCATTTTCTTGGGATTAAAAATTTCACAAAGTCCCGGAGACATTTTATAAATCAATCTAAATATGCAAATGAGATTTTAAAGAAATTTGGATTTGATTCTTGTGACCTGTTGACACTTCCATGATAGGCGTACTAAACCGGATGAGGACCACTCGGGGATCATGGTAGACCAAACGAAATATCGTAGTATGATTGGATCCTCGATGTACCTCACACCAAGATGACCGTACATTTTGTTATTTGTTTGCATGTGTGCTAGATATCGTGCTAAGCCTACCAAAAGCACCTTGAAGCGGTTAAATGGGTCTTCGGTATCTCCAAGGAACCATCAATATGGGACTTTGGTACCAAGGACACCGGTATGTCACTAACGACCTATGCAGATGCTTGATCATGCAGGATGTCAAGATACACGTCGAAATACGTCTGGAGGTGCTCGATTTTGGGTGATAAGCTTGTTAGCTGGTCTTCAAAGAAATAAATGAGTACTTCTATATCCTCTACAGAGGCTGAATACATAGCCATGTCATCTTGTTGTGCTCAAATCCTATGGATGAGATCCTAATTATCGACCATGGCTTTGAATTCAACAAAATCCTCGATCTTGTGATAATAAAAGTGCTATTGCTCTCTCATGCAACAACGTTCAACACTCAAGAGCAAAGCACATCGACATTCGACATCATTTCATCAGGGAGCAAGTGAAGAACGGTGTGGTGGAACTCTATTTTGTGAGGACTGAATACTAATTAGCAGACATCTTCACCAAAGCTCTTCCTAGAGAACGTTTTGAGTTTATCCTTCCACGACTTGGTCTAAAGAGTCTACAACCGGAAACACTCAAACGTCTTCAAGAGGAAGACGAGGAGTAAAGGTCTTTCTTCATCTATCTCTTGTAAATATTTATTCGAAAAGCAAAATAAAAAATTTCAAAACCTACAAAAAGAAAATAGAAAAATATAAAACTTTCAAAAAATCCATAAAAATTTGAAAATGTTGAAAAATTCCTGTTAGCCTTAATAGTTTTTATTAGAAGTGATGGTCATTCACATTTAGGAACTTTGTAACGCGTGTTAGATATCGTGATAGAATAGTCAACGGGCTCGTGGATTGGGCTAAGCTAATTGGTTAGAAGTTATGTTAAGCTAGCCTTATATCAATCCATGTCCAATCCAGTCCAAACGAGCCCATGCCAAGCCCATTAGGGCATCTCTACTTGTACTATATATATACCCCTCCAGTATGTCATTTGAGGGGTGTGCTTGAGTGTGTGTGTGTGTGTTTTTCCTTGAAGCAATATAACATCTTATTGTTTTTCATCTCTCTACTCATACATACGCATAACATATCTTATATCAAGTCACCAATCTTTCTCATCTTCATTTCTACGCTTTGTTTGTGTTTGTGGTTAACGTGTTATACACGTAACGTGTTGGGTTTGTGATAAGGTTGATAAAAGTAAGGTTTTACAATTGGTATCAATCGCCTAACAATGGTTTAGGAGTGTTTGTGTTTGTTTTGAAGGGTTACGCGTACTGCTCGTTAGTCATATTTGCCACGCTTAAAGCTTTAATTTTTGCACTTAAAAATTCAAGATTCTTGTGGTTTAAGGTTTATTTGGTGCTAAAGTTTCAGTTTTTGCAAAAGTTCAAGCTTTACGTGTTTTTCTTCATTTTAAGCTAGTTTTGGTTCTGTTGGTCATTTCTACTCGTAAGCTATCCAAGCACTTTGGGTGAAAAAGGTCAACATTTTTGTGTTATTCGAGTGTTTCTAAGGTCGTTTGTGCAAGAGAAATTGTTTGAATCACCGGAAATTTTTACGCGTGAGGTCAAAACCCTAGTTCTACGCGTAAGAAAGTCAAACCACGCATAAGTTTCTACGCATAAGCTTTTGGTGCAGATTCTTGAGCTTCAACGGTTACTCGGTGCTTCCTCACTTGGATAAGTGTGTGGAACACTCGACTTGTGGATATCTTTTACTGTTGTGGCGATGTAAAGGATTTTTGGTTTTAAACCTAAGTTTACGCATAAGCATAAACACTTACGAGTAACACTCTACGCATAAGCTCACACTTACCCGTAAGGTTTTTACGACTAAGTCTTTTTGTTTACGCATAAGCCTAAGGTTACGCGTAAGATACTTTCTACGCATAAGATCCTACGCCTAAGGAATCCTACGCCTAAGATCCTAAGCATAAGATCCTACGCATAAGCACCAACTCTACTCGTAACTTCTTCTCTCTACGCCTAAGCTCTTCATTTCAAAAAAAAAAAAAAAAAAAAAAAATTATTTTTAGGGAGACTAAACGTTCAATTTTTTCGCGAGATTCAAATTTTGGTATAACTTGAAAATTTTGGTCAAAAATTCAAAATTTTGGGCCTAAATTCAAATTTTTTCGGTAAAATTTGGCGTCAAAATTGTCATAACTCAAATTTTCATACGTCCTTAGAATTGATTTTTTATGTGAATTTCAAATTTGGGGAGAGAAAAATTTTACGCCTTCGAACAGGTTTACGAGTAAGATTCACTGAAAAACCTCAACCGAGCTTAATCTTCTTCAAACACAACTCCTTTATCGTTGAATGGATCCTACATCAACTTTATCATTACATACCTTCATCAATGGCAACTATGAAAGATCGTTATACAACTGCTGTCACAAATGCTATTGCCGCATTCGCCAATAATGCATTAAACATAAGTGGTTACTCTACACCGAATAACAACAACCCATGGATTTCATCGTACAATACGCAGTTTTCTCAACCAAGTATTCATATGAGTCAAGAAGGACACATGGGAGATGTTATCGGGAATCAGCAAGGATTTGCTACGGGTATACAAATGGGGAATCGATGCAATATGCGGACAATATGTTGGACATCGGGGGTCGATTGTGAATCGAATATGGGATATCAAAATGGGAATAATCTTTTATGACTTTGGTTGAAATGCTACCTCCGAACCTCAAAGCCAAGATTCGTGGTATCATCGTTCAATATGCTACCTCCGAACCTCAAGTGTGGTGTTTGTTAGCAAAGAAAGAAAAATTGGGAATAGAGTTGATCTTGAGGAATACGAATTTACGTATCCGTGACGGGCGAGAAAGCAAATGATAATGCAAGCTCTTGTCTTACTGACCAACCAATAGGACACAACATCAAGTGGTACTTTTGATACACCTCCCGCTCACGACACGGATCCACTCAATGAGGTACCAAATTATAGTAATGTTGCTAATTCGTTTACTCATGAGAAGCCACATTCTGTCTCCCGAACCTTATTATGACACATATATGGGGAGCAAGTTAATAGTAATGTTAACTCGAAACTCCATATATGGATCCTAATGACGGTCAAGTTGAATGTAATGGTGCTAATGATGAGGAAACACGTGCTTACTTTGAAACATTAATTAATAATTGTGGTATTGAGATTGAGAAAGTCCAAAGGTCGGTCGCGACGTTAAGGCCGAATGTGAAATTGACCGCGAGCTTGAGAGTTACAAGGAGAATGCAAAAGCTTTTGAATTTCACAAAACAAAGAGTCGAATTAGAAATTGGTTATCGAGATTCTTTTAAGAGAAAAGAATTGCAAATCAAGTATAACACACTTGATGTTAATTTGAACTTGAAAATTAAATCTTTAAACAAGGAAATTTCGAACTAAAAACCAACTTTCTAAACAAGAAGCAACTTATTCTAATCTTGAAAAGAGAAGAAACAGTTGATTGTCGATTTTCAAAACGAGAAGATTCTCTTCTTGATGAAATTCTGGATAAAAATGAAACTATAAAAAAATTGGATAATTTACTTCTTACAACGGGTCATTCCGCTAAAACAAACAAGATGCTTTCTAATCAAGTAAATCCGATTTTTCATACTTCACATAAAATGGCTCTTGGTAACTCACCTCCCTGTTTCCTCAAGAAAGCTCAGAAACAACGGAATGTGTTAAACAATGGAAAACCTTTGCATGAACCCATAATTGTGCATGATTCTCTTGAAACGTTGGAACTATCTGAGGAGAGTAGATCAAGAATGAAAAAAAAAACATCCGGAAATCAAACCAATTGACTATAACAAATGGAACAAAATTAATGGTATTTCGTTTGTTTCACATAAAGAACAATCAAAGTTTTCCATCACACCAGTTTCAAAACCAGTTTCAAAACCAGTTGCAACTCCTGTAGTTGTCTCAAAATCCTTTTCGAAAATCGAACAAATGTCTTCAAACAATCCTTTTAACACAAGTGATGCTAGAAGTATTTTAGAAAATGTGAAAACTAGAATTGCGGGACTTCAAGAGACTGTTAAAACTAAAACCACTATTACACCTAACAAATGGTTCTCTAGTTTTGATATCGAACAAAGAAAGTTTTTGAAATGAAATTGCCCTCACCGAATGCCATCAAGTGCAAGGGTAATTCATTTGAACAAGAATTTTGAAAGAAACAGATTGACTTTGTCAAGGACCACAAATCCCGGTAAAGCAAGCTAATGAAAGTGTTGAGCACATCAAATTTTTGGAAAATTTAAATGATTATCTCTTCGAAGATGTTATGACTACCGATATCATGTCCATTATTTTACAAACATACTCTGTTGAAGATCATGAAAGACTCCAGTCTGAGACCTCCGCAATTGTTTCAAAATATGAAAATGCTCTTGAAAAACTTGAAAAAGAAAACGTGTCCTATTTTAAACAACTTGATCGAAAATCCGAGGAATGTAAGTATGACAAATTGTCGTATGAGCGTGCCTACAAGGACATGAAAGAGCAAAATGATCTTTTGAGAGCTCAACTGGGAAGTCAAAAAGGAAAGGTTGTGGATACTAAGTTTGAAAAACCATTGACTGAGGAGAAAACAAATGTTTCAAAACCGGTTTTCAAACCAAAAATGTCTATTTCTCGCCCTCCAAAAGTCAATGAGAAATATGATATGTCAAAACAATACCCACAGTCTTTGCCTATTAAAAAGAGAATTATCAAAGGTTTTGAAAACCTGCTTTTGATAAAGAAAAGTGTTTACACCGGCATTTCTAGGACTAGTACACGGAATGTGACCAAAATCCAGCTTAAAGAATCATGGTTCTAACAACATGGTCAACAATCACTATCTAGAAGAAGCTAGGAAAAGGCATGACTCGAAAAGATGGAATTTTAGGTGCAACATCTAGGGTGATGAATTCTACAAGATTTCAAGGCACTACTAGTAGTAGTAAACCATTACCTAGGAACACTCTACAAAAGACTAGGGTTGGCTTGCATCTAAGAGTAGTTGCGCAAAAGAAAATGCTATGCCTTTAGAAAACAACACTAGGAATTCTAAGTCTTTTCGAACAAGAATCAATTTCCAAAAGACCAGAGTGACAAAGTTAAAGTCATTGTTTTAAACAAGAATATTGAATTTGTCTCGTACTACATGTAAAAATGTGTCTTTTCATTAATCATGATGCATGTGTCTCACAATATCTCAAGAAAGATAATTCTCGTGCCAAGGCACAATCCACTAAGACTCCAAATAGAAACAAGCCATTGATAAAAGACAAACAAAAGACACCTAATAGGACGATCTCTTCGTGACGTAGTTTTCAAAAATGAGTCTTCCGTTGCATCCGATAAGAAAACAACTCCTCGATCTTACCTTAGGTGGATACCCACGGGCAAAGTTTTCAACAAAGTAGGTCTTAGATGGATTCCCACAGGAAAGATTTTTGATACTTGCACCAACACAGATAATAGTGAAACTCATCAGGATAAGGAAGTAGAAACCACTACAACCGTTGATAGTGATCACCCTCACCGTGAGGAATCTTGTACTTCTAACACTGTTATTTGTGAACACTCTTCATCTTTGGTTGCAGGTGAATCTAATATCTCTGAACCCAGCTCATCAGAGGGTTCCAATTTTGTAAACGCTTCTTCATCATTCTCTCTATCTTCTATCTTTGATTTTCCATTTCTTTTATAAAACCAACAAAAGCAAAATACAAAAATAGAAAATGTTCAAAAAATACAAAAACAATATAAAATCAAAAAATCAAAAATATTCTTCTCCGACATGTCTCTCGTATAATCGATATTCTGTTCGTTTCTAGAAATGTCATTCAACAATGATACGGACATGTATAGATGCTTGAGCGAGAGTTCTTTAAACGTTTTCTAAAACATGTCGTTTCTCAAAATTTCTTCATATAATGGCTTTCGTATACATCAGTACGAAACCCGGACCAAAATGATGACTTTTGATTATTTACAAATCAAAACTCGTGCTTTTAATGAAAATAACTAGTGTACGCTTGAAAGGCACTACATTTAAAAATGGTGAGAATCATCATCATCTTGAGCACCTTTTCAAGATTGTTCAAAAGATTTTCAAAATCTTTCAAAATATTTTGTGCTCAAGATAACTCCTCTAAAACCCTTTAATTGATTATGCTTTATTAAAGGGGAGTATAAAACTAAAATGTTCCAAATTCATGCTTAAATCAAATCCGTTTGTCTCCCCAAAAGGTTCTAAAATGTTGTTTAATCCGTTGATATCAAAAATATCACGTATATGCTATTTTTGAGGGGGAGGAGACGTGATTAAAATGTGATCAAAAAAGTTTAATGATCGTTGTTTGATTCTCAAAATGAGCTCGACTCAGTTGAAACCAATGAATTGACGAGGAATCATGTACCATCTCAAGAAACTTTCTATGGACTTGACCAGGATGGGTAATAATTTCAAGCTAGTTCTCTAGTGATGTAAACGTGTCACGAATCGGTCTAGTTCATTTAAAGTCGATCAATTCAAAAAGTGCGAACTCTACCCTCTATGTGCAGATTTCTGTCAAAACATATAAGCACATGTTAAGGGGGAGTGTTTATGAAAATATAAAACTCTCGGAATGTTTCAAACATGTTTTCTATCATAAACACTTTGAGAGATTTTCAAGAAAAATGGTTTTATGGCAACAATAGGACACTCATGGAGTTATAAGGTGACTAAGGATAGGAAATTGTCCTATGATCCGCCAGAGTCGGAGGGATCTACCCAAGGACATCACCAATTGTTAGTATTAGAAGTCCTTAGGAATGATTGAAAAAGGAGTAATGTGAGAAAGGAGAAAGAAGGGTTGAAGAATTAAAAGAAATGTAATGAAAGGGTGAAAAGAAATAGCCCTCCATATTCAACCTTAGGGCAGAAACCGGGTTCAACTCATCTGCTACTAGTTGTCACTAGATGACACTGGTATTGAAGACAAAGACGTCATGGACCCAGTGACGCACTGCATAAACCTTCTAGCCACTCAATTCATCTTAAAAGGATTTGTTTCATTCTCACTGGGAACCCTTCATAACCTATCGACTTTCTCTTAGAGATAGTTGGTATTGAAAAAGGAGACCCTCTCCCTAGTCTCCGCTCAGGAAAACCAAAATGCACTTATTGAGTCTAGAGCCACGAGATTCATCAAAAAGATCTCATAGGAACACTTGTCATGACATCGCTTGTTGTTCAACAATAAGGACACAAATGATATATTATAGAGTCCTACGCAGATCTTAGCAATTTGCCGTAACATTTATGAGAAGTTTCACATCCGTGATCTTCAATGATTGAATGGAAACTCCCGCTGTGGTCAACACCAAGCGACCCGACAAAGCAGTCACTTCGTAACTCCCGTGGATTACGCTTAGTGTGTCTCAAACGGTCTCATCGTGGAGTGATGCTTGTGTACTTCAATGACTCATCCGAATCAGAGGTGTACTTCGACATCGTGTTATCTCACTTGTGGGACTCCAGTTTAGGAACGGCCTTTGTAAGAATTAGAGATGTGTTTTCACACTATGCTGTTAACACCCTCGAACTTCAAACTTGTAAGTGCCGGAATCCGCTTATTACTAAACTGTTTTTATGTTTTCTTCTTATGGAAGCTCCGGAGCGGATTGATCGTGCAGACTCTCCACATGTTCATACCAACAACACATGAAAGTTCTCATCATAATCAAAGGCTACACAAAGTTAAAGATGATTCTTCGTCAATATCAAAGAATCTACAAAGTTTAAAGACTCGAGAACTACATCATTGGTAACCAAAAGACAAATAGAAGTGTGAGCATGGTGAAGAAAGACGTGGAGACACCTAACCAACAAAGTTGACATCGACAGACAACCACATTAATTGATCACAAAACATGAAGGAACAAAGAATTAAGACTATTCTATATCTACACACAAAGTTCAAGCTCGAGAAAAGTAAAGACCTAATCAAGTGGAGCATCATTTGAATGACCACCCCTTAGGGGGAGATTGTTAGCCTTAATAGTTTTTATTAGAAGTGATGGTCATTCACATTTAGGAACTTTGTAACGCGTGTTAGATATCGTGATAGAATAGTCAACGGGCTCGTGGATTGGGCTAAGCTAATTGGTTAGAAGTTATGTTAAGCTAGCCTTATATCAATCCATGTCCAATCCAATCCAAACGAGCCCATGCCAAGCCCATTAGGGCATCTTCTACTTGTACTATATATACCCCTCAAGTATGTCATTTGAGGGGTGTGCTTGAGTGTGTTGTGTGTATGTGTTTTCATATGAATATTGTTTTCATCTTCTTTCCTCTATCTCTCTAAACATACATACGAATTCATATTCAAGTCACCAAGTTCTTCATCTTTTCCTTTCTTATTCTCTACGCATATCATCAGTTTGTGTTTCACGTTTTACGCATACTGTTTGTGTAGAACGTGTTCTTGTTGTGTGGTAAAGGTTGGTATTTGTGATAAGGTATAAGTGATAAAAGGGGCTTTACAATTCCAAAAAAAATTAAAATAAATAAATATTGTCTTTTTGTCATGTTTTTCTTGATTCGTTAATATCTACGGTCTTTGTGCTGTCATTCAAAGAATGACACGGGTCTTTAGATGTTCTTCGAGTGTACATATTTTTTTCTCTTAAAAAAAAAGAAAAAAAAAATTAAAAAATCAAAAAATTATTTTTGGGAGAAAGTGAAACAATGGTTTATTGTCATTTCGTGCAAGAACCTGCTTTTCAAAGAAAGAATGATCCATGCTTTATCTTAAATCTTCAAACCTCATGCTCTGATTCTAAAACCAAATGTTTGTCGTTAAAAAGACAAATGTTTCCTTTCAAATATTTTTCCTTCAAATGATTCTTCTGAAAAATATTTGTCATCTGATGAAAACAAAATTGCTTTGAAAATACTTCGGACTCTACTTTTTTAAATCATCCGGGCTTCTCATTTGTCAAAATCTCTATCTTTCAATCAATAACATATGTCATTGATTGAGGGGGAGAATGATTTCAATCAAAAAGTGTATTTTTCAAACAATTGGCACGTAATCGAGAAAGGTCTACTCTTGAATAATCAAAAAGAACAATGTTTTACAATATTGTATACAATTGGTTCAAGACCTTTGTTATTATTATGTTTTCAAAAGATACTCAAGCATGTTTAATCTTTGGAGTCTAAAGTCTCAAACTTGATCCTTATCGGTTAAATGTTTCACATAATCAAGTCACATCTCCCCTCAAAAGCTTTCAAAATCAATTCAAATCTACAGAGATCACAATTCTCAAATGATTTGAATTTTGTGATCGGGGGAGAATTTGTGATTTAAATTGGATTTAAACTGATAATTCGATAAATGGTTTCATAAGTGTTTAGCAAGATTTCCTCCCCACATGTGCCAAACGATTTCAAATTTTCCATGCACATGTTGAGGGGGGCATCTTTTTAAACCACAAATAATTGAAACGTGATTGATTTGTCTCTAAGTGCAGGTTCCTTCTAATATGTGCAAAACTCTTTCAAACCTCGAGGCACATATTGAGGGGGAGCAAACTTATGAAAACCTCATCCTTCCCAATATGCTTTATCTACTTGATTTGATCAAGGAAGTGATGTTGATATCTTTTAGAAAATGGTAATCAAAGAATTTAATTCTTCCTCTTGCCTCCGTGTGCCAAAATGATTTCAATTACATGATGCACATGTTGAGGGGGAGCTCTTTTTCTAAAAATATCAAAAACAATTCAGGTACAAAATGCTTTGATAATATATCACAAGTATCTTGATTGATTTTCAAATGGTTTTCAATTGGTTCCAACGGCAGATGAACAATACCAAATAGACCGACCAAATTTACTTTATGTATGGTGATATAAGGATGATAAGGTTAGGTATTAGTTCCCATGATCCGCCAGAACCGGAGGGATCTACCCATGGACAATCCACTAGATAGTGTAGAAGTCCTTAGGTATGATGAAAAAAGGAGAAAAGTGAGATATGGGAAGAGTGCGGACTGAGACAGAGCTAGTATTGGAATAAACCCAACAAGGTTCTAGTTATGAAGTCTCGGTAAGCACTGAAGGGGTTGAAGAATGAAAAGAAATGAAACGAGAAAAGGGTGAAAAGAAATAGCCCTCCAATTTTTCAACCTTAGGGCAGAAACCGGGTTCAATACATATGCTACTGGTGGTTACTAAGGTAACACTGGTATTGAAGACAAGACATCATGGACCCAGTGACGCACTGCACTAAAACTTCCTAAGCTACTCAAGTTCCTCTTAAAATGGCTTGTTTCATTCTCACGGGGAACCCACATAATCTATCGACTTTCTCTTAGAGATTGTTGATATTAAAGAAGGAGACCCTCTCCCTAGTCTCCGACATAGGAAACAAATGTGCACTATTGAGTCTAGAGCCTCGAGATCATCTATAAATCTCATTAGGACACATCATCCTTGAAGACTCACAGTTTCACACAATGTGGAATGTCAGAATATATTTTGAGAGTCCTACGCATTATCCTTGTGGTATTGCCAAGACTTGTTATGTCATCTGGACTTCATCAATGGAGCGATTCAAAATTGAATTGTTCCTTGTCCAGAAAAATGGATTGACGGATTCTTTTGAAAAACCATTCGGTGTGCTCAAAAATTCTTTTCGTTAGCACGTCGATTGTGTATTATGTTTTCAAAATCAAAAGGATATTTATGATTGATAAGTGATTTTCCATAAAACCTTGGTTGTATTGCGAAAATCTTTATATCTAATACACGATTGTTCTCAAATCATTTTCATCAATCAGTGAATCTCAATTCGCTGGTTCACTCATTCCGTGTTGTCTTCTTTGAGACGTTCCGGTTTGAGAACGGCTAGAGCACCGCGAAACCTCACAAGGAAATTCTTGAATTATACACGATCACAGCAAGATTTATATCTTGATCAACGGGAACCGTGGGCGTGTACCTCAATTCAACGAAGTGATCAAAGACACTTTCGTGCGCTTTATTGCTAATCATTGTATGCGGTACACCCGACGCTTGCGGTGATCGAATGGAGATGTCAATCCATAGCCGCATGCTCACACAACACATTCATTTCTAAAGAAATCATGATAAGTGCATCAATGACTCTGATATTTTCACTCCATGCTTTTGCTACGCTACTGCAAATATCATGAATCAACTAAAGCTTCCGCTACTCTGATAAGAAGAAATCATGATCTAGAATGTGAGCATGTCGGTCCATAATGTCACAACATCACATAATACCAACACTACAACGGATGAGTCAGAGATTTATGGTAGCTGATGATCTCAAAGCTGGTTCAGCACTCATTATCACGTGGATCAGTTAAAGACATCTACTTGGATTATCCATTCATGCTAAAAAGAAGAATCAAAGACTACGAGCTTCAGAGCTAAGAACTTTAACAAGAATCCAAGAACAATCCTAATGTAATATCTGTTCGTATTCATTGTAATTTGAGGTGACCTCCCTTAGGGGGAGATTGCTAGGATTTAGTAAATCCAGTTATTAAAGTGTCGGTCACCTCAAGTAAATGTAATCGTTAGAAAACTCATAGTCGTAGTTATTTAAAGTTAAGTAGTATTTAGTTATGTAACACCGTGGAGGACGGACGGGTCTTTACCCACTGTATGCCTGATCCACAACCCGTAGGTGGCATTTTGTGTATGACTATAAATACTCTCTACCTCCCAAGGTAGAGAGTTGGAGCTCATAATAATACTTTCATTTTCTCTCATTAAGTTCCCAAACCTCTAACTCTTTCTCTCTCTAAAAACCTTAAGTTATATGCCTACTTGTGATCATGTTTTGATGTGTTTGTGAAATCCAATATGTTACATTCTTAAATGTTTCTCACGTCATATTATAAAAATAACTAGCCCATTATTTTCTAGTTTTTAATATCGTTTATCTAATAGTTTTATCCTGTTTATAAATAACTTTTCGTTAACTAGTGTTTTCTAAATTTAATAATGGTATTAAATCTTACAATTCATATGTAATACCCAATATCATTTACCAATTATGTAGTTAGTTATTAAAGTTTATCACAATACCTTATACATATCTCAAGTCCAAAGCTAACGATCAAATATGTTCAACGTTCGATGTTTAAATAAATATTGTTACATGTTTAATAGATTAAATACGATAAATGTCCAATGTGTATTCCACATTCAATTTCACTTTATAAACTAAGTACCAATTACTTACCCGAGCCCTTATCGATATTAATCAACTCATAGATCCAATTAGTCAATTGTTTCACATTTATAAGATGTTATCACAACTACTTAGACTAATATAGTTACTAATCAAACTAATAACCTCACATCTCTAGTTTATTTAGAATATGCTTTAAGCCATTAAGCAACCAAACCCAAGAACTAAAAACTAGTAACAAGCAAATGAGACACATCCGGGTCTTGACCACTCCAAATATCAATTAAATCAAACAGAGGAACCCAATCCGGGTTGCCTTGACCCGAGAGTATCAGCGCAACCACGAGACCGTATACAAATATAAAACACTGCCAACGAGACGCGTGACCTCTCGTTAGCCACGACGTAATCTCAACTTTCGTAACAACCAAATTATAAACGCAACTGAAAACGTTTTCTTACCACACGGTTCAATTATAAAACTTATAAAATCTGTTTTTGACCATATCTTGTATACACGAATTTATTGTAAAACCGGTGTAACACTTTCATAGTCCACGATAAATAACACAAATAACTCGTATGTATATATTTTTGGTACTATACGACCATATTTAAAATGTTTTATATGTTTTTCTTCATGAAAAACATAACACAAGTTATATATGAACTCGTTTAAAACAAAAATAAAATTAATAACGGGCGTTTAGGACTTACCGAGAGGAAAAAGAGAAGAAACGAGTGGGTTGGTGTCCCATACGAGTACAACTCATATACCAAGGTTGGAACCCCAAAATAAAACGTAAAACCTCACAAAAATTAATAGTCCGATTCTTAGTTTTAAGATCTGAGGCGCCTGTGTGACTTTGAACATGAGTGTGTTATGAAAATAAAACCACGAGATCCCGATCTACAAAATGGGATGGGTGGTGTTGATGTAGGAGATGGCCGGAAGTTGGCCGAAAAAAATGGCGGCGCCGGAACCCTAGATGGAATCGCCAGAAAACTTAGAGAGAGGAGTGATAATTGTGTGTGTGTTTATTAGAGAGAGAAAGTAAGTGGAAGAAATGAGAGAAAGAGAGTGGTGTGGGGTATTTATATACCCAGGAGGGACCAAACTTGTATACTCAAACTCACAAGGGCGACTATGTAACTTCCTCAAGGGACCTTAGATGTAACTTTGTAAAACTTTTGTTATATTAGGTTCGGGGCTCGTTTTGACTAGTAAACCAGGGATTTGTGACTCGAGAGTTACGCCATTGTTTTTAAAATATTAATTCCAATAAAAACGATATAAAATACGACTCGTATCTCAAATTAAATCAAACGGTCGCTCTAATCGACGTTTGTCTAATTACGATGCATCGAGGAATTTACGAGTTTTCACAGCCTCACCTCCTTAAAAGGAATCGCGTCCTCGCGATTCAATTCAAGTCATCCTTTAAAGTCTAGAAGGGGTTAGTGCAAAAGCACGAGGGTTTATCTTCACGTTCCCTACGTGAATCTAAGATCTTACTGTGAGTTTCTATGAGCTTCGAAGACAGAGAGGCAAATTTTACTAAAGTTGCTAGGTTTCATCATCTATGTTTTCGATAGGTCAACGAAGTTTAAACGTCCAAAAATTAGGATTCCTTAAAGGGATAACGATTTCCTCATCGGCGAGTCATTTCTTCCTATTACACACGAAATGTTGGGAACTCTCTACTGAGTCTCGATGGTAGCTTAAGGCTCTGAGCTACTGGTCTCAATCTTGCAAGGATTTTCCAAAGGATTGATATAGTGGGGATTAAGTTTTCACGTTTACTAATCGCTTCATGTAATTTCATGGTGGATTCTTAAGCTTAATTCTAGGTTATCTCAGAGGGTTCAAGAGATTTACGTTGTCTATGTCTCCAAATGGTTTGTGAGTAACTTACATATCCATCTCAAATTAGAATGGTTTCCTTGGTATCTTCTTAAATAGGTTCAGAGTTGGTAGGTTGGGTATTTCCATTTCTACCCAACAATCGGGATCGGCACTTACGACCATAAAGGATCTCTTACGGTGCCTTTGAGGTACTAAAGCGATAGGTCTGGTTATAGGAGAAGTTGGCCAAGGGAAGGTGTCCATCCCAACCATTGCCAAACTTGATGGGTATGCTACGTATTCTACTAGGGTTCGAATGGTTCCTCTACTTCAGCCCTTAGTCTGGAGATGATATGATGCAAGCATATCCAGATCGGTTCTCTCGGCCCTAGGAAGTGATAGATGAAAAATGGGTGTGTGGCGATTGCTATAGTCCGGAAAGGATATAAATCAGCATTTCCTAAAGCACACGGTTTCCTTTACGTGTGGAGAAGTCCATTTGTATAACTTAGGTTTTTCGATCGCACTTCTTCTTTAAAGAGTATCGAAGGGAGTTGAAGGTTGAGAAAGAAGAATCAGATGTGTTCTAACATGGTGAATCTCAGGTAGATAAAGTGGATCAAGGGGATTCCCTTTTTCCAATAGAAGTGTCATAGTGGAAGGAATGCAAGGAGCTAGAGTTCGAAGGTGAGGTCTAGCTTATTGGAGCAAGTCACTTTACTAGAGGGAGAGGATTGAGTACTCTCTCACCTCCTTAAAATAGCGAGGTTCTCTAGTGTTGCTACAACTATATAAGGAGAGACGAGCAATGTCATCCATACTTTCCATTTTACTAATTAGCGGGAGGTGAATAGGTTGGTAAGACTACTAACAACCACTTAGGTAAAGCCAGGGATCTACTTCCAAGGTTTCATCTATGGTGTAGCTTATCATTTGGTGAGAGGTGTCCGAAAGGTTAGCAGGTGCTTCCCGAAAGATGAGAGAAGGATTATGTGATTTTACTAGAGAGCGGGGTTCAGGTTTCTCCTTAGGATTTCAAGATTTCTGCTGAGCACGGAATTTCTACTAGTTGAGAAGTCTAGGAAGTTCAGAGTATGTCTCTATTAGAAAGTGTTGATTGCTACCAGCAATCGGTCGGTTGACTTAGCATGATGTCTAGGTTAGAGACAAAAGGTACTATTCTTAAAAGAGAGTATTGGTTCTAACCGCAGTCAGGCGATTGACCCATTGATGCACTTAATACTTAACGTATAAAGGTTCAATACCCAACTCCAAAGTTCTAGTTCCCAAAAGAAGTTCGACTATCGATCGATATCCATTCAACCCTTAAATACGAGTGGAGGTTAACGGCTCTGAGTTAGTTTACTAAGGAATTTCGCATCGATGGAGTGTAAGGTATCATATTGATAAAATAGGGTAGGTATTACCATAATCGGTGGTGTGACGTAGCAGACTATTGTTGACAACAATGTTGAGGTTTCAATGTTGCTAGAGTCAACATCGACGGAACAACATCGACGTAACAGACTATTTCGAAATCAAATACCGATTAAAGGTCGAAAGATGATTTTAACAAAGTTATCAACGAAACGGAGCCGAATAATAATTCCAGGCCAAATGATGATTCGAAGTCAAATGATGAGTTAAAACTCGGAACAAGATCAAAATCACAAAATCAAAAACCCAAGGATCAAAACCCAAAACCGAATCCAAAATAGTCAAGACCAAATCCAAAACAGCTCAAAACAATTTCAAATGCTCGAATAGGATCAACGAGGCTTATGTAAAAAAACGATTCGGATGAAAACAGTGCCAATCGGGCCTCACCCGACTTATGGCGAACTATGCTCAAGTGTTACAAACAAGAATTTCACAAAACGGAGACGTATAACGATGCGAGAAGTGTTACGATTCAAGAGGTGTTACGATGCGAGTGTGTCGTGTTGTGAAAAGGGCTTCGTGATGTTTGGTGAGTGTGAGTGTGCGAGTCCACCTAAAGTTTATCGTTCTTAAAACCAATCTTTAACCCGAACATAATTTCATTATAACAACTCCCAATATTTTCAAAATTCACCTCTGAGACGGACATAGGTGATCAGTCCATGTCCTGCTGTCTCTGGCTGAATATAGGTGATCAGTCTATATTCAATCGAGGTTCGATAAATTTTTATTAAGCGAGGAACAACCAATTATTATAACCAATTCTTAATATATATGCCCAAAATGTATTCATTTTCTTATCTCAAAAATATCTCGTTGCTCCATCTAGTTTATTAGCGTTAGGTATCATCGTGTGTGTGTAGTATCGACTCGACAAGACACCATGAATGCACTCAATTAACCACAATGCGACTCATAATGACACAATGAGACGTCTAAACGATAAACTCTATAGTTTAATAAGTTTCAGAATGAATAGTTAGATCTTATCGAATTCGTCAATTCGATAAATTCAACCATTTATTCATGTCGCTTATTATCCACAAACCAGTCACATCCTAACGAGTCATAAGGATAATTCACCCATTAATAACGTTATCCTACGTAGATAGCGGGCACCTATTAGGTTCGTCAACCTAATAAGTCCGTTATCCACGTGGATCGACGCTATTAATGTTTGGTCATCCGTAACCCAAGCACAACACATAAATGACATTAAATATTCATAAATGACACCCTTCGATAAACGTACTCTCGAAACATTTAATGACTCCTTTATTACAAAATATTTCTATTTTTAAACGTTAGTTCCCTTTTTAAAATGTTGGATAACAAGGCGAGCCTTGTTATCGAATGCTTAGTACAAAACCATTTATCATTTATATTTTCTAGTACGATTTACTAGTAGGTATATATATAATTCGATATAAATTTTAATATAAATTCATTCATTTCACTTATAAATTTCAATAAAAATTCCGATAAAAATTTCAATATAAATTTCGAGTCATTATTCGTTTCGAGTTCCCAAGTCCGAGTCATGACTCTCGCTTTTACACAATCATATTGCCCAAATAAATACTAAAGACTGATATTATAATACTGGGGTAGTCGAGGCTAGAAAGGCACGATAACACCTGACGTAGCGCAAAGTTGACATATATATCATTAAGTCCAAAATAAACAATTTTCACAATTCTAATTAATCCTTCAAACAATCTCATACCAATCTCGCTATCTAAATAGACAATCAAACATACCCAACACCATTAAACATTTCCAATTGACTCTTTCAATTTCCCAAACACAACCGATTAACGGGTATCAAATCTGATGTTTGTCAATAACTTGCCAATTACCCAAAACACCACAACTAATTTGTTATTCAATTAAGGCTGTTAATTGAAATGTCGTTCGATTCCAAAAATCTGATTCATACCAATGATTCAACGTTAACCAAATAATCACACGTTAGTCCGATTTATTATCTGAAAACACTTACTGGTTTCACATATCCTTATAACACTAACGGACATGAATTCATTAGTAATAATTAAAACCGATTACCACTTGTTTGACAATTCTAAAGAATAAAACAACGGTTTACGAAAGTTTTGACTCAAAATCGTGACACGAGGCTATACACCCTTCGACATTATCAAACCGTTATAATCCATCATCTAGTTATGACCAAGGACACATAAACATGATAAGATGCAAAAACACGTGAACATGACACAACACACGATACCAACACACTAGTTTACATGTTTTATTAGCTTTAACGCGTTTTAGACTCGCGTTCATCAAAACTTAACCGTGGAACTCACATTCACGAGACAAAAGGTCTCGCTCGCGACTCCCTGACTTAGTTATAATAGTACAAATTCCTTTATATTCCCAAATCATTCCCACAACCACTACTAATTTGCAAGTTTTAAATCAAGCGGTGAGATTACGCCAGGAAATTGTGTAACCATGATACTTTGAGAGTATCCGCATTATTGATAAATAATGTTGAATTATTGGTTATCACATTCTGTGTTCATTTGTTCACTTTAATCTTCCAAGTACATTCCAATAGATCCCACGTATTTGTGTATATTCATACAAAGTTTTCTCTTTATTGTTTTGGGATATACCCAAGGAAACTACTTAATATAAGTTAAGTGTTATAGATTTAAGATTTGGGACTCCACACTCTGTGAAAGGTATAGTGCGTGCGAAAACATGAGGACATGATTTCTTTGCATGTATGAGCATGAGGACATGCTTATAGGGCGTGCATAAGCATATGGAAATGCTTATGGGGTATGCGTAAGCATGAGGACATGCTTACTGTGTGTGCATAAGCATGTGAAATGCTTATAGTGAACTATTAAGATAGGCAAACTTAAATCGTCCACTAACAGAGCACACACTCAATCAAGTGTTCAATCAAACCGTTCATCAAATAAGCCATAAACATCTCATCAATCATCTTATCAATCAATTCGTCTAATGTGTTCTCAATCATCTATATCCTTAAACTTGTCATACGCAAGGCTTTAGCTCGGCAGGCAGGCACGTGGCGGTCATAGGGCTAAGTTTTCAAAAAGTGGTTATAGTCTAGGTTTTGAAAATATACCAGTTCTCTATAACCTAGGCTCTGATACCAATCTGTAACACCCCAAAAATACGGTCTAGCGGAAGCATACGAGCCTTTGGGTTCTAAAATCTTGGTATCACAACATAAGGTACAAAGAATGTGTTAATACAAATAAGCCGTAAAAACGTTTATTTATATTTTACGATCTTCTAATGTTTTGTCGATAACAAAAGTAAAATCATATTAACGAAACAAATAAAATACGTAAATGGTTTGAACTAATAGTTTTATAACACACTTACGTTTTCACATAAAACGCTATAACAAGATTAAGTGATTTTATATTTTAGATACACATGTACAACAACTAGTGTTTACATATTGGCTTAACAAGCTTAAGTAACTCTATGAGTTAGATACATATGTACAACAACTAGTGTTTACATATTGGGTTAATACATACTTATATTAAGTACACTAAAATGGGTAAAAACAAGTATATACTAAAATGGGTAAAAGCAAGTATATACTAAATAGATAAAAACTAGCAAATGGTTTTTGACCCATAACCCATGGTTTTATATATACCACTTACACAAGTTCAATGTATCCTTAAGGTACATTGTATCTAGATTGAAAACCATGGATCAACCCATAACCCATGACTCATGACCCATAACCCAAAATACCCATGGGCAAAGAGGAACGGACCACGGATCCCTAGCTTTGTGCTAGCCGGATCCCAAGTGGAAGGGATCCGTGGGATTCGGGGAAACAGAGAGAATTTCCTCTATAAATAGAGAGCCATTTATTCCTTTCTATTCATCCCTTTACACATACTTCCCCAAGTATTCTAACCTCTAACCTCGATCCAAGAGATCTATGTAGCTTTTCTCTTTGTTTATGTGTGATCTTGTAGGTTCCTCTTAAAGGAAAGATCACCACATCTTGAAGACGTGCAAGCTCAAGTCCATGAGTTGCCATAAGCCGTCATCATCAAGACAACGAAGGTTCTCTTGTTGATAGTTCTTCCTTTCTCCATAGATGTTGGGTTGAAGGCATTAGTGAAGAATGCCAAAGTGTCAAGATGAAAGCATTCGTGAAAGATGCTAATCATCCGCCAAAGCATTAGTGAAGAATGCTTAAGGTGTCAAGACTAAGGCATTAGTGAAGGATGCCAAGCGTTGTGTCAAAGGCATTAGTGAAGGATGCCAAGAATCAAATCAAGTAGCATTTGGGAAGAATGCTTAGGTCCTATAATCAATGAGGTACATCGTTATACATATAAGTGTTTATTTATTCACAAGGATGGTGATATCCTTGATGGTGTTGTAACAAGGAGTAGATCTCCTTGATAATAGGTGTTAATAATAAGTAAAGGGTAGTAGTTCCTCCATAATGGAACTAGGTGCTTAGCCTAGTACCTAATAAAGGGTAGGCGACGTTGTGATAGGATTAGTTCTCCTAAGGTGTGAAAGAACTCGGTGGTTAGCCTAGCACCGTATAAAGGGTAGGCGACGTTGTGTTAGGTGTGGTTCGCCTTGGTGTGAAAGAACCCGGTATTTAGCTTTGTACCGAAAAAGGTTAAGCGACGCTGTGAAGGCTTCTCCGCCATAAGGAGTTGGTGTAGTGTTTACGAACTCTCGAGTAGGTGACTCGGGAGTGGAGTAAGGCAAGGAAGGTGTCCTTGTAGCCGAACCACTATAAATACTTGTGTCGTGGTGATGTGCTTCTTACTCTTTATCTTTCATTTACACGTTTATATATCTATCTATCAACGTCCAACATAAACAACCAAATAGATTGACATAAGTCGTTCTAAATATTTAAAAGGAAGTTTTAAATTGGTAAAACTATTCAACCCCCCCTTCTAGTTTTCCACAGAATGGTTTTTATCCCATTTGTTTAGAATAAGATTCATTAATTCAAAACATTAAGTTTACATTAATGAAAGTAGTGCAGAAATAGGCCCAAAAGATAATCAAAGCGGTCTCGTTTATTCATCAGAGTCGCCAATGACCATGCCCCTTGCCAAGCGTCATCCATTAGTGAGCTGTCGCCTTAATCCTGAGAACACATGCTAAAAAGGTCAGCTTACACTGGTGAGTTCATAGGTTTAAATTCAATAAAATCATAGTGGACCTGTAGGAGTTGATTTGCTATGCAAGACGTAAGATAGATAAATACCGTTTGCACACACCGATCCTACCCGGATCACCAACCATATAACCATATCCCGCATCCGTGGATTACTCGGGCCCCATGACTCTAGTCCAAGATTGTCGTGGCAACCTCTAGAACGAGCCACCAACCACGGACTAGGTCGAGGTAGAAGTCTATTCTTAGCTAGGCAACGGTTCAACCTAGTCTAAGGCAACAACTACCGCACATGTATCTAAACAACAAGCATATAAGCAAATCCAAATAGTTTTAACGGTCCAAAATAGTAGCATGATTCTCACCCCAATATAGTTAAAACGTAGATAAAAGTGGGGCTATGAAACTCACCTTAGCCACAACAATGCACTATTCACTCATCGACACGACCGCATCTAAAGCTAATCTCCAAGGCATCCAGAAGAATGTACGACGAGTACGATAAAGTAGAAGTGACGCAACCTAATGCGTATACGATTATTCTTAAAGTATAGCTCATATGACAAGGAAGTTGATAAAAGTATTGTGTTGTAGTTTTCGTGGATCATTCATGTCGTTATTCTCAAAAGTACGTTATCGTTCCCAAAAGTTTACAATTGTTATCTCAAAAGTTTTGTTTTAACGTTTCGTGTGGTGGTAAGAAGCATAGACGCGGCATACAACTCACGCCAAAAAGTATATCAAAACATAACTCACACCAAAGATATAACTCACTCTAAAGAGGAAAAGACACCGACATAATTGAGACATACTACTAGAACACACGCCAAAAGAAGATACATCGACCAAGCCAAGAAATACAGACAATACTCAAGCTTGTCAAAGACTAGAAAATGACGACATCTATTTATGATGCATAAATAGGTTAATTAGTGAGTTTCGGTAATTTACCCAAAAATCCCCAAACGTACATGTTTTATTATAAAAGATAAGTTTCCATTTATCGCTCAATAATAAAGGTTTCTCAATTGTTATTCATAATTATACAAGTTTACAAGAAAGTACTTCATGTAAGATATATTAAGTAGTGTACTTATACATGACACATTCGTTTATTCCAACGTTCTGAAACTATTATGACTTTAATAAGTTATATCATCAAAATAATATTTCCAAACAAGTATATAAAGGCTAACACGTGTTGTAAAATACGAGTTACTATCGCATTTAATAAGGGTTTATAATAGATTAAACCGTATCCGTCAATAATATACATAGTTATATATTTCAATAGCAGCTTACATGTGAAAACGAAATATTAAATTTTATCGTAAAAACAATCATACTAAACTTATTTAAACCAAAACATTTAATAGAGTACGACATACTAATCATTATAACTGTTATCAAAAGTTTATGAAAGATATTTTGTATTTATAAAACACAAGTCATTATTGTAGTTAATAAGGGTTTTTAATAAATAAAACCTTATTTGTCGGCAATATAAATCTAAACATCTCACCATTAGTTACTATGAGAAAATAGAACATTAAGCATATCGCGAAACAAATACATCAAACTCATTTTCAAATCCAATATATCGTACTTGGTTAATTAAGAATAGTTAATATGGTGCATCTTATAATCAATATAACTCGTATCTCCAATGTAACTCTAATTTATAAAACGTTGTTGGTTCCCATATCGTATACGTAATATACGGTATTAATTATTAATAACGTATAGATTCTTAAATGTTTCTCACGTCATATTATAAAAATAATTAGCCCATTATTTGTTAGTTTTTAATATCGTTTATCTAATAGTTTTATCCTGTTTATAAATAACTTTTCGTTACCTAGTGTTTTCTAAATTTAATAATGGTATTAAATCTTATAATTCATATGTAATACCCAATGTCATTTACCAATTATGTAGTTAGTTATTAAAGTTTATCACAATACCTTATACATATCTCAAGTCCAAAGCTAACGATCAAATATGTTCAACGTCCGATGTTTAAATAAATATTGTTACATGTTCAATAGATTAAATTCGATAAATGTCCAATGTGTATTCCATATTCAATTTCACTTTATAAACTAAGTACCAATTACTTATCCGAGCCCTTATCGATATTAATCAACTCATAGATCCAATTAGTCAATTGTTTCACATTTATAAGATGTTATCAAAACTATTTATACTAATATAGTTACTAATCAACTTAAAAACCTCACATCTCTAGTTTATTTAGCATGTGCTTTAAGCCATTAAGCAACCAAACCCAAGAACTAAAAACCAATAACAAGCAAATGAGACACATCCGGGTCTTGACCACTCCAAATATCAATTAAATCAAACAGACGAAACCCAATCCGGGTTGCCTCGACCCGAGACTCAGCGCAACCACGAGACCGTATACGAATATAAAACACTGCCAACGTGACGCGTGACCTCTCGTTAGCCATGACCTAATCTCAACTTTCGTAAAAACCCAATTATAAACGCAACTGAAAACGTTTTCTTACCACACGGTTCAATTATAAAACTTTTAAAATCTGTTTTTGACCATATCTTGTATACACGAATTTATTGTAAAACCGGTGTAACACTTTCATAGTCCATGATAAATAACACAAATAACTCGTATGTATATATTTTTGGTACTATACGACCAGATTTAAAATGTTTAATATGTTTTGCTCCACGAAAAACATAACACAAGTTATATATGAACTCGTTTAAAAAAAAATTAATAACGGGCGTTTGGGACTTACCGAGAGGAAAAAGAGCAGAAACGAGTGGGTTGGTGTCCCATACGAGTACAACTCATATACCAAGCTTGGAACCACAAAATAAAACGTAAAACCTCACAAAAATTAACAGTCTGATTCTTAGTTTTAAGATCTGAGGCGCGTGTGTGGCTTTGAACACGAGTGTGTTATGAAAATAAAACCACGAGATCCCGATCTACAAGATGGGATGGGTGGTGTTGATGTAGGAGATGGCCGGAAGTTGGCCGGAAAAAGTGGCGGCACCGGAACCCTAGATGGGATCGCCGGAAAACTTAGAGAGTGAGAGGATTGATAATTGTGTGTGTGTTTATTAGAGAGAGAAAGTAAGTGGAAGAAATGAGAGAAAGAGAATGGTGTGGGGTATTTATATACCCAGGAGGGACCAAACTTGTATACTCAAAATCACAGGGGCGACTATGTAACTTCCTCAAGGGACCTTAGATGTAACTTCGTAAAACTTTCGTTATATTAGGTTCAGGGCTCGTTTTGACTAGTAAACGTGGGATTTGTGACTCGAGAGTTACGCCATTATTTTTAAAATATTAATTCCAATAAAAACGATATAAAATACGACTCGTATCTCAAATTAAATCAAATGGTCGCTCTAATCGACGCTTTAATTACGACGCATCGAGGAATTTACGAGTTGTCACATTCCTATTCACCCCCCCACACTTAAGTTGAACATTGTCCTCAATGTTAAAAACCAACTTCAAAGTATAGATATAGGGGAAAAATAGAGATGAAACCAGATATTCCCATGAGTTTGTCAGCTTAATTTTCTTCATTTCTAGCGTCCATTGGAGTAATCATTACCTGCACAAATTCTTATATACAAACAAAAGAGTTTTATTAAGAGGTGGCACCCCCCCACACTTAAGTTCAACCAAAGGTGTAAACTTTGGGGCGTGACGATAGAAAATCAAATTGGAAACACAGGGGTTGCCTCCCGAGAAGCGCTTATTTTATTAACGAGTCATAAGCCTGACTTGAATCTTCCCGAATTTACTTGACCACAAATGCAGCCTTGAACATTTTGAAAAGTTTGGGGATATACATGAATTCTTCACCAGTAGTTTCAATATCGTCCCGCATTTAACTCAATGATGGTTTCCAAGGAACAATTTGTGGAATTCTTCCTGGAAAAGGGGCTACGAAGGTGATGGTTTCGAATTCATTTTCAGGGGAAACTGTCTCAACTGATATTTCATTCATTTGCTCCTTGTCATAATATAACTTGATTCGGTGCCCATTAACAATGAAACTTCCACCCTGTTTGTCATAAAGTTCGACATAACCGGATGGATATCCATGTTTAACTATATATAGTCCAAACCATCTTGGTTGTAATTTAGGAGCTTTGAATTTGAATTTCATGTTGAAAAGCATAACTTTATCTCCGGCTTTGAATTCTTTTCGAACTCTTAGCTTTTTGTCGTGATAAGCTTTTGTTCTAGCTTTATACAGTTTGGAATTTTCATAAGCTCGGAGTCTTAATTCATCGAGTTCGTGCAATTGCAAGAATCTCTTTTCTCCAGCTATTTTGTGATCGGTGTTACAGTTTCTGGAGCCCAGTAAGCACGATGTTCAACTTCGAACGACAAATGACAAGTCTTTCCATACAGGAGTCTGTAAGGAGTTGTGCCAATTGGAGTTTTATTGGCCGTACGAAATGCCCACAGAGCATCGTCAAGTTTCTTCGACCATAATGAAGGATTTTCCTTCAATGTTTTCTCGAGTATTCTTGTAAGAGCTCTGTTGGTATTTTCAACTTGCCCACTTGTTTGTGGATGATAAGCGGTCGGGAATTGATGAAGAACTCCATATATTTTCGTGGTTTTCTCCATTTGTTGGTTACATAAATGGGTTCCTCGATCGCTTATCAGGGCTTTGGGGATTCCATAACGAGCAAAAAGCTTTTTTAGGAAATTAACGACGACACGAGCATCGTTCGTTGGTAAAGCTTCAGCTTCTGCCCATTTGGACACATAATCTATAGCAACGAGAATGTATTCGTATTTTTGGGATTTAGGAAAAGGTCCCATGAAATCTATTCCCCAAATATCGAATATTTCACAAACTTGGATGCTTGTCAATGGCATTTCATCTCTTCGTGAAAGATTTGTGGTTCTTTGGCAAGCGTCACAATTCTGAACAAATGTATGTGCTTCTTTGAATATTGGTGGCCAATAGAATCCAAAGATCAAAACGATTTAGTCGTGGTGGAAGGACCATAATGTCCCCGCTTAGGCCATGATGACATTCGTCAAGAATTTTGCGGGTGTCGGAACCAGAAACACATCTTCGGATCATTCCGTCAGGACACATTTTGAAAAGATATGGTTCTTCCCAAAAGTAGTATTTAAGTTCCGAAAAGAATTTGCTCCTTTGAGCATGAGTTAAATCTTTTATGAGAATTCCGCCAGCGAGATAGTTCGCAAAGTCAGCAAACCAAGGATTATCAGTTCCATCGACGGTCATGAGAGTTTCATCGGGGAAGTAATCATCGATTTCTTCTTCGCTTAACTCCTCAAGGTCTGGGTTTTCAAGACGAGATAAAAGACCAGCCGCTAGATTCTCTGCTCCTTTCTTATCTTTGATTTCGATATCAAATTCTTAGGGTAGCAGAATCCATCGGATAAGACACAGTTTAGCATCTTGCTTGGTGAACAACTATTTGAGTGCTGAGTGATCGGTGAAAACGACTGTCTTTGAGAGAACAAGGTAGGATCGGAATTTGTTGAATGCGAAAACTACGGCCAGTAATTCTTTTTCGGTGATGGTATAATTTTGCTGAACACTATTCAGTGTCTTGCTTGCAAAATATATAGGCCAAAAGTGTTTTCCTTCTCGTTGGCCTAAGACGGCTCCAATAGCAAAATCGCTGGCATCGCACATAAGTTCGAAAGGTAGTGACCAATTAGGTGAAACCATGATCGGAGCATTAGTCAATTGAGATTTCAACATTTCAAAAGCTTTTATGCAATCAGTATTGAAGTCAAAGATAGATTCCTTTTCAAGAAGTTTTGTCATCGGACGGGATATTTTTGAAAAATCTTTGATAAAGAGGCGGTAAAAACCGGCATGTCCTAGAAAAATTCTAACGGCTTTGACGTTAGTCGGTGGTGGTAGTTTTGTGATAATGTAAATTTTTGCTTTGTCTACTTCCATGCCTGCACTGGAGATCTTGTGGCCAAGCACAATTCCTTCGGTCACCATGAAGTGACATTTTTCCCAGTTAAGGACAAGATGCGCAGCTTCGCATCTTTCGAGCATTTTATCAAGATTGGAAAGACAAGCTTCAAATGAGTCTCCGAAGACTGAAAAGTCATCCATAAAAACTTCCATGGAGGTTTCGAGCATGTCTTGAAATATGGCTATCATACACCTTTGAAAAGTTGCAGGTGCATTACAAAGACCAAAAGGCATACGCCGATATGCGTAGGTTCCAAAAGGACAAGTGCAGGTGGTCTTCTCTTGATCGTTAGGATCGATTGGAATTTGGAAATATCCTGAAAATCCATCGAGGAAACAAAAGAATTTATTTCCTGCTAGTCTTTCAAGCATTTGATCATGAACGGGAGTGGAAAGTGATCTTTTCTGGTGGCTTTGTTTAATTTCCGATAGTCAATACAAACGCGCCAGCCAGTGATAGTTCTAGTTGGAACTAGTTCATTCCGTTCATTAGTCACAACAGTTATTCCTCCTTTCTTGGGAACACAGTAAACGAGACTTACCCAAGGGCTATCCTCAATTGGGTAAATGATACCAGCATCGAGAAGTTTTATGATTTCCTTTTTAACAACTTCTTTCATGTTGGGATTAAGTCGACGTTGACGTTCTACCATAGGTTTTACTCCTTCTTCCAAATTGATTTTGTGTTTGCAGAAATTAGGACTAATTCCTGGAATGTCGGATGTTTTCAAACCAAAAGCTTGTTTGTGATTTTTGAGGACAGAAACTAAACTTTCTTTCTCATTGTCCTCGAGCAATGAAGATATGACTACTGGAAGAAGTGAGTTTTCCTCCAGATAAGCATATTCAAGATGATCATGCAGAGGTTTGAGCACGAGATCAGTGGGTGTCATTGAAAGTTATCTCTTCAAAGTTTTCTTCCTCCATTTCTTCTTCTGTGTTATCTCCTTCGAACTCTACTTTCATGAAATCATCAAACTCTTTGTCAAAGTCTGTTTCATTGATTTTTTCAGAAGTAGTCATGAATGGATCGGATTCGTTAAGTAATGCATCCAATTCTTCGTCAATGACTTCATCAATAACTTCGATGTTGAAACAAGTGTCATCACTGGAATGTGGATAGCGCATCGCTTTATCGATTAGAAAGGTGATTCGATCTTCTCCAAATCCAAGGTTGAGTTCTTTTCCTTTCACTTTGATGATTGCATCAGCGGTATTTAGGAAAGGTCTTCCTAAGATGAGTTGGACTTTACTATCTTCTTCCATTTCTAAGATTACAAAGTCCACGGGAAAAATGAATTTACCAACTTGAACAAGCATATTCACGGAAATACCCATAGGATATTGATAAGGATGATTTGCTAATCGAATGCTCATTTTTGTTGGTTTTAGGGTGTTGTTGCATAACTTGGAATACAGCGAATAAGACATCAAATTGATACTTGCGCCAAGATCGGCTAAAGCATCGCATTTAATATTATTCCCGAAAGTACATGGAATAAGAAAGCTCTCAGGATCTCCGAGCTTTGGTGGGATCTTATTTTGGAAAATGGTTGAGCATTCTGTTGAAACAGACAGACCTTGATAGATCTTGAGCTCGTGGATCGTTATATATGCCTATGTAATCACAAGCACAATAAAAGACAATCTCTACTACTTATATTTATCGAATATAAACACAAGTAACAAATAACTAAGAACTCGTGATCCTCTATGGATCTTTATATTAACTAAAACCGAGTTTTCAATCAAGACATAACTCATTCTAATGTGTTCCTTTTATAGACAAGGAACCCTAAACAATATCGCTAAACCGCTTCCCAAGAAACGATAAACATAAACTAAATAAGATATACACAATCACTTTCTAATAAAGCTCATGTATATCCACACTAAATAAACTAAACACGGAATAAACACTTCCAGTAAACAGACTAATAACTATTATACTTCAACAGATTATGTCTTCGCAGAATCCACTCTTCTTCAAGAGAAACCCTTCAGAGAATTTCAAGATAATCCAAACTTCACATAATTCCCAACAATCCTCCCTAAACCGAATTTGACTTGGTTAAGTTCCAGCTTGATAGATCTTTAACAAAACAGCCCAGAGGATTGTGCACGAACAACAAAGAAGAAAGAATCCAAATAAGAACATCTCTATGATGAAGAAACTCAAACTCCATATCTTTGCAAAGAACAAATGACAATAGGTACATCAAAACAAATTAGTTTCATACTATTCTCATCACATCCAGTGTGTAAACTCCTGTGAGAGGTGAATCATTGAAAATAATGGATTTGATGTCTCTTTACCAATAGCCATCACTACCGGAGTAGCCATATGTTTAAGTTCGTAAACTATGGTACATCGATAACCATCTCGATTTATTGGCAAACCAACAACCATATAAACGGATTTGAAATGTCTTTACCGTAGCCGCTTGCTCGTGACTAGTCAATTTTAGAATTGGTGAATTGATAACCAAATATGGAAGACCACCGCCTTTACCACAAGCCATAGACACGCTGGCTAGTCAATTCTTGGATTCCAAAAGGAATAAGCCATGGTGAATTGATGACCATACAACACTCAAGAATTAAGCATGGGTGGTTGCATACCCTATGATTTTAGCAAACCATTACAATTATCAACAGATTTGATGTGTCTTTACCAAAGATGTACCTTTGACTAGCTAACTCTTTGACATACACAAGGTATATCCGTGAGTCAAGAACCAACAAAAGTATACAACAAACCCGCAGTAAAAGTTAGATAAACCCAAAAACATTTTTTTTTTTTTTTTTAACTAAGAAATAAAGAAAAGAAAGATTACAAAATAGTACAATCAAGATGAACCTTTATGTGATGTGTTTATTTTTAATCAAACCAACACATTGAGAAGCATGAAGCTCATCATTGCCAACCGGATTAGAGGCACTTCCAACTTCGTCTCAAAGAACTGCTCCATAAAAGTAACCGATAAAGGATAGAGCTTATCCGATAGCATACACAAATCATACCACATGTGGTCTCGAACCACATGAACACAAGGCAGAGGATAAAATCTCCAACTCTCAATCTCCCACGACGTGAATTCTTCCAAATAGAAAACCCTTTACCTTCAAGATTGAGAATCAAACAAGACCAAGATCACCCAACAAATATAAACCGTAACTCGTTGGTGGATGAAAATTATAATACTGAATGACATGTTCATACAACATCTTCAAATCATGTCTTGTCACCAAATGAAGAATGTCCTTCAAGAAGTTGAACTCAATAGCAGTATCATCCAATCGATAAATAGTGTTAAGCTTCCCAACTTTCCAATTAACCAATACCACATTAGTTCCTTCAGAAAAACTTCAACAGTCCAACTTCAATAAAGGTAGATTCATCACCTTGAGATCTAAATAAGGAGTCTTTGAAGAATGTTTCCTAGCCACCGATAGAACTCCATAAGGAATTAAATTTCCTTTAACCAACCTTTTCGCCTCCTACCAACAATTGTATCTCAGATCGCCTTTAGAGCATCATCCCGACCCAATGAGTTACCCAAATCCACACTTTGCAACGCTCGTAAGAAACCAAAGAAGATTTAGCGTAAACAACCACATCGTAAGAAGGAGTAGCTTTAAGTTGTGTCGGTAACAACCGGAGAGATCACCGAGGTAAAACATCATCAAAATTATCCACTATTTCAACTGCTTTTATGTCTCTTTGCTTTAGGAACATCGACATTGAAGCAATTCTTTCCAATTGAGAAGAAGAAGTAGAACCGAGGAGGAGAACCGATAATCATATTATATCGTTTAATCAAAGCATCATCGACAAAGCACCGATTTGCTTCATTGACATACCGTAATTATAAATAGCGTAATTCTTCACAACTCGCCTCATATGATTCCTCTTCCGAGCAAATCATTGGTTTTTCTCTTTGGCTTTATGTCTTTGAGCAATAAGAGCTATCCTCTTTGCGTACCGCTTCTTGCTTCCTTCGATTACCAAGAGCCACCATTTGATCCACAAAATTCTCATTATCAAAAGATGCTCCTAATATAAGTTTTGCAAGATTTGGATCGATGCACCTTGAGTAGTATAAGCATCCCATTGATCATCGCGATCTTAGGAAGTAATGCATCAAGCTCTAATTTTCTTTCAGAGACAAATTAGAATCGATCGATCTTGAAGAAATTTAGCAACAACACGACTCTTCCGCATATTCTCATAATCAAGAAACATCCTAGCTTGAGCTTGTTTTTCTTTAGCGCTACTGCACTGAACCAATCATATCATCAATCACGCCTTCCTTTCCTTTGTCGAAGATTTCTCAAGAGAACCAATTTGAGCTTCGTAAGGAATAATCAAACCAACATCAAGAAACATGTTGAGACAATTCCTCAACAGTGTAGAAAAACTTTAGAAGAAGAATTCAACTTATACATTCTCCCATCCATAAAAACTTCATCATCATCTCAAAGGTGAAACCTTTGGTTGTTCTTGTAAAGATGAGGTTTGACCATGATCAAGAAACCTCCTCAATTAGAACATCGCAGATGCATCAACCACGCTTGGCTCCTTTGAAGTTTCAGCAGATACCTTATTCAAATATTGTCTTCTTCGCTTTCTAGCAAATATAATAGGCACCTTGCTCCTTGAAGATTTAGCAACCGGAGAAAAACATCGATGTAAGAGTCGATCACCAAGATTCCAAGGATGCATGAAGATTTTCTTCATCCTCCTCTTCGTAAGAAACCGTAACTCTTTTTACCCTCCGACTTAGTAATTCTTCCAAGTTCTCAACTTTAGTTTCCAATTCCACAATCTTATTACCAAGAATAGACTTGGTCTTTGCAAGTTCTTTCTTAAGATCACCACCTCACCGCATACTTGTTCATCGAGCATATAATGAGGTAAGTGTAATAGATCCTCATCTCGTATCAACCGATTGCTCGCTTGTAATTGGAACTTCATTGGACCGCTCAGAGTAACATTAACCTAATCAACATTAGAACATCCTTCACCAAATGGATTCCTAATAGGACTCGTGTAGGCAATCTATCAATATCAACCCGAACCTCATCAATAGAAACTTGTGTAGGTGATTGACTAGGACAGGTCTAGGTGAAGGTATGAATGCCTCAAAGAATGCAGAAGGGCCCTCATCAACATCAACCGAAAGATTACCATCGTAGTATTGGAAGAAGGTAAAATAACAACATTAACCTCATCGCCAGCCTCATTCTCCGAGGCAACATGGCGCTAATAAAGGAAAATGTGTCCTTCAAATTTAGTTCTCATCAAGCAAATAACTTAGAAGTTAAAACACCTATGGGATAAAAAGCTTGTGGTGGGGTAGAAACATTCAATATCATCTCAAAAACCTAGGGTACATCAAAACTTGCCCTTTTCCTAGTGATATTCTCACCATATTCTCAAAAATAAACTTAGAAAATTATAAGTCAAACCCTTAGATAGACAAATAATACCACATCCCAATTGAGTTGAAAATCGATCCCATCCTCCGGACTTATTGCATACACATCAAGCAACGATGAACCAAAAACCTCCACATAGGACAAAGTCGATTTTTAACCACATATCGGCCCTTCTACCTTGATATCCAATCGCCCTAAGCCCATCAAGTACCACCGTAGAATCGTAATGATAAACCCATTCTCATCATTCAAACGGTTGTCTTCTTATCGTGTCTTCGTCACTACATACTGCTCCGCCAACTCTTGCAACTATCTCAAGATCACTTCTTTTCATAGTCGACGCCCAAATTGAGTAACCAAGGATTCATATATAGCATTTGGAGAATGCGTTAAAGCATACCGAATCTTTGATCTCGAAGAATGCAATCATCGGTCTATACAACTCATCTCCCGAGCAGCTTCCTTAAAAGCGACCTTATTATGATCATGTTTGAATTGAAGCGCCATTAGAGATTTTGAAAATTAGGGTTACGATTTGCACAAATGGAAGTGTTTTGAATGAGAGTAATAAGCTTAATCACTTAAAATGGGATGAATATATGCCAAGAGAGAATAAATACAATTTCCCAATTTTGGTCAAAGTTGACCAATGATGACGAGACTTCTACTTTTACTCATATTCACTTTTAACTTGGTAGTGTAAGATATAACTTTTCACATACACATCAAACCATAACACAAAGTAGCATATAGATGGAATTCTAGAGAGAAAGTTAGAGGTTTAGGGAACTTAGTGAGAGAAAGTGAAAGATATTATTATGAGTTCCAACTCTACCTTGGAAGGTAGAGAGTATTTATAGTCTTACATAAATCGCCACACATCGGGTCGTGGATCGTGCATACAGCTGGTAAAGACCCGTCTGTCCTCCACGGTGTTACTTAACTAAATACTACTTAACTTAAAATTACTACGACTACGAGCTTAACGATTACATATACTGAGGTGACCGACTTTTAATACCGGAATTTCTAATTCCTAACAATCTCCCTAAGGAGGTCACCTCAATCATGTACCAAAATTACATTGAATACAACCGATAATACATTAACAATTGATCTTGCATTCTTGATGTAGTCCTTGCTCCTAAGCTCGTAGTCATTGATTCTTCACATTGCATGTTTGGTTACTTCAAGTGGAGGTCTTTACCGATCCACGTGATAATAATTTTGAGCCATCTTTTGAGATCATCACTATCAAAATCTCTAAGACATCCTATTGTGATGTTGTGACTTTAGGACCGACATGCTCACATTCGGATCATGATATCTTCTCATCGAGTAGCGGAAGCATTTGTTGAATCATGATATTGGCGCAGCAGAGTAGCGTAAGCATGGAGTGAAAATATCGAGTCATTGATGCACTAATCATGATTTCTTTGAGATGAATGTGTTAAGTGAGCATGCGGCTATGGATTGACCGCTTCATTCGATCACCGCAAACGCCGGGTGTACCGCATACAACAACAGCTAGCAATAAATCGCACGAAAGTGTCTTTGATCACTTTCGTTGAATTGAGGTACACGCCCACGGTTCCCGCTGATCAAGACAAGTACCGCCTGTGATCGTATAATTCCTAAGAATCTCCTTGATGTGGTTTCGCAATGTTCTAGCCGTTCTCAAACCGAACATCTCAAAGAAGACAACACGGAGTGAGTGAACCAAATAATTTTAAGTCCACCGATTGATGAAAAGAGATTTGAAAACAATCGTATTGCTCAATAGAAATTGTTTTTGCAATACAACGAAGGTTTTATTGAAAATCAATTATCAATCATAAAAACACCTTTTGGTTTGAAAATGAGTACACGGTCGATGTGCTAAAGAAAAGAGTTTTTAAGCACAAAGACCGGTTTTTCAAAGGTATCCGCCAATCCATAACTCGAACCAGTGATTGATTCAAGAGATTGAATCGCCCATTGTTTCTGCTCGCTTGTCACATGGTTGATCTATATAATAGATCTCACATGCCACCTACCAGAGCTTGTTTGATGTTGGCTCCGTAAGGCTTTCCATCTTCATTGTGAATATGTAAACACATCACTCGATGTTCCGCAATACCACAAGGATAATGCGAGGACTCAAGATATAATCTCTTTCCACATTGTGTGAAACAGAGTCTTCATTGAAAGTGTCCTAATGAGATTTATTGATGATCTCGTGGCTCTAGACTCAATTTGTGCATATTTGGATCCTATAACGAGACTAGGGAGAGGGTCTCCTTCTTCAATATCAACCATCTCTAAGAGAAAGTCGATAGATAATGTCGGTTCCCGTGAGAATGAAACAAGTCCTTTAAGAGGAACTTGAGTGGTTTGGAAAGTTGAAGTGCAAGCCACCGGGTCCATGACGCCTTGTCTTCAATACCGATGTTACCATCAAGAGTATATGAATTGAACCCGTTTCGCCTCTAAGGTTGAATAAATGGAGGGCTATTTGTTTTCACCCTTTCTCATTCAATTCTTTTTAATTCTTCAACCCTTCAAGCTTACCGAGACTTCATAGCTAGAACCTTGTTGGGTTTATTCCAAGACTAGCTCGCCTTAGTCCGCACTCTTCCCATATCTCATTTTTCTCCTTTATCATCATACCTAAGGACTTCTACACTAACTAGTGGATTGTCCTCGGTAGATCCCTCCGGCTCGCGGATCATGGGAACACATACCTAACCTTATCATCCTTATATCACCGCATATAAAGTAAAGTTGGTCGGTCTATTTGGTATTGTTCATCCGCCATTGGATCCAATTGAAAACCATTTGAAAATCAATTCGTATACTTGTGATATATTATCAAAGCATTTTGTACCGAATTGTTTTTGATATTTTAGAACGAGAACTCCCTCAACATGTGCATCAAGTATTTGAAAATGTTTTGCACACGGAGGCAAGAGAAAGAATTAACTTTTTGATTACCATTTTCTAAAGATATCAACATCACTTCCCACATCAAATCAAGTAGATATAGCATTTCCGGAAGGATGAGGTTTCCATAATTTGCTCCCCTCAATATGTGCCTCGAGGTTTGAAAAGAGTTTTGCACATACTAGAGGAACCCGCACATTGAGATAAATGATCACGCTTCAAATCATAGGTTTAAGATAGATGCTCCCTCAACATGTGCATGGAAAATTTGAAATCGCTTTGTCACATGTGGAAGGACAGCATGTACATCCTTATAAAACCATTTACCGAATTATCGCTTTAAACCAATTTAAATCACACATTCTCCCCGATCACAATTATCAAATCATTTGAGATTTGTGATCTCTTATAGATTTAAATTGATTTTGAAAGCTTTTAAGGAGAATTGTGACTTGATTGTGAAAGCGTTTGAACCGATAAGGATCGGATTTTAAGACTTTAAACTCCATTGATAAAACATGCATGTATATCTTTTGAAAACAATTTAATGCCAAATAACTTTTAATTTAATTGAAATCATTCTCCCTCAATCAATGACATAGGTTGTTGATTGAGAGATAGAGATTTTGACAAATAAGTCCCGATGATTATCAAAAATAGAGACCGAGTTATTTTTCAAAGCATTTGGTTTTCAAGAGATAAATGTTTATAGAATCGAGCATGGAATTTGAAAACATGTTAAAACATGGCTCGTTTTTTCTTTTAAAACCGGTTATTGCCTCGAAAATGACAATAAACCATTTTTCTCTTTCTCCCAAAATTTTTTTTTTTTTTTTTTTTTTTTTTTTTTTTTTTAAAAATTCGAACAACATCTAAAGTCCCGTGTCATTCTTTGAATGACAACATCAAGACCGTAGATATTATCGAATCGAGAGAAACATGACAAAATGACAATATTTTTTTTTTTTGAAGATTTTTCGAAATTTTTATATTTTTCTATTTGATTTTTGAAGGTTTTATAATTTTGTATTTTGTTTTTCAAATAGATATATACAAGAGATAGATGAAGATAGACCTTTACTCCTCGCCTTCCTCCTCAAGACGCTTGAGAGTTTCGTTGAAGGCTTTTCAAACCAAGTCGTGGAAGAATAAACTCAAAACGCTCTCTTGAAGAGCTTTGGTGAAGATGTCTCGCTAACCGATATTCGCACCTCACAAAATATAGTTCCACCACACCTTTTTCCACTTGTTCCCCGATGAAATGATGTCGAATGTCGATATGCTTTGCTCTTGAGTGTTGAACGTTGTTGCATGAGAGAGCAATAGCACTTTTATTATCACAAGACAGAGGATTTTGTTGAATTCAAAGCCATAGTCGATAATCGAGATCTCATCCATAAGATTTGAGCACAACAAGATGACATGGCTATGTATTCACCTCTAGAGGAAATAGAAGTACTCATTTGCTTTTTGAAGACCACCACAAGCTTATCACCCAAAATCGAGCACCTCCCGACGTATTTCGACGTGTATCTTGACAACTCGCATGATCAAGATCTCGATAGGCCGTTAGTGACATACCGTGTCCTTCGGTACCAAAGTCCCATATTGATGGTTCCTTGAGATACCGAAGACCCGCTTAATCGCTTCAAGGTGCTTTTTAGTAGGCTTAGCTCGGTATCTAGCACACATGCAAACAAATAACAAGATGTCCGGTCTACTAGCAAGTGTGAGATACATCGTGATCCAATCATACTCCGATATTTCGCTTGGTCAATCATGATCCCCGAGAGGTCCTCATCTAGTTTGGTTCGGTCAATCATGGGGTGTCAACAGGTCACATGAATCAAATCCAAATTTCTTTAAAATCTCTCATTGCATATTTAGATTGATTTATGAAAATGCCTCCGGACTTTGTGAAATTTGTAATCCCAAGAAAATGACATTTGTCCCATCATTGACATTTGAAACTTTGAACTCATTTCATTTGAAAACGATCACATTCCATTGGGTCCGCCGAGGCAAAATAATATCATCAACATAAATTTGAACATGAATTAAATGTTTGCCTCGACTTCGGTGAACAATGTAGGATCAATCGCCTTTGATGAATCCGTTGATAGAAGAAACTTTGACAAAGGTATCATACCATGCCCTTGAGCTTGCTTTAAACCGTAAAGAGCCTTCTTCAAACGATAAACGTGAGTAGGATGCTCTTGATTCACAAATCCTTCAGTTGGTCGACGAGACGACTTCTTTAAGATCTCCGCTCGTAAATGCCGCCTTTACATCCATCCGATAAACTACCATGTTCTTACTAGCAAGATTAGCCGAAAGATTCGATTGCCTCGATTCGAGCAACCGAGCAAAAGATTCTTCAAAGTCTATACCTCCTCTTGACGATATCCTTTAGCAACTAATCGAGCCTTGTTCTTCAACACATCACCATGCTCATCAAGTTTTACTTTGAAGATCCATTTTAGAGCTATAATCATAGCACGCCTGAGCAGTACTAACTCCCATACATCAAGACGATCAAACTCATGAATTTCATCTTGCATGGCATTGAACCAAATTATCTTCATTCATGGCGCTTTTAACATCTTTTGGTTCGATCTTAGATAGTACGGAGTTGAAGAAGCACCATAAGGCATCGGTTGCAGTTGTTTCCGGGTTGATACAGACGAGAGGGATTTCCAATGATGTTGTCTAATGGATGATCGTGAGTCCATTTTCCGAGGTGTTCATGTGGCGCTTGTTGAGGAACCGAGGTAGTCGAGTCGATGTCTCCTCAAGAAGATGGTTCGATGATGATTCAGAGTAGCAAATATGTTTTCAAATGGAGCATCTTCGTGAGTAGCAAAGGGATTAACTTCATCATTGATGCCGTAAACATTTCCATGATGTACATTTGAAGAATGATGATTTGTTGATGAGATCAAGGATCAAGCAGCAGTGCTTCTTGACTTAAAGATATTGAGACCAAGGATTGACTTCATTCATCGGAATATGAGCATCCTCTCGTTGTAGGATCAAGACCTCATTAGTAATTGAATCATACAGCCATCAAACATAGGATCAAACAATTTCTTTACATCATCTTCGATGGAGGTACATATGGAGTTTCTTGAGAGGAGTTTGGAACAAGGGATGAACCAATGGGACTGCTTTGAAGTGCGGGTCCCGAGTGGAGTGTCCAGAGCCATTTGACCGGTCACCATCAAACGTAACGTGAATTGTTTCCATGATATTTCGGGTTCTTTTGTTGTAGATTCGTATCCCTTTTGTTTGATGCATATCCTACAAATACTCCAATGTCGCCTTTAGCCCTAAGTTTGCCTAAGTCTTGACCTCATTAGTTGGATAGCACAATGCACCAAACACACGAAGGAAAGATAGATTAGGTTTTCTGTGTGGACAAGTTCATATGGAGTTTTTCCATGAATAGTGTGAATCGTGGAACGATTTTGTGTGTAGCATGCAAGGGCAATTGCTTCACCCGTAGAAACATTGGAACCTTTGAGTAGATCAAGATTGTTCTAGCGGCTTCAACAAGAGTACGATTTCGCCTTTCAACTACACCGCTCGCTGAGGGGTTCGTGGAACACTTCTTTGATGGTCGATTCCAACGCTTTCATAGAATTCACTAAGTTGTTTGTTGACAAACCCGCCCATTGTCTGCTCGATAATTCGACGCTTTGTTTAGTCGAACTCGCAATGCTTGATGAGTTTGATGATGATATCGAGTTTCATCCTTTGTCCTTAAGAACTTGACCTGTGTGAATCTAGAGTAATCATCAACCACAACTAACACATATTTCTTCCCAAAGATATTCTCGCACCTCATTGGTCCACATAAATCCATATGAATCATATGAAGAACTTCGTGATGAGTTAGTAGGTTTGGGTTTATGGGCATACTTTTGCTTTTTCCCAATTGACATGTCGAACAAAGATGATCCTTTTCATACTTTAGTCTAGGTAAACCTACAACTAAGTCCTTTCTCGAAAGATCGTTGATGGTGCCAAGTTCAAGTGATTGAGACGACGATGCCATAACCATGACTTTGTTTTGAAGCCTTAGATAACAAGCGATTGGAGAGGCCCTCATCATGTCATCGATAGAGATGGTGTAAAGGTTTGAGCCACGAGTTCCTTTTAACAGCTCCTTACCATTAAGATCTCTAACAAAGGTGTATGTTTTCTCAAGGCTACTTAGATCGTAATCACGTAATTGACCAACAGAGAATGATTATGACCTAAACCTTCCACATAATACACTCTAGAGATGACACTATCACCAACAACATAATCTCCATAACCCATAATAGCACCGAAATGATCATTACCAAATCTAATAGCCCCGATGAATTTGCTCACGGTTCATGAGCCGCGACCGTCTCCAAATATATGCTTGGAACAAATGAGTCCGTACCACGTAATCGATTTGAACGATCCGCAGCTGAACATGCATAAGAATGGATAATCGATAATTGGGATCCCCATGCAAGAATGGGTTCCATTTGGTTAGTTACAATGGTTGGACCACCCACATCGTAAATAGAAGCATTCATATCGTAAAGTGAGGCAATGGAATCATTGTGAATAGATGCAAGATTAGTGTCTCAGATAGCCCTGCTCACAGCAGTGATCACTTCTTAAGGAATAGTTCTACCAAGAGGCATCCATTTTCTAGTGGGCATTATCTCGATTAGTCTTATGACCAACAGTATCCAATAAAAGCCTATTTTATCGAATGTTCTTCCCGGTTTCCACTGCTTTTCTAACTTTCTTTCGCTTTTGCCTTTTAGCCTTCTTAGCATGAATTTTAGCATTAACAATATTAATCGGACAATTAACATCATTAGGCGTAACATTAACACCACATTCATGATTAGAAATGTAATTCAAGCAATATCAAGACAAGGTTTGCAAATAGTATCGAAATTCAATTAATTACAAGACGCCTATGGCTAATACTAGAATCAACACGATTCGCTTTATTCGATTCAAACTTAAAGTTCCTAGATTGTTCTTCTACTCTTTTCCAAAGGCACATTCTTAGCTTGAGAGGTCCTATCATTCCTTGTATTGTCTTGAGACTTTGACCGCTCCCTTTAATGTCACCGACACTCTGTAGAGGAATGGGAACATTAGTTTGTTTTACTACTCTTGCACCACCGCTTAGATGTGCCGATCCGAACTACATGCAGTGCACTAAGGTTCACATTCTTAAAACTAGAGGTACCGAGATTTGTACTCCTAGAAGGCACACTTGAGTTCTCTTTCTTAGCATTGATGATCTAGAATCAACTACTCAAGGGTACACTACGGTTCACATTCAAAACATTGGGAATCGAGTGCATATCATATTTGGCCTTAGGCATCGAGCATGGAATCAAAGGGTTAACTCTCTCACCTAATGTCTTTGGGCATATTGTGATCAAGCATTCTAAGATTTCTTGAGATCGTTTGGCATATAAGCATGCATGTCCAATTGCATTATCATGAGGTTTCTCTAGCTTATCCTCTTCAACAATCTCACGCAGACATTCTAAGCAATCCTTAAGGGATGAGAAATATGTTTGAATGGCAAGTTTGTTGTTCCTTAGATGAGGGGGACATATGTCACGATAAAGCATATTTATTACAAGAGTGAACCTTTGATACAACATTCTCCTCATTGATCATTGGCATTTTCCTTTTACCCGACTCTTCGATTCTCAATTTCCTTTTGCAATGAAGCTATTTGTTCGTTGTTTTGTTACGAGTGACTTTAATTGATTCAAACAACTCATTGAAATGACGTTTAACCTTTTCATTTTCTTCTAGAAAACTTTCGCTTTCCTTTGTAAAGCATTTACTAGGTTTTGAAGATGAAACGCTTGAGAATTCGAGAATCTAAAGGAGGAGGCATTTGGGAGCCCGCATATTGTTCGCTTGACCCTTTAATTGAGAGATTTGGGCTTTCAACTTTCTCGATCGTGTTACACCGAGCTTGAATCTGCTCATCTCGCTTGTTAATTTGAAAACTCGCATCAAACTCGAGCATCCAAGATGTCTTGATATTTGAAGTTTTGACATTTTCTTTAAGATGTTGATATTTTAGTTGTAGATTAAAATACTCAACTTCTAGTTTAGAAAAATGTTTAACCAAATTGTCGTGATCATCCAGCTCAATTTTCTCATTTAGTTTAGAATTAGTTTTTCAAGCTCAATGACACGATCATGGAGACTTTCAGGCCACAGATAGTTCATGAAATTTGGAAGCATTAATAGAGCAATTTGAAGCAAAGAAAACACATCTTGAGCAACACATTCAAGAATAAGATTCTCATTTAATGTATGCGTGTTCTTTCTCTCAATCTCATTATATTTCAAAGGCACGCCATAGTCACTAACTTCAACAACCATTGCATCAAATTCCTTTTCCATTCCCTTAATATCGCTTTCTATCCCTTTTAAGACTCTCAAAGTGATCTTTAGAAGTTTAAAGAAGGGCATGACCTCGCTTAAATAACATTCTTTCATTTGTTCAAAACCCTTTCTCCTTCGCTTATACCCGGGTGTGATCCTTTTCTTGCAAGTTTTCTCAAAATCAACAAATAGTTGAAATATAACGATTGGCTAATTAATGTCTTGCTTTTAGTGGCAATTGTTCTAGGTACAAGATGCATTGGTGTATTAGGAGGATACACAATGCTTCTAGGCATTTTCCTAAGGGAGGGTTTGTTTCAACAATATTTTCCGCTTCGCTTATCTAAATCCTTTTTCCGTAAGACTTGTTCGGGAGTCAACAAAGTCTCGAGGCTTAAACTTGTTCAAGGAAATCCAGCTTTTCCTTCTTGTAATCATGAGGAGTGATAATTATGTTTTTCTTTGCATTTGGGATCATTTTGTTTCTTATTCATCTTTTCCCTAGTGATTTCATTTGATTTCTTATCTTCCTCAAAGCACTCAACGCAACTAGGTTTCGCCAGGCTTAAGGATTTCATTACCATCATAAAGCACCTTATGAGCATTTCTAGCCTTTTAATTACCTCCGATTTGGTTCCTCAACAAGGGAATGCTATGCTTATCGCTAAGACTCGATGTTTAGTGACCATGTGAGCAATCAATGGTGTTTCCTTGTATGTACAACTTGTTTTCAAGTTTGTTTTTCAAAGTTTTCGATTAGAAAATCTCTCAAGAGTTTTGATTCCTTTGCATTAAATTCTTGCTTAAGCATTTTCACATTTTCTTGAAGTTCTTGTTTTTGCTTAATGCTTTTAGAAAGTTTTTCTTGCAAGGAATTTAATTCTTGTTTCAATACTTCTTCTCTAAACTTACTTTTTCTAATTATCGTACTCACTTGGTCATCCATTTCCCGCTCACGAGTGGTCAACTCAAATTTTGCACGTTGTTCATAAATAGCAACACGCCCTTATAGGCATTTAGTTCGTAAATTATGGAATCATCGAGAGCACATGCAAGGTATTCATCAAAGACATAGTCATTGTTGATCGCAGAAGATGCATCACTTGGTACAACTTCACTTTCACTTTGTTTCACGATTGATCGTATGGGACAATATTGTTATTACCCATATTTTCAACATTTGATTCAATAGTTTCAGCTTGATTGTACTTTGTCATGCATCCGCTGCACATCAAGATCATCGATAGTTTTAATACCTCCGAGATGAGTTTGTCCTTGGATGGGCCACTTGTGGTGAAGAAGAGATCTTGGGAGAAACCATTGGAGAGATGCTAGCCATAAAGATTGTGTGTGCAGAGGTCCATCATCTACATCGTAGTCGTATGCATCACAACCACGACTTGAAAGGCATTCGATGATTGTGACCTATCTCCGAATAGGCCGCTCATCCACATCTCGCATCATAGGTCTTGGCATTGCCCTCAAGAAGAAACAAAGAATTCCTCTTCATCCAAAGCAAGACCATTGTCCCGAGCTTGTGCCAAGAACATCTTATCTCTCAAGTAATCAAGATTCGTGGACGCTTTGGAGATGTGCGCCTTGCAATGTGTCCTTCACCACCACGCTTATAACATTTGATTGGCTTAGCTTGACCTTGGTTACCATTTCTTCCTCGATTCGTTGCCAACATAACCTCTCCCACCCCACCTCTTCTCCGATCATACTGCCTTTCCCGAACTGGTTGCCCCATAATTTTCCCATCTCTTATCAAAGCATGGTTGTGAAGATTGAGGCGGTTCGGATCTCATTGCAGTGTGGAGTTTGTTGGTGTGAGGTGAAAGTGTCCTGCTCTCTTTAACCATGAGTGTTAGTTGAGTGATGAAATGTTCCATGACAAGATTTGCATCAGTTGCTTGAACCTTGGATCGAAATGGGTTTGTGATTATCATCATTCATGGGTGCAACTTGAGAAGCATTGGTGGAAGTCCCATCATCTCGTGAAGAAGGCGCTTGAATCATTTGTAGACCTTGTTTCTCCCCGACCTTTGAACCGATCAAGAATCCTCTTTTCAAACATGGCATGTCTCTCATTCTCAAGGAGGAAGGCATAGAGTTGCTCATAGTTTGTATCCTTCAACTTTAGTGAGTTTCACAGAGGTGACAAACTTGTGCCATTCGGGATTCATATTGTTTACAAATTTTGAGTTCAACCAATGTTAGGCATAGTCATTCGATGTTCCTCATGTCATTCACTAACTTATGAAATCTCACATAGTACTCATAGACACTCTCATCCGGTTTCATCTTGAAGTGCTCAAATTGCCATAGAGTTGGGATTCTCTGCCTTCCATAGTTAATTCGAACCCGAGAGAAGCATCTTAACATTATCCCAAACCGCTTTTGCTTCAAGTTGTTATGATTGATCGCCTTGTAGATGTCTTTAGGAAGACCTTGAAGAACAATGTTTGAAGCCCCGATATCTCGCATCGAATCTCTTTTCTCCTTATCATCAAGCTCATCATACATCTTAGGTCCGTCCATTCCGTAAACAGAGTACCATCTTCATTAGTATCAAGTATGTCTCTAGTCGCCTCAACTCGATATGGTCCTTCATCAATGGATTTGAGAATGTTGACACCATTTTCCTTTCCAAGGCAATACAACTGATTCGCTGAGCCCAAGAATCGTAGTCGGCCTGCAAGCATGGGTGGACGAGTATCCGAGCCACCGCTTGTACATCCTCGCAACAAAGGGAGATGATAGTAGGGACGTTGGTAGACATGTTAATGATTATACGGATTTTATAACTCTATGATTAAACCGGAAATAGATTCTTTCACGGATTTTACTAAATCAAGAGAAAACCGTAAACAATCACTCAAGTCGCTAGAAGATAATGCACTAAGTCGCTAAGTCGCTAGAAGATAATGCACTAAGTCGCTAGAAGATAATGCACTAAGTCGCTAACACTTAATTCGCTAGACAACTAAGTCGCTAGAGTCCCAAGTCGCTAGACAAAAGCAAGTCGCTAAGTAGTAACTCGCTAACCTCAAGTCGCTAGCAAAATTTTGGCAAGAATTGCCACACAAGTCGCTAGAGATACAAGTCGCTAAAGAGCAACTCGCCATGCACCAAGTCGCTACCACTGTCGCTACTCAGTAGTGGAGAGTCCACTACTTGTACTTTAACTCGCTAGATCTAACTCGCTAGGTTTAAAACCGAACTCGCTACAATTTTGTGAAGCAAGTCGCTATGAAGAAAATAGTCCGTGAGCTAAGTCGCTAGCAAGAAAAACCATATAAACATCACTTTTCAATCCAAAACAACCCAACCAAGATGATTCAAGCTAACCAAATGAAAACCTAAACACTTGTGATGATTCTAAACATGAAAGTACTAACAAAATTCAAACTTTAACACAAGAAATCAACCAAATGATGCAAAACCACTAAACTTTTTCAAACTCAAAACCACCTAAAACCACTAGAAATCCAAAGATGTGCAAGATATGATCTAACCATGGCTCTTGATACCAATTGTAAGATATAACTTTTCACATACACATCAAACCATAACACAAAGTAGCATATAGATGGAATTCTAGAGAGAAAGTTAGAGGTTTAGGAACTTAGTGAGAGAAAGTGAAAGATATTATTATGAGCTCCAACTCTCTACCTTGGAAGGTAGAGAGTATTTATAGTCTTACATAAATCGCCACACATCGGGTCGTGGATCGTGCATACAGGGTAAAGACCCGTCTGTCCTCCACGGTGTTACTTAACTAAATACTACTTAACTTAAAATTACTACGACTACGAGCTTAACGATTACATATACTTGAGGTGACCGACTTTTAATACCGGAATTTCTAATTCCTAACAGCATTGCCAAGAAATCAATCTCTTTCAAGGAATTGGCAACCTCCAGTGGTGGACCTCCTATCCATTAGCACCAAAGATAGTCACTATCACTATATGCTTCCAACTTAAAAGGAGACTCTTTTGGGTACCAAAGACCTAGAAGAGGTTGGCCTTTGAGGTACTTAAAGATCTTCTTAATGAATTGAGATGAGAAGTCGGTGGAGTAACTTGATGTCGTGAACAAACACTCACGACAAAAGTAATATCGGGCCTTGAAGTCATTAAATACATCAAAGAGCCAATCATTGACCATGCATGATGAACATTCACGGTGGATCAACTTCATTGTTGGTCTTTGTTTTGGAGCTTCATAAGGTGTAGTGGCGCCCTTACACCCTCCATACCAAACTTCTTCAAGATGTCCTCACATATTTGTCCCGACCGATAAAGATACCATCGTGTTTCACGAACTTGAAGACCCAAAAGAAAGTCATCTCTCCCATGGCACTCATCCGAAACTCTCCTTCATAAGCTCCTCAAACTCCCCGCACCAAGCTTCCTTTGTGGATCCAAAATAATGTCATCCACATACACTTGCACAAGAATAATGTCGGTGGAATTCTTCTTAAGGAAAAGAGTCTTATCAATTGCACCTCTTCTATAACCATGCTTCAAAGAAATGTAGAGCCTAGCATACCGGGCTCACTGGGTGCTGATGGGTCCATAGAGAGCTTTGACTACCTTATAAACATGATTGGGATGATCCGGATCTTCAAATCCTTTAGGTTGAGTGACATACACCTCTCTTCAATTTCACCATACAAGAAGGCTCCTTTAACATCCATTTGATAGACCATAAAACCTATATAGGATGCATAAGCTAGGAAAATCCTTATTGCCTCAACTCTTGCCACTGGTGCAAACACTTCATCATAATAGATCCCTCCTCTTGTCTATACCCTGTGCAACTAATCGGCTTTGTTTTAATGACAACACCTCGAGCATCTCTCTTATTCTTCGAATCCATTTAGTCCCAATAGCATACTTACCATCGGTAGTGGTACCAATATCTAAACCTCGCCGATTTTGAAGCTGTTGCATCTCATCCTGCATTGCTTCAAGCCAACTTGAGTCTTCAAGAGCACGAGTAACACTTTTGGTTCCACTTATGAGAGAAAACAAGCAAACAAACAATGTTCATAGTCCGTGTGATTGTCTCTCTGCGATTTGAGACATAAGAGATAAAAGCCACGACCATATTTAGAACGCGCCACAAGACCTCTTGTTCTAACAGTGCATTAGGATCACCAATAATATTAGGCGTGGATGAACATTTTGATCCTTGTAGTAGTAGTGGTGTTGACATCAATGGAGGAATCAAGATTAGTCACAGAGGTTCAAAGTCGATCATAGGAAGGTGTGTTGAAGATTCTCGCTTTAGGTTGATGATGACCAAGATCGAAGGTTTTGGAAACCTTGTATAAGGTTCTCCAAGGTGCATTGACACTCTAGTAGAAATAGGAGTAGAGTCAACATGTCTTTCACCCAATTGGAGAGGTGATGAAAGCAGAATCACTTTCAGAGAATTGACATTTCCACCGATGGCTTCACTTGTACTATCTGCGACATTCCTCTCGACTTTTAAATTGGTCAGATATTCTTGTTTCTTCATCCGCAAGGTCCTCAAGATAATAGAATTCATCTTCACCCACATCAAGATAATCTTTAGAAGTGTCACCTACAAAATTGTTAGAGGAGAAGGAAGGCACTACAATGGGTTGTTCATCATCTTGGACCCACCGTCGAATGAGCATCCAAAGTTTCGACTAGTAGTTGGAGATGCTTGAGAATCGCATTTTGATTAGCCATATCTCTAGAATAACCCAAGTAATCATCAAGTAATCAAGGTCAAATGACCAAACATGACCCCGCCTTGAACATTAGGCTTGTCTTCTAGATACCTCAGTTCAATGTCTCCTCAATCTTCTTAGCGATACATTGTAAACCCCGATGCCTTACTATGAGCGAGAATACCCCACAATGTAACCATCATCGACTTTCTCATCAAATTTGCCCAACGGATCGCTTGTATTCAAAATTGTCACTTGACACCAAACGGTTTAAGGTAATGAATAACAGAACTTTCCCAAAAAGAAGTTCATATGGTGTTTTGAGGTGTGGTCTAGTAATGGACACTCTATTTAGTACATAACAAAATTGTACTGTGACTTGTCAAAACATGGTTGGAAGTTTAGAGTCCGCTAGCATTGATCTTGCACCTCTATTAAGGTCCTATTTTTCTTTCTCGCACCACATTTTGTTGAGGGGTTCTTGGAGTGCTATAGTCCCTTTTATGCCTTTTGACCTCTGAGTTCTATTAGTATAGCATTCTTGAACTCTGTCCCATTATCACACCTAATACCTTTCACCTTTTTGTTCAACTGATTTTCAATAAGGGTAACAAAGTCAGTCAACACACCAGATGTTTCATCTTTGGTCCTTAGAAAGAATACCCAACAAAATTTGCTATATCCATCAGTGATCACCGGACAAAAATATTTATGATCAATGCTTCTCACTTGAGTTGGACCAAACAGATCCATATGAAGCGGTGAAGAGGTTCGAAATAATGCTTACTCAGTATGTGAGAACACCTTTGTATGAGGCTCTGTCTTTGCTTTCCTTTGTTGCATGCAACACGCTTATGATCATTGGTAAAACTTTGGAAGGAAGACCTTGAACAAGGCCCGCTTTAGAGAGTCGGTTTATGGTCTTGAAGTTGACATGGGCCATCCTTCATGCCATTTGGTGGACTCATCCACGGATGCTTTAGCTACCAAACATGTTAAGTCACTTTCGGTTTGACATTAGTTAAGTTGAATGTATAAAGATTGTGGCTACGAGGAACTTTCGTGAATTGAAGTTTCTTACGGGAGTTTGAAGTCTTTAGATAGCACAAGACATTCTTCCTCTGTGAAGAGTACTTTGTTCTTGGTGTCACAGATTTGTGAGGCCGAAAACAAATTGAAGTGTTGAAGTTCCTTGACATAATATACATTCTCAAAGTCCAGTGAGGTGTTTTGATGGTCCCTTTCGATGAATTGCCATCACTTCCTCCAAAGGTTACATTGCCTCCTCCTTCAATGGGTACAAAGTTATGCATCATATCTCTGTTTCGACATACTTCTAGAACAACCATCGTCAACAATTCCGACATCTTTATGCTTAAGAGGATGATCCTACAAAACAACAAAAATATACGATAATTAGTACACTATGGAGGCTCAAGTCATTCTTGACTTGAACACGCCTTGTGGATCATATGAGTTGTGCCATGTAGAAGTATAAGATCCACTATTGTTCTTGGGTTTCCATTGAAACTTAGGTCCTGCTTATTCCAAGAACAACTGCTTTGAGGTCTTGACATCGAGATCCCAAGACTCTTTCCCATCGGTCATAGGGTTAACATATCTAGGCCAATAACCATTTTTAAAATATTCACCGGTTGGTTGAACATATGGTTTTCGATTGGTCTTCTCAAGGAAAAGAATTATTATAATTAGTAGCTTGTGGAACATAAGGTGGTATATCATTAACATTTGTCCACATTGGTCTAGATTTCCTAGACTCACCACACCTACTCATCCTTTGCTCATGATAATCACAATCCTTAATTAAATGAAATTTACTTCCACACACAAAACATTTCTTCTGATTAGAAGATTTATTCAAACCAAAAGATGTATTATTACAAGCAGAAGTATTCAAACCAAAACCATGAAAAGAATTGTTTTTAACAGTACTATTATGCAAAGAATTAAAATGCAAGTCTTTAGAGGCAACTGTCTTGGAAGTGGATTCCTTGGCAAAGAACTCGACATGCTTATTGGTAGTCTTGGGTGCGGCGGGGTGAAGACTTGGGAAGGTCGGACTTGTCATTTGAATCACACTCTGTAGACCCTTGCTTGGAGGACTTGTCATTTGTTAACACAAGAGACAAAGTCATTAGAAGAAGTATCGAGTCTGCAAGTCCCTTGACTTTTTGCCATACAGATGGTGTGATCCATCAAAGTCATTAGGAATGGAAAGGTCAACGGGCATGTGCTCACCTCTAATAGGTCCACGTAACAGCATGTAGGCCACCTTCTTTCCAAAATTAGCTAGGCCTGCTGATGTAGATTTACGTGTGTCATCCCTAGCTTCTAAGCCAACATATTTCTTAAAACCTAAAGCCAACGTAGAATTGAAGCTTGACTACTATAAATAAAACCATTAACTTATTTCCATTCATTATCCATTCTTTATGTCTAGCAATTTCCTCATTAAGTTTCTCCTTAAGCTCTAGATTTTCTGACTCAACATCTGCTCTTAACTTCTCAGACCATTTTAGCTCATTTTTAGCACATTCGAGATCCCTTTCTAAAACACCTATTTTCTCATCATACGCTATTTGATTCTTCTGAAACCAAACCTTTTGTCTTTCTAGTGTTTTTAAAGCCTGTTTATAAGCTTCAACTTCCACATAGCATTCATTATATTTAGGTTCCAAAATATCATAAGCTTCTTTGAGTGTATTATAACGCTCACTACAACCAAACAAGCAGTTTTATACACGAGATGCCCATCAAGGCAATCGATCATGCCTATCTTCCAAGTACGACTTGCAATCAAACCAACATTATCATTACCGGGACCATCATTATCATCCCGCTCATGTTGCTTCCAGGTCCACATTGCTATCAAGAGTGACCAGCGGTGATCCCTTTGAAGTTCCCCGCCTCCTTACGATCTCACGATAAGAAGAGTATCTTGTCTCATCACCGACTTTCTGTCTTTGCATTCTCTAGAAAGTGACCCATCTGTTGACATGTGAAGCATTTAACCTTCCTTTGTCAAACCTTCTTGGATCTCGTCCTTTGAAACCAAACCTTCGCGACTTTGCGCTCAAAGTTCTTGATATCCATGGAAAGCATGGCCACCGCTACCTCGACTTCATCTCTTCCATCTCAATCGGGTCCACCGATCAAAATCCTCATAAGCCGATCCTGCCGAGGATCATAATTAGCAAAGAAGGATCCAAGAACATCTTCCATAATGTTACTCGATTTAGAGTGAGAACTTGATGAAGGAGCAGCATAAGATGATGATGAATATGGGCTTGGACCATAACTCGTCTTTGGAGTAGAGGCTCCAACGAATCTTTGTGTGACTTGCAGAAGAAGATGATCTAAAAGGGCTTCTTACATCATGTTCAAGAGCTTTAAGTTTGTGGTACATCTCATCAAAGGTAATCATGTCCAAACCACCTTTAGCTTTTAAAGCAATGCTTACGTGTAGCAGGATGGAGGTAAAGACCTCGAAACTTAGAATTACAATCATCATTATCGGCTTTGCTGCGGTGATTCAATGACTTAAAATCTTGTGAAACTTGTCATAGCCCTTGTGTATTCCTTCCTCTTGGATATTTGAAAGTCCCAAACTGTTGTCTCAAGATGGACTTCTTGAGTCTCTAGACTCCTCATTCCCCGAACTTTGCCTTAATTGCTAACCATATATCCTTAGCATCTTGCATGAAGTGAAAATCACTCAAGTGATCCTCGTGAATAGCTTGTAGAAGAATGGTTCGACCTTGGTTTCTCTCGAACCGCCAAGAACTCTTCAACAGATTTGGGGAACATTCATCATCTTACCCGTAGCATCCGTGGTAGTTCTCTTCAAACTGTTTCCTTCAAGACTATCTCCCATAGATTCCAATCAATGTTGGAGATCCATTCGCATCTTCATCGCCCAAAGATCATATTCCTCCTTTTAAGGTAAGGAAACTTAGCATTGCTATTAGAGACTTAGTTGTTGCGGATGGGTGGAGTTTTGGTTGTTGGTGATTTCGGTATCAACATCTAAACCGGGCATGATGATTTTGTTATGGTTGTATGGGTGTTCGAAAAACTTGTCCTTAGTATCGTAGAGACTCTCACGAGGCTCGATACCACTTGTTGAAACAGACGGACCTTGATAGATCTTGAGCTCGTGGATCGTTATATATGCCTATGTAATCACAAGCACAATAAAGACAATCTCTACTACTTATATTTATCAGTGAATATAAACACAAGTAACAAATAACTAAGAACTCGTGATCCTCTATGGATCTTTATATTAACTAAAACCGAGTTTTTCAATCGGTACATAACTCATTCTAATGTGTTCCTTTTATAGACAAGGAACCCTAAACAATATCGCTAAACCGTTTCCCAATAAACGTATAAACATAAAACTAAATAAGATATACACAATCACTTCCTAATAAAGCTCATGTATATCCACACTAAATAAACTAAACACGGAATAAACACTTCCATGAAATGACTAATAACTATTATACTTGATTATGTCTTCGGCAGAATCCACTCTTCTTCAGTAGAAACCCTTCGGCAGTAATTTCAGCATAATCCAAACTTCACATAATTCCCAACACATTCTTCGTTAAGGAAAGTAGCTGATATTTGCTCTAGCTTGCTTTTGTTATTAAGAAGTTCTTTCAAGAATTTCCCGTAATTGGGCATTCCGGCTAAGACATCAACGAGAGGAACATTGAGTCTAACCTCTTTGATTATTTCAATGAACTTCTTATAACGTTCTTCCATTTTTTTCTTTCTTAAGGCGTTGAGGATAAGGAATTTTTGGTGTGTACGCCTTGACAGATGGTGTGGTTTTCTTTTTGGTGGTTTGAGTTGTATTGGTTCCCTCAGCTTCATCCTCACTATCTTCGGTGATAGGAGTATTTTTGTTTTGGTTTGGTGGTGGGTCGTACGAGAGACCACTTCTTGTGAAGACAACATTGATATGCTCATTTCTCGTTTGTGGTGGATGGTACGTCTTATCATTTGATAATTTTGGGTTGGATTGGGTGTTACTTAGCAATGAACTAGATGGTCGAGAGGAATGTTGGTCAGAAAATCTGCCAAACTTGTTTTCAAGATCTTGGATAGATGCTTGATGATTTTTCTGTCCTTGCTCAACTTTGGCTTTGAGATTGAAAAATTGATTTTTGATAAAATCATTTGCAGATTTTTGAGCAGCTACGAATTCTCTCATGGTTTTCTCGAATTCGGTTTCTTCCATCTTTTTGTCTGAGTTTTGTGGTGGTGGATTGTCAGTTCGTGGTTGAGAATCACGGTTGTCATCCCTTGGTCGGCGGTCTTGCCAATTTCCAGAATTTCGACCGTAATAGTTACTACGATATCCTCCTCCACGATATCCTCCTTGGACATAATTCGCTTCTCCTTCGTTAGGTCCACCCATAGGCTTATCGTCGCACTCGGACGATGGATGATTTCCTCCACAATTGTTGCATCCGTCTCGCATTTCCTTCATTTCATCCTTGATATATTTGTATTGCAAGTCGATTTTTGAAGTCAAGGCTTCCATTTTCTCCATGAGTTTTGAGGTATCAGTATTTTCAACAAACGCAACAGTTTTTCGAAGTGTTTCGGTTTTGGAATCTTTGGACCAATCGAGTTTGAGAAGTACTCGATCTTCGAGTAATTGGTGCGCGTCGTTAAGAGTCTTATAGAGAAAAATTCCTCCAGCATCAAGGATGCCTTGAGAGATTTCGTCTAGTCCATGGTAAAAGATTTGGATAATGGTTCCTTTGGATAATCCATGTCCATGACAACTCTGAAGCAAATCTTTCATCCGGCCAAGCTTGACAAGTGATTCGTTGGGGTTTTGTGTGAAAGCACGAATTTCTACCATTAATCGATCAAACATGGCAGGTGGAAAGAATCGGCTCACAAAGGCTTGCCTCATCTCCTCCCAAGTGTTGATAATTCCTGGGGTTAATTCATTGTACCATACTTTATCGTCTCCGGTGAGTGATGATGGAAAAAGCTTGAGTTTGATGGCATCGACATCGGTGTCGCCATAACAAAACATGCCGCAAATTTCGATGAATTCGGCAATGTGTTTATGCGGATCGGCCCGCGCACGGCCATCGAATTGACGGTCTTTGATCATGGAAAGATGATGACCCTTCACGGTGAAGTTGTCACCAAGGTTGATAGCAACAATAGCACTCCCGGGGGTTGGTGCTACGGCTCGGTTGGTTCCCCACATGGTTTGATCGTCCGCCATGGGAAAGGTAAATTGGTGAAAGGGTTGTAAACAACTTTGGCTTCTACGAGGTTATCAAATGGTGGGTTTGGTGTTCTTGGTACACGATTTTCCAATGGTATGAAAGGTGTTCTTCTTCTTCTTCGAATCAAACGTTCGGGGTTGGTAAGAGGTGTAATTGGTTCTATTCCCGCTGCACGAGTGTTCATACAATGTCCTAGAGAATCCAGGCAATATCTAAACACACGGTCGAACAACGAAAACAGTTTCCTGAGACAGAAGGGGTAACCGGATCGGTTGCGAGGCGCGACCGATCGGTTAGATCAGTTGACGTGGTTTAAAGGCATAACCGGTTCGGTTGTAAGGCAACCGGATCGGTTGAAGGTTCTGAGAAAAAAAATTTGGTTTAAATCGACTGATGGGGATTCAAAACTTGTTGAAACACAATCAAATCCCCGGAAGCGGCGCCAAAAACTTGTTGTGCTACGTGTGTACAAGTTTTAAATTTATAAAAGGTGAATTACCAATGCTACAAAATAACACATACGAACAAGTGCACTCGTCCGTTATAGCAAGATTATGAAGGTAAGTCGAGATCGTTCGCAGGGATTTGAGTGAATCTAATTAACAATGTTGAATCAACAAAGTCTATCCAAAACATATAACAACGCAAATAGATGTAATGAAATTCAGATGATTAAAAGCTACACTTGCTTAAACTAGTTTCATATCCTAGATTAGTGTGATTGTGTTAACCTCTTAACATGTTGGTTGTGATAATTAGTTGGTGTACTAATCTATTGTTCTTACAAGTTAAACCTTCGTCAAGATTTTAGTTCATAAAAACAAGCATTAAGTTTAACCAATCAATTCAAGCTCAATTCAAGTTTCATAAGTTTACTTTCACAAACTTAAACACAAAAACATCCACTTGTTTCATCAAATTGCTTAAGAAATGATCAATACAAAAGGTGACCGATTATAGACAAAAGGCTACAATTTATTCTCAACAACTAATCTTACGACCTTTTAGATGTTTCCAATCAATCCAATTTGATAATCAAAAAGCGTTTCTATTACAACCATACCTTAGTTCCTTTGTTTAATCAAGAATAATGGGTAAAAACGATCATCCATAGACAAAATGATTATAACTAGTTAAATAACAATAAGTTCTTTCGACCTCTACGATTACAATCAACTAGTCAAACTTGATTAACAAATGTCACTATGAAACTTTAGCACAATTGGATCTTAGAATCAACTTGAAATTGAATTAAAACATGTTAACACTATCACTAACTAGTCATATGATAATCAACATCATTTAAGCAAGTGTATAAAAAGAATAGCCACTCATAGCAAACATGAACATAAACTCAGAACTTTGAACATTTATAAACGTGATTAAAAGTCTTACAATGCTTGGAATAAGATTACAAATGGTGAAGTAATGATTCCCAAAGTATTGGGGTAGACTTCTTGGTGATTTGGCCTCCAAATGTGGAACTTCTGAAACTCCATGCTTTCCTGGACTTCTAAGGACGAACTTGAGAGCTTAGAGCTTTGTTTGATGAGTAGAGAGAGTTGTATTGAAGTGTGTGTCTCATATGCTCACAAAAGGCCTCTATTTATACTAGTTCCAAGGCCTAGGGTATTAATTGCTGAACTTGGCCTCCAAGGAGTTAGGAAGGGACTAGAATACACCAAGGGAAGGACCTAGAATCGTTTGGATGCAAAGGGGAAACTTAGTAATGAAGAATTGGCAGATACAGGTCTTCCAACCGGATCGGTTACATGACCAACCGATCCGTTTGGTCTTCTACAAGGAACCAACCATTTCGGTTGCGGGCGGCAACCGAACGGTTGGGTTGGCGTCTATGGCACTTGTTGGTTATTTTCCAACCTATCCGGTTGGATTTCCTGAGTTACGGAAACTTGATCTTTACTTCTTTTTGTCTTGTAGAACTTGGTTCTTCAATCATCTTGGTCTTGAACTACTGATTTGTGCTTGACATGCTACACTGAAACGAGAATCTTCTAATTGTTGAATATTCTTTTACTTTTCCTTCCGTTTCCCTGCACTTGGTAATAAACACTAGACAAACATCTTTTGATGTGATTAAGCACTGTAATCATGCAAATATAACCAAATAACATATACAAAAGCACGCATAACGCTACTAAAAACATGTACAATCTGAGCGTTATCAAATTCCCCCACACTTAAACTTTGCTTGCCCTCAAGAAAATCTAGGAAAAACATCCACTGGTACAAGACCATGATTATGAAAAATGTGATGCAAATCTACCAAGTACAAGTACGAGGGAAGATTCATCAATTATGCTTTATAAAAGTGAAACATTCAAGATGTTTGACAATATCCAATGATTTTCTTGCATGATTAACATTTCAAAACACCTCACGAAAAAGGAACGAAATATAATTCACTCAATCACTCATTTTTTAGTGGAGTAACAAGATAAATCACACTCATTGCTCTGTCATGATTAGATTATTACCATAAGCTTGTACAAGAAACAAAACTCCACCGACGTGGCGTGAGCACCAAGCAAAAACATCTAAAGAGGACTTTTATTCGGGTTATAATGTTATGGCTTCGGGTTAAGGGTATGGATAAGGCATGGGAGTGTTTATGAAATTGGTGTTAAAATAAAAATAGAATCAAGTCTAATCTCCGTGTTGCTAGCTACCAATCAATCCATGAACCAATAAATGATTAAAGCTTCATTTTCTTTTCTTGACTTTCCACAACTCTTCGCTTTGCTTTGCCATGACAATTTTTCTTGAACATAGCACATTGGCTAATACATTCATACTTTCAAATTACTTTTTTTTTTTTTTTTTTTTTTTTTTTTTTTAAAAAAAAACTCAAAGAGTACTCCATGAAATGGCTCAATCAATCTGACAAGATGTGGTAACTCATAATCATTTGAACAATCTTTACTTTCCAGGTGACTAGCAACCAATCATTTAGACATTGACAAGGGTTAGGCTAAGGTTTAAAGTGTAAAATCTTTTTGTATTTTCTGGGTGAAGTAAAAATGAAAAGGATGGCTCAGAGGGTGAACTAGGGGTATCTAGTGCTAAAAATGAGCCCTACAAATGGGTCCATGTAGGTGGTTAACTAACCGGTGTGGCTAGCTAATATAGCATGATATGAAAAATGGAAGGCCATTTGGGTTAAATCCTAAGGTGCCTCTTTATCACACGAATTCACTTATATCGCACGAATGCGATCTCACTGCGGTTTGGTAATGATTTACAAGTACAAGTTCTAGAATAAGTAAAATCACCGGCACACTCATAGCAAAAGATTCAAGCATAAAAGATGTATGCTTTCTATAGAATAGGCTCAAATCCTCATCTTATGTATCTTCTTCTTGGTAAATTAAACCTGCACACTTGAAGAAAACCAACGAAACCTTCCCTTAAAATTGGCGGTAACAATATATATAAGACTCTACTAAACTAGGATATAATGCTTGTGGAATGGATGTTTACAAATTTTCTGGAAAATTAAGACCTGGAAAATTCCAAAATTTATAAGTAGCTCGAAAACGAGAAAAAGTCATAAGCTATTTCGCTCCTCCCGACGCCGTCGAGTTGCGATCTGACGCCGTCGGTTATCTGACAGTAAACCGGTCTAAGATTTTCGGAAAAATTCGGAAAATATTTATCTTTAAAATCTGGAAAAATTTCCTACAAAACATCCATTATGACTCGATACAAGCATTTGACTCGAACAAACACACATGTATATCTTTTAATTAATTGTAATTCTCATGTTCACGTTTCTTTTGAAAACGTGTGTAATCCTCCCTACACTTATCCCTTATGTAAAATACCTTTATATGTAATTAAGACGTGGTTAAAGACAAAATAAAGCATTTTTTACAAATTTAAACATGAGAATAAACAATAAATAAAAGATACACGACACACAAACAAGCAAACAATTAAGCATGGGTTGCCTCCCACGAAGCGCTTTTCTTTATTTATGAGTCTTGTAGCTAGACTCGAAGTCGTGCCCTTACGTGACTTCACTACCGTCACCTTCTTCCTCATGACGGTCTATATTGGGGGATTCCATGTTGTAGAAGTGCCCTATGATTCACCTTTCTAAGAGGTCGTCCTCTCCCCACTCAGTTCTATATTCCGGTCCTAAGCTCAAGCAATCCTTATAGAAACCGAAAATCTTGGCCATAACATAATCTACTCCCTTCTCCTTATCCTCCTCATTCCTATAGTAGACCAATAGTTTAAGTTCCTTTTCATCATTGGAGAGTGATGAAAACTTCTCAATCTTAAACGGCATTTGGTAAGCTACATCATCGGTCTCATCCTTGAATCTCACTATTCCTAACGATGGATCATAAGTCATTCCGGTATTTTCTACGAAAGGCTTCCTAGAATAACTTGGGACAAGCTAGGATCTATGGCCGTACTAATATCACCCACTATTATGAAATCCGTAGGAAACGTGAAACTACCTACATAAACGGGCAATCCCTTAACTCTACCAAGAAAACTGTAACTAATCCTAGGATTATCGGGATCTTGCCTAGTTGGGATAGGCTTTTTCATTACCCAATTATAGTAGGTTCTAGTCATGATATTTATTGGGGACTTGCGATCAATGTAGGCCTTTGCCACGAAAAGGTGTCCTATGCAACATGTTATGTTAAGATTCCAAGGGTTCCTAAACTTGATCCTAGGGGTTCTCCTAACATACATGTGACGGAGGTCACGTACTAAGTGTGGGTGGCGAGATAGTTCTTCATCCGTAGGAAACTCATTGAAATAGTCATTACCTACTTCATCTATTTCCTCGGGTTTTTCATTCCTAGGTATTTCACTATCCTCAAGCATCATTTCATGGTTCGCTTCGTCATTTATTCTATTAGGTTTCACTAAGGTGATGGTATTGACGAATTGAACGTGCTTAGCTAACTTACTTGGGTCCTTAATTTCTACACCGGAAGCTTCGGGAGTTGAGATAGCATTAACCTTCCTATCACTATTGGTCATGGCTTTCAAGAGGTTATCTATCTTCCTATCCATCTCGGCTTGTTGTTGGTTAAAATGGTCCGAGAGCTTAGCAATTTGAGCTTCTTAGGATGCGACTAGGTGTTGCAACATCCCTTCTATATTTTGTTGGTTAGGGCCGTGAGACGGGGGCCATGAGAAATCATTAGATGTGAATTCTTTGGTTTGTCCCCAATAAAAGTCAGGATTTCCTTTCCGTGCTTCTCGGGTTTCATTAAAAGTCCTAGGTCCGGGTGTTGTAGGGAATCTTCCTCCCGTTCCATTGGTACGCGAGGATGGGTGATAACGACACGCGTCGTTCGGGGTCAAAGGAACTTCCTTTTCGTCGAGCAAGTTTTTCAACACCCTAGGCAGTGAACCTAATCATTGTAGTGTAGTATTAGGGTAAGCCACGGGAATTGATATCGTTCTCTAGGGGAATAGGAATGCTAGTGAGAAGTTACTACGCTAAGCTTGGGGTTGAGGAAGATTATTTTTTATCTTTTTATGTTTTTTTTGGAAATGGAAATGTATGACTCTTGGGGTTTGGATTGGGGGGGGGGTTGGTATTTCTACCAATTACTCTACTCGTCTAATTATCTAATCTAGTGGTAGTCTATGTCTATTGTTGTGTACTCTTATGATAGTTAAAGATGTGTTTACCTAGATGCTACTACTCCCTAGTTATCTCCTATTGATGGTTGATTTGTCACGTCCTTATTCTTACCGCGTTGTGTTTTCTAAGGTCGTAAGGTGTGCATTCCCTAATTCTTTGAAGTTACCTTTAAGTGTAGTAAACGAAATCCACTAAGTCATTCATAAACTAACTTCGAGGTTATCTTTGGGTTTAGTAAACGAAATCCACTAAGTCATTCATAAACTATCAAAGCTTTATCAAGTATTAAACACAACGATAGCCTAGTCGAACTCCTAAGCCAATTGCAATTAAGATAAGAGACAACCTAACAATAATTAACAACTAGGTTTCATATATCTAAGCAAACACACAAGTAATTTAGCCGAACATGGTAAACATGCAAGCATACACACAATCAATTGAAGACATAATTAAATTAATGAAGTAAAACACTTATCTTGATGTAAGATAGGGTTTAGAACCCTAAAATACTGTACAAGACAGCCTTCGTTCGGTTTAGGTTTTACTCCGAAGACTACACACCGAAAACTAAAAATTCGGATTCTATATATAAGATTACATATGCGACGGCCACCCTTTGATTCGTGACGCCGTCGGTCTCCGTCATTAGGGTTTCGTCTTGACCACGTTAGTCTTGCGACGGCATCACCTTATGCTTGTGACACCGTCCCTTCGATCTCGGCGTCGTGCGGATAAAATCTAGGCCGTCCGAGTTGCGACGACCTTCTCTTTTAAAACCTGACACTGTCACTTGTAAATAAGCAATTTGGCTACTGAGCCGTCACAAAAGTGATGCGACGGCGTCGCAGATAACACCTGACGCCGTCCCCTTAAGTTCCAACAGCCTGAGTGTCTCGATTCTTGACTTTGACCATTTTCTTCGTATATTCGCGCCTTTTCGTCCGAATAAGTGTCATTCCAGCATTTTGTCTTCAAGATACCTAAAAAGTGAAAATGAACGATATTAAGTAATAACGGATACAAAAGTGATCAAATAAGGGCTTAAATGACCCTTCAAAAAGGTACGTTTTAAAACCTTATAAAATATCCCTACACTTGGTATTTGCTTGTCCTCAAGCAAATGTGCTTTTAGCCAATTAATTTATAAGTTAGGGGTCATGAAGCATTGGTTTAGAACAATCCACAACACATATAAGCCCGACAAAAGTCATAACAAGCACGGAAATTACGTACTAGCACCTCACATGGGGTGTTTGGATACTCACATCTCTCGGGTGTATATGAAATATAACACGTTGGAAATGGAAGATAAACACTCATTAACCAGTCCTAGTACATAGATTACCATAGGCTTGAGACTAGATCAAACCTCCATCGCTTTGGCGTAAGCACCTAGGAAAGACTATCAAAGAGGTCTTTTAAAGGGTTGTAATGTTAGGCTTACGGTAGGGAAACAAAGGGTTTGGTGAGATAGGCTATTTAGTGGTGGCAAGTCAAAAATCTTTATGTTACAAACATGCGAAGAGTGGCGTTGCTAAGCCAAGACTCGACACTCTAGACTCTATATAACTGAAAAAAACAAACATAAATTAAAGATAGATGTAGGATGGTAGCCCGTATGTATTTTTTTTTCAACACTCTATATATATATATATATTTTCTCTCATACACTTTTGATCTACCATCCTCTACGGTAACATCAAAATGATAGGGATTTATAGGCACATCCCTATACTTGAGTTTTTATTACTCTAACACTTGGAGTACATTATTACGCAAATAAAGGGAATTTGAATTTAACATTCCCTTCCTGTCATTTCATAAACTTTAACTTTTCCCATGAGTCCCAATCGTCCCAAAACTTTATACAAAGGATATGACTCGACTTAGCAACTTATGCAAGCAACTAGATAATTGAACTAAGGGTTTAGTGTGATAACAATAATGCACTAAAAGTGAGTGCATACAAGGTAGGCTAAGGCAATTTGGGTGTACATTTGGGGTGGATTGTAAACAATGCTCTTCATTGATATTCGGAAAATCGAAACATAACGAGAACCGCGAAAAGGATAGGCTCGAGGGGTTAACTAGGGTATCGTGTACTAAAGATGAGTACAACGCAAAGGTGTGGGGAATTACTCAACCGATGTGGAAGAAGTAATTATATTACGGGTATCAAACAAGGGTTATCCTAATGCCTCTTATCATTTAGTTATTCCTAACTACACAAGTGTAGTCTTACTATAAATCTCAGAATGCATCACAAAACAAGTTCTAGAATCTATTATACTACCGGTTCACACTCTAAGCATCAAAGATGAATGCTTTAATTCCTACTGATCTAAGGGTGATCCTCACATTTTGGGTGGAATTTAAGTGGTAAAGGGTTTTTGTCCTAGTCATATAATTTCCTATCCATGAGACGCTATATTAAGACTAATGGCCCACTCCTACATGTCATGAAAAATTTTAAATTTGGTGCTAAAATTACCCTAAGCGATATTTCTCATGGTTTATTACACAATTGAAATTAGACAAGGCAAATAATCAAGGATAAGCATAGTTTCAAAGTTCCCGTTTTATTTTCCCTCCCAACACTTAAACTGAACATTGTCCCCAATGTTCCCCAAAAGTATCAAAGTTATGATAACGGAAGGTAATTAAAAACGAGAGAAACTAGTACTCCCCTGATTAGCTCGGTAGGATCCGTGTGAAGTAGTGGTTAAATCTTTCTTCAAGAAGAATGTATGCGTGAAAAGCTCCTTCCAATCTTATGTATCTTCTTCTGGATAAATAAAACCTGCACACTTGAAGAAAACAGAAAACCCAAAGCATCAAACCGAACAAAGAAAAATCACAACAAGATATAGTTCCAGACTTAAATAAGATATAATGCTTGTGGAATGGATGTTTGCAGATTTTCTGGAAAATTAAGATCTGGAAAATTCCAAAAATTTATAAGTAGCACAGAAAACGAGAGAAAGTAAGATAAGTTGTTTCTGCTCCTCCTGACGCCGTCAGGTTATCCTGACAGAAATTGGTCTGCGATTTTCTGGAAAATTTATATCTTTAGAATCTGGAAAAATTCATGTAAAACATCCATTATGACTCGATACAAGCATTTGATTCTAACAAACACACATATATATCTTTTTCAAGAATTGTATTTCTCATGTTCACGTCCTTTAAAAACGTGTGTAATCCTCCCTACACTTATCCCTTTTGTAAAATACCTTTGTATCTAATTAAGACGAGGTTAAAGACAAAATAAAGCATTTTCACAAATTCAAACATGAGAATAAACAATCAATGAAAAGATATATGACACACAAACAAGCAAACAATTAAGCATGGGTTGCCTCCCATGAAGCGCATTTCTTTATTTATGAGTCTTGTAGCTAGACTCGAAGTCGTGCCCCTACGTGACTTCATTGCCATCCTTCTTTTCTTCCACTAAGCCTTCATCATAAGGTTGTAGACGTTGTATGCTCACCGTGAATTCTCTTCCAACATCGTCTATTATGATAACGGTTTTATTTTTTAGATTAGTTTCTTTCACCGTATAAGGTCCAAACCATCTTGGCTTATTCCTTCCCCATAATGCTTTTATTCTTGATTTATACAAAAGCACCTTTTCTCCATTCAAAAATTCCTTAGGGTTCTTTTGAGTTTGTGATATTATGGTGTAGTCATTTCCTAACTTTTTATCACGTTTCCACAATGTCGCATTTAACCCTTGAACCATGAATTCTCTAAGCCCTTTTTCCCATTCAGCCATTTTCTTCTTAATGGCATTATTGGAGACCTGCGAATTCTTATCTTTTACCTTCTCCATAATCTTCAAAGGATATCTCGGAACAATAGGTATCCTAACTTATCCTTTTCCACTTTTGAGTATCATAATCCCTTCACCGCATTTGATGGTTGCCTTGGCAGTGGTCAGGAAAGGTGTTCCCAGGATTAATGGCAAGTTTTTATCTTCCTCAATGTCTACAATTGTGAAGTCCACCGGATAGACAATATTGGCAACCTCAATTAAGACATCCTCTGCTATTCCTATGGGATAAACATATAAATGATTTGCTAAGGAAATTCTAAGATTGGTCTTGGTCGATTCCTCCTTAGTCAACTTATTATAGACTGACAGCGGCATTATGTTTACATCGGATCCCTGGTCGGCCAAGGCATTTAGGTTCTCTAAGTCACCTATGCTACATGGAATTACAAACTTCCCAGAGATCTCTTGCTTCTTAGTTACTGTCTTTCTCAGAATCGACTCGTACATAGGTCCAATAGGCATGGTGTCATACTCTTCCTCTCCTATTTCACCTAAGAGGGCTTTCCTAAGAACATCATTGCACCTAAAGTTTTTCACTTGGTTAACGATTGTTTTCTTATTGATTTCATGCTTAAGGTAATGCTTGATGAATTTGGGTTCATCATCGATCCGAGCCTCATTCTTATCCTTACTATCCTTGCGCTCTCGGGCTCCTTCTTCATGAATTGCTCCATCCTCATCGGAAGCAATGGAAATGGTGTTAACAGACAAAGTGGGGGTGGCATGCTCATTGTTCCTCACTAGCACCTTCTCGGGAATCTTCGTCTTAGTGTACTCTTTCACTAAGTCCATCATCTCCGCCATTTTTCCTGTATTTCATCCCTTTGTCCATTTCAGGCTCTTAAGAGGGTGTCGGTCTTGGTTGTCATATCGCTTTGTCGTTGCTTGAAATCGGCTTCAAGTTGCGTCAATCAAGCTTCTTGAGATGACATGAATTTGGACACCATTCTCTCAAGACTAGTGGAAGTCGGTGTTTGGAGGGTTGTTGTAGGATTTTCACAAGTTATTTGGCTCGAGCTTAGGAGTCTCATAGGAGCTCATTAGGAATTTGACTTGATCTTCAAGTTCGAGTATCCTACGATTGGAATGTTGTGAGTCAATAGGAGGCAAAGAGACTGCCTTATCAGTTTTGGACAACTCACGGGGGTCATTCCAACATTCGTTTTCATAGAGGGCAAGGTCCTCTATTGTACCCCACGATTCTTCCACGGTGAGTTTACTAAGTTTACCACCGGCCGCTTGGTCGATGGATTTCTTAGTTGAGAAGTTGACACGATCGTAAAAGATTTGGACTTGAAGCCAAAGATAGATGCCGTGATGAGGGACTTTTTGGAGCAAGTCCTTAAATCGAGTCCACGCCTCGTACAAAGTTTCGCCTTGACATTGTTGGAACATCAAGATGTCATTCCTAAGTTTGGTAGTTCTCTCCGGTGGGAAAATTGGGCGAGGAAACGAGTGGTGAGATCATCCCAGCTTGACATGGATCCGGCGGGAAGTCGGTCAAGCCAATTACTAGCTTGGTCCTGTAGAGAGAATTGGAAGAGACGCAAGCGCGTGGTCTCCCGAGTGATAGCATCGAGGTTGATGGAATCGACGATTTTAAGGAAATCCTTAAGGTGCTGATAAGGATCTTCGGAACGAAGTCCATGGAATGCACATCCATTTTGCACCAACCGGATGGTGTCGGATCGCAGGGCCGTAGTATGGGCTTGGTCGGAAGCTCAATGGTGTTCCTATAGCCTAGGTGGCTTGGTCTCGAGTATTCACCAAGAGTACGGCCTCTTGGCGGGTCATCTGGTGGTAGGTAGGTAAATGGTGGTTGGCTATCACCTTCCATGATGAAAAGTGATGAGGTTACAAACAAAGGTCACGAAGAAGGGGGATAGACTACGAGAAAGCTAAAAATTGGGAAAAAAACTTACTTGATAGGAATCAAGCAAGGAAACCTAAACGAGTTGGACTCCTAACTAGCTATTCTATTCCCCGGCAGTGGCGCCAAAAACATGATAACGCTACACGCGTCGTTCGGGGTCAAAGGAACTTCCTTTTCATCGAGCAAGTTTTTCAACACCCTAGGCAGTGAACCTAATCGTTGTAGTGTAGTATTAGGGTAAGCCACATGAATTGATATCGTTCTCTAGGGGAATAGGAATGCTAGTGAGAAGTTACTACGCTAAGGTTAGGGTTGAGGAAGATTATTTTTTTATATTTTTATGTTTTTTTAGGAAATGGAAAGGTACGAATCTTGGGGTTTGGATTTGGGGGGGGGGGTTGGTATTTCTACCGATTACTCTACTAGTCTAATTATCTAATCTAGTGGTAGTCTATGTCTATTGTTGTGTACTCGTATGATAGTTAAAGATGTGTTTACCTAGATGCTACTACTCCCTAGTTATCTTATATTGATGGTTGAATTGTCACGTCCTTATTCTTACCGCGTTGTGTTTTCTATGGTCGTAAGGTGTGCATTCCCTAACTCTTTGAAGTTACCTTTAAGTGTAGTAAACGAAATCCACTAAGTCATTCAGAAACTAACTTTGAGGTTATCTTTGGGTTTAGTAAACGAAATCCACTAAGTCATTCATAAACTATCAAAGATTTATCAAGTATTAAACACAACGATAGCCTAGTCGCACTCCTAAGCCAATTACAATTAAGATAAGAGACAACCTAACAATAATTAACAACTAGGTTTCATATATCTAAGCAAACACACAAGTAATTTAGCCGGACATGGTAAACATGAAAGCATACACACATCCAATTGAAGACATAATTAAATTAATGAAGTAAAACACTTATCTTGATGTAAGATAGGGTTTAGAACCCTAAAATACTGTACAAGACAGCCTTGGTTCGGTTTAGGTTTTTACTCCAGAAGACTACACATTGAAAACTAAAAACTTCGGATTCTATATATAATATTACATATGCGACGGCGTCACCCTTTGATTTGTGACGTCGTCGGGTCACCATCATTAGGGTTTCATCTTGGCCACGTTAGTCTTGCGACGACGTCACCTTATGCGTGTGGCGCCGTCCCTTCGATCTCGACATCGTCGGATCAAATCTAGGTCGTCGAGTTGCGACGACCTACTCTTTAAAACGACACCGTCACTTGTAAATAAGCAATTTGGCTCTTGAGCCGTCACAAAAGTGATGCGACGGAGTCGCAGATAACACTTGACGCCGTCCCCTTCAGCTCCAATAGCCTGAGTGTCTCGATTCTTGACTTTGGCCATTTTCTTCGTATATTCGCGCCTTTTCGTCCGAATAAGTGTCATTCCATCATTTTGTCTTCAAGATACCTAAAAAGTGAAAAGGAACGATATTAAGTAATAACGGATACAAAAGTGATCAAATAAGGGCTTAAATGACCCCTCAAAATGGTACATTTTAAAACCTTATCAATGGGTAGTCAACGGAAGCTTGTTCGGGGAGTCTTGTGCAAGCGAGAGTGTTATGAGGACCACTACATTGCTCACACAAGGAAGAAACTTTGTTCACTTGGCGTGAAGACTTAGGATTTTCGTAGGAGCTTATTAGGAATTTAACTTGGTCTACAAGAATTTTAAAGGTACTAAAACAAGGCCGAAATAATGACAAAATCCCAGAAAAAACAACTACAACAATGCAATAAACAAACACGCATGTATAGGCTAGGTTTTCATCGGTTTTGCACATCCCACATCTAAGACATTAAAAATATGAAAGCTACAAGATGTTGGGTTATTATCCATGACACATGCATGTATTTGCCATGGATCACAATTAAAGGACAAGTAATAAAAAATAAGCCAAATATTGAAGAATTTAAAGCAAGTAAAAACTCCTCGCCATGTACACGTAAAACCCATGACCTAGGGTTTTCAAGTACAACTTTTAAGACCTCATATGTTTTATTTTTTTACAAAAAAAATTTAGTCTTTAGGGCTGTTTAAAATCGGTAGAAGAAAACATGCCTAAAAACGTGTTTTTGGCCACTTTTACGTGCACACTATGTAACCAAAACATTATACGCTGGCTCGTGATGCCACTGTTAGGATTTGTATACTAATATAAAAATTATAAACATATAATTTAGAGGATTATTGATACGCTTACACAACGCGTTCGGGGTCAAAGGAACTTCCTTTTCGTCGAGCAAGTTTTTCAACACCCTAGGCAGTGAACCTAATAGTTGTAGTGTAGTATTAGGGTAAGCCACGGGAATTGATATCGTTCTCTAGGGGAATAGGAATGCTAGTGAGAAGTTACTACGCTAAGGTTGGGGTTGAGGAATATTATTTTTTTTATCATTTTATAATTTTTTAGGAAATTGAAAGGTACGAATCTCGGGGTTTGGATTTGGAGGGTTGGTATTTCTACCGATTACTTCTACTTATCTAATTATCTAAGCTAAGGTGAATGTAGTCTATGTCTATTTTTGTGTGCTCGTATGATGATTAAAAATGTATTTGCTTAGGCTTTATTACTCCCTAGTATCTCCTATTGATGGTTGAATTGTCACGTCCTTATTCTTAATCGCGTTGTGTTTCTAAGGTTGTAGGGTATGCGTTTATCCCTAACTCTTTGAAGCAACCAAAGGTTAATGACTACAAAATCTCTAGGATTCATAAACTTAACACTAAGGTATTCTTTGGATGTTTAGCCTACAATTACTCTAGGTGATTATAAACTAAGGTTCAACAAAGATTAATCAAGCATTAATAGCACAAAAAATGACCTATCACAATACTAGGTCAATCACAATTAAGATAAAAGACAACCAATCAATATTCAATAACTAAGTTTCATATTACCTAAGCAAACACACAAGTAAATTAGCCAGACATGGGGAACATGCAAGCATACACACAATCAATGGAAGACATAACTGAATTAATGAAGTAAAACACTTATCTTGATGTAAGATAGGGTATGGAACCCTAAAATCTTGTACAAGACGACCTTGGTTACATTTAGGTTTTACTCCACAAAACTACACACTGAAAACCGAAAAATTCGGATTCTATATATAAGGTTACAAGCTGCGACGTCCTCTTTAATTTGTGGCGCGTCTGGTCGCCGTTATTAGGGTTTCGTCTTGGCCACGTTATCATTGTGACGGCATCACCTTATGCTGTGACGCCGCGCTTGAGTCTCGACGCCGTCTGGATCAAATTTATGCCGTCAGAGCGACACCCTACTCTTTTAAAACTGATGCCGTCACTTGTAAATAAGCAATTTGGCTCTTGAGTCGTCACAAAACTAGTTCCGACGGTGTCACAATTAGAACTTGACGCCGTCCCTTTCAATTCAAGCACTTGAGTATCTCGATTCTTGACTTTGGCCATTTTCTTCAGATATTCGCGCTTTTCGTCCTAATAAGTGTCATTCCGACAATTTGCCTTCAACGGACCTAAAAGTGAAAAGGAACGAAATTAAGTAATAACGGATACAAAAGTGATCAATTAAGGGCTTAAACGACCCCTCGAAAAGGTACATTTTAAATCCTTATCAATTATGTCCCAAAGGTCGATCAGTATGATGTATAATAATTAACAAATAAGTATGTTATTTAACTCTTGTAACGAATTCAGATGAACGAATGGACCAAAGAATGGTTCTTGATTTGTATACTAATATAACAATTATAAACATATAATTAAGAGGATTATGTCCCTAAGTTCGATCGGTATGATGTATAATAGTTATAAAATAACTATGTTATTTACCTCTTGTAACGAATTCGGATGAACGAATGGAGTAAAGAACAGTTCTTGATTTTCTCTTACACTCCCACGAATACCCTATAGTAAGTGATCTCTATGACTAGTCCACACTACATGTCTTCGTGTATTACCTATATGCTAGTTCTTGACTTCACGATCTAAGCACGAAACTCCTTGGTTTAGGTTTATGAAAATCATCCGAAAATACTTAAGGGTTGTTGATGCTGATCAAGGGAAAAATAAGGGATAGAAACTTTGTTTAGTATTCAAAAATATATAGGCCAGAACTAATCCTAATCCTAGTATAACTTGATTACTTGAGAAACAATTTTGGGCTCCTAATCCCACCCTTTTTCTCTAGGTCAGCCGAACACCAAAACGATATGGGCTTCCCATATTGGTTTTGGGTTAAGTCCATTAAATCATATCCATTACATATTTAATAGTAGCATTTACTTAATTAACACATCTAACGGATTAATTAACGGTCGTTAAGCGAATCGTGAAATATTAACTGATATAAGTAATATAATTACTATAAATATATTAATTATAGTTCAAATGGTAATACCTCGGTGTATACGTGTGTGACCCCATAGGCTAACACATTTCTAGCCGTATAATTATTTAACATGATTTGAGCACTTCCCAATAGTAATCACACATAGTTCTCACCACTTCTTTCTCTCTCACCCTCCCTCTCTCTCTCTCTCTGTCTCTATTTCTTTCTCTCTCTAAAACACCTAAGGTCTTCATCTGTGTGTTTTGATACTATCAAGTAGAGGCCTATAATGATCCTGAGGGGGAGAAAGGGCCTCAAAGAGGGAAAATTTTGAATGTTGTTGGTACCTCAATGTGGAACAACCTACATCATCTCACCAAAAACCACAAAACCATTCTAGTTCATCAAAACCCGTGGAAGATGTTAAAGAACATTCACCAAAGTTAGATCAAGAAGTTGGTTTAGAAGATGTTGTGTCACGAGATGAAAGTGTAGCGGTTGAAGAGTTTATGGAAAAGTTACATGGTGAAGAAGTGGAAACTAAGCATGAGTTGAGCAGAGATGGGTAAGATATGAGGATTGTAGTAACGGAAGTGGAGGACAAGAACCCGATGGTTGAAAAGCCCAAGAAAGTATTGTATACGTCTGATAATGCTGCTAAAGTAACTAATAAGGAATATGATGCAAGAGCTGAACAAGTTATGCATGATCTCTTCTATAGTCTAATGAACGAAGAATCTACAGAGGCTTCAACAATGAACATATTAAGAACTCCACAAGTAGGGCTGAGCAAACCACCCGAACGGACTGGACCGACTGACACCGGATCGGACCGGACCGACCACATTCGGTCCGGTACACAGTATCAGATTTTAGGCTTATTCAGTCTCGGTCTTGGTTGGTCCGGTCCGGTACGATCTGGTCCAGTACACAAATAGATTATTTTGGCTTGTTAGACCGGATCGACCGACGGAATGACCAAGACCGGATCTGACCGGACCGATCACATACATCCTTGGTCTCGGCTTTTGGACTAATTTGGTCTCGGTCTTGGTAGGTCCGGTACGGGACCAATGCTCACCCCTATCCACAAGTACAACACGGTACTCCTATCGTATCCCTCCACTTTCAGTCAACACAACCCATCACTCTTTTTTAAATCCAATGAAACATACACAACTCTATCATACACGACTTTATTTGCTTTCAAAACTGAACCAAGAACAAAAAAAAATCAAACCCAGACACTAACTCATCCCTATGATTTATTTATGTTTTCGGCTTCAAGGTCTCTTATCGAGGTCTCAGGTAGGTGTTTTCTTTACTTGTTGTTGTTCATGGTAGATCGATGATGATTTTATTTTTGTACTTTTGTTCTAAGAACAAATCTTTTGAGCATAAAAGGATAAAGCCGAGATCAGTTGTTCTTTTTTTTCGAATCTTTGTTTGTTTGAGATGAGTTTGTGTTTGCAGTTGTTTGTTTGTTGATTAATGAGTTGTTGATAATTGGTAGTTTGTACAAAAGAAAAGATATTCGAACTATTTGTGTGTTAGTAAATTGTATTTTGGACGATTGACATATCGTGTTTCTTATCATCATTTTTTTGAGTTTTTGGACCTTTTCTTTTCTTTTTAGACTTATTTTGGACAATTGATGTTTAGTCTTGGTCAATGGTCAAACCCGAGTCTTTGGGTATCTTTGGTATCTCAAGACCTTTTGAAACTTTTTGACTTTTTAGACTTATTTTTTCACAATTGATGTTTATTCTTGGTCAATGGTCAAACCCGAGTCTTTGGGTATCTTGTGGTATCTCAAGTTCTCATAATCTTAAAGTAAGTCTCATGATGTCAAGTCTTGAAATATGACAATGAGTTTTAAACACCAAGACAAAAAACCTGTTTTGACTCCAAGTTTTGGTAAAATCGTGGGTTGCTTTAACGTAGATTGACAAGTTTATATAACGACTTTTGGACTTTATAGACATAAATAACTTACTAATAGACACACACACCAAAAACTAAATCAACGTAACATGTTACCTAAGTAACCCTAGTTCTGATGCCAATTGTCGTCACCATGATCACGAGTCTACTACTAAATTAGATAGAGAAAGTGGGTATGAACACTTAATCTTAGTGAGAGAAACGAGGGAGGATGATAGAAGTCTCGCAAGAGATAATCATAGATATTAATACAAATAAGCCGTAAAAACGTTTATTTATATTTTACGATCTTCTAATGTTTTGTCGATAACAAACGTAAAATCATTTTAACGAAAAAAATAAAATACGTAAATAGTTTGAGCCAATAGTTTTCTAACACACTTACGTTTTCACATAAAACACTAAAACAAATATAAGTGATTTTATGACTTGATAATATATATGTACAACAACTAGTGTTAACATATTGGGCAAATATATACATAACTAGTATGTAGTATACTGGGTAATATAAATGGGTAGAAACATAAGCATTTAACTCATTGACCAAGTACATTGAATACAGTTGGGTACAACACATAACCCATGGAGCTTGACCTATAACCCATCGCATGACATCATGCCTGAGTCATACATGGTTTTAATCCATAGCCCATAGTTTTAACCCATGAACCATGGACTAGATGGATTGCATCTTGAGATACATTGTATCTACTTTGATACATGATCCATAACCCATGACCCATGACCCATGGGAAAAAGGGAGCGTCCCACGGATCCCCAGTATTACACTGGACGGATCCCTCAAGTGAGGGATCCGTGGGATCTGTGGAACAGAAGTTGTTTTTCTCTATAAATAGTGAGCCATTTCTTCCTTTTAGGTGGCCACTCTTACACATACTTTCCCCAAGTATTGTAACTCTCTAACCACTGATCCTAAGGGATCTTTCTATCTAGTATGTCTTTTGTTTTTGTGTGATTCTCTAGGTTCCTCTTA